>OY977939.1:35206665-35641798 GCA_963854355.1 Epinotia brunnichana
CACGTACCTATTTAAATTCGAGCGCTCGAAATTCAAATATCGACCTGGAAGTCGCGTTATTGCTAGTCTTTGACAGTATCATCACAAAGCACAACGAACATGGCTAACGAGCGATACATTCATGTTTACGCTACGGGGGCCATTCGGTGATGCTCCATATTTGGATTTACGCGCTGCTTGCCGCGTAAAACACGCGGGTTTATGTACGGGGGAGTAAAAATGTTATTGTTCGTGCGGTGCAGTTTGGAAAGTAAGACAGTATTAATTGACAGCGATAAGTTTGTTAATGGAATTAAATAGCTGTCAATACATACACACTTTGACGTCATTATATGGTCAAACTGCCACCGTCAATCCTAAACTAATCATTCAAAGCTTCACGGAAAAACTCAAAGAAAGCAGGATGAGATAGTACGTCCGGACATATCACGCAACGAGACGAGAACTACTCGGTGAGGAAAACTCTGAGCATCCCAAATCAGCCCAGAGGGAGAGGAAGACCCCCTGCAACGTGGTGGTCCAATGTCGAAAAAGACCTGACTACACCGACAGCCCAGGATATAATATCCTGGCGCCGACGTACAGTCACGACCCGGGATTGTTGAGCCACTTGCCATTACTCGTAATTTAGCCGTGTATTCAACAACCGATGTCACCGACTGGCTGACAGCTATTCGATTTGCATAACACGGCCAAATTAGAAACATGGGTAAGTGGATCAACAATCCCGGTTCGTGAAGGTACGAGGAGGCCCGACCCCATCTAAAATGAGAAATGAACTGGGCTAAGAACAAGAGTGTTACCATATGAAGTGGCAGCTTTTTCTCTCTACATTGTGGCCGGGGCAAAGAGACATCAATTTCTATCGGTGTCGTGTGGCTCATACGTCATTGGAGAGAATGTGTATAAAGAAAGTTATTTTCGTTGGGAGTTAGAGTGTTCCTAAATTTGACTGCGGAGTGAGTGCGTGCATTAACTTGGATGTTTTGGGTGTTGTGTAAGTTAGTGTGATACAGACAACATCAATTATTGAACGAACAAGAACGAACGAAGTTGTCTGTTTCGGCTTTGGTCGAAATTCTTACGTATGTACGGCTGCAAAGCTGTTCTCCTCTACTGCTGGTCTTTCTTAACTGATTCTTGTAAAATTTTGTGAACAGGTTCGATAGTTATATAGATTCTCCTTTTTTTTAACCGGCTCGCGAGTTGTATGTACTAACACGCTGTGTTGTGGCACACACAGCCATTAATAGGTTCGAGTATGTATCCATTTGAGTGTTACAAATCAAGTCATTATCCTCATCCCGGCGACTTCCCGGCTGTACCTACTCTAAATTAAGAAGCCCAGGGTCCGCTTTGGCAACTAATCCAATTTGGCGTAGGCACTATTTTGAACCCTTAGTGTTTAACGCACAAACGCGGAAGTGGCCTTAATATTGTTCGTCTCTGGAA
The DNA here is from genome assembly GCA_963854355.1 of Epinotia brunnichana. Taxonomy (NCBI): domain Eukaryota; kingdom Metazoa; phylum Arthropoda; class Insecta; order Lepidoptera; family Tortricidae; genus Epinotia; species Epinotia brunnichana. The sequence goes on from OY977939.1 coordinate 35,208,118, forward strand.
ATATACAATCGACATCAAAGCCATGACAATTTTGCACCTTATTGCTTTCATCGTCATCATAAACTTAAGAGCCGGGCTCTTGTCGGTGGAGTAATCGCCATTCTGTTATTTTCTCTGCTACTGTTTTGAGCTCTTGATACGACCTTGCATTAACTTTCTCTTTAGCTTGGTCCATAAACGCACGTCATGGTCTTCCCCTGCCTCTCCTTCCTTCTATCTTTCCTTCAATTATAGTTTTTTATGTAATTGTCATGTCGTATCAGGTGCCCCAACATTTTCCCCCTTCTGTATTCTTCTTATTGCTTTATACGTGAAAAAAATATTAAGTACCTACCTATATATCTTTGACGCCTACTACCATCCGTTACTATACGCTAAACAATGATACCAGCTCCGGCTTCACCAAAATCAGATAATGAATGTGGTCACTGCATTTTGCTGATTGATCGGGGTCTATCTCACCTAACGTATTAAGGGGCTGCCCCGATTCATATATACCCCGTTTATAGGTATGTCCAACGAGGGCAAACTCATCCTATCCTCATCGTCTAACCCTGGAAATTAATTAATTTAATTATTTATTCATTCTTTAAATTAACACTAACTGACAGGTTATGCATCTTCATTATACAGGAGGATATTATACAATAAGGTACTTAGGTCTAGATTGTTGGCAAAAAAGTATGGAACTGGAAGCCGTAATAGACTCAAAATATCGCCTGGTATTCGAGAGAAATTGAGATTCCGTGCAACATGATGTGATATATAAATAGTGCAGATAAATATAAACTCGATTAAAAATCGAAATGTTAGATCAAATAATCCTACATAGTGTTGGAAATTTTCATCAGCGCCAGGAATTTAATATCGAGACCGTTAACAATTGATACATTGTCAAAGCAAATGCCGAATACTACACAGGTATTTTACGCATCCTGGAGGCCAGTCTGACTCGACTAATACCATAATCATATGATACTCGTGTCGGTCCATAATGGAAGCTCCACAGCGTGAAAGTAAATTTCCATTATTGCGCGCGCTAAAATTTATATTGAATTCTTAGTGATTTGTTAAGTTTAATTCACTTTTGATCGGACGTAATATCGTAAATCTCACCCGCATCTATTGATCCCTCGGAAAATGTGTACCTACCTGAGTATTTTTCTGTTGTGTCAATGTTACTCAAAAATGTACGATTTTTTTCCCCCCGCCAGAAACAGGAAGTGTTTTACGTTTAACATAATTATGTATATAGCCACTGTAGCCTAGCGATAAGACAAACTTTCAATCTAGAGGTTCAAACCCAGGGAACCAAGAACACTGGGTTTTTTCAAAACTTATGTACGAAATATCATTTAATATTTAACAGTGGCTTTTTGGTGAAGGAAAACATCGTAGGGAAACCGGTCAATCCCCAATAAGGCCTGGTCTTCCCTCTGGGTTGGAAGGTCAGATGGCAGTCATTTTTGTAAAACTAGTGCCTATTATGACAACTCTTGGGATTAGGTGCCAAAACGGATCTGGGGCTATTTTAAGACAAAACCGGGAATAACGCTAGGAGGATGATAAGATATAAATACCTACTTGGATGCAAATAACAAAAAAAAACATTATCTTCACACACACATTTAGGCATCATGCACTACTAGGCTAAGCCGATTTAGTTTAATCAAGATTAAGGTCAATTAAGATGCGACGTAGTTAACAAGATAGTACAGCAATTAGTGCGTAAGTTAAAGGATCAGAAGCGAAAAAGAACATAAAAAAAAATCTCTTGAAACTCACGCGTGTTAGAGTCTCCGGCCAGCTCGGTTCTCCATAAAATCGTAGTTACGCTCTCATTTTAAAACGACTAGCTAGTTTGTTCGGAAACTTTGTACTTAGAATAAGTTAAGGTATATCCAGGTCTGTAATTAGTTTATGTAGCTTCAGATACCATATAAAATACAGCACATTTAAGTTTTTTATTCAAAACTTGTTTTTGCTGTATTTCGTTTGTTTTTTTAAACTGGAGCCATATAAACTAATTACAGACCTAGATATACCTCATGTCATTGTATATGCAAAGTTTCGTTACAATCCAACAAGTAGATTTAAAATGAGAACAAAACTCCGTTTGTATGGGAAGGTGAAATTCGGCCGAGCTTGCCGGGGACTCTTACAGCTAATACTCCAATTCACTTTGTTTAGTGAAATATCCCCCCTGGCCTACATTCTTCAATTATTCAAACTGTTTCTATTTCCGCTGTCAGCGAAGTTTTTACATACATTACAACTCGGTGGGAGACTTTAACTCGGCAGTTGTAGAGAATTACTTTGGCATACCCTTACTTGCGTATATAAACTATATATTATGAAGGAAGTTTGTTTAGTTTTGACGCATCTTACTTTGTTCCAGCGGAGCTTGGAGCAAGGACCGGAAATAGTTATTTGTTCAACAAGAGAGCAAAGTAGATTTTTGCTGCGAGTGTTGATGTTGAGTCCCGAGCAAGCGAAAGATTCTATATTTGAATCACGAGCGTAGCGAGTGATTCAAAATTAGAATCTTGAGCGTAGTGAGGGACTCAAAGGCACGAGATGCAAATATCTTTGCTCTCGTGTGATACATACAACTTTTCACCTCAGCAGTGAGAACATCGTCACGTTAAAAAATATATCGCTAGGCTTTTACGCACCTATAATATTCTGAATTTGTAATAGAGCACTGGTGACACATCATAGTGTGGACACTATGATGTGTCACCAGTGCTCGATATCAAAATTAAAAAGCTACTTTGACTCACGGTGTGAGTAAAATCGCATTTTGCTCACTGTTTTCACGCAGCAAAATATGCTTGTTCGAGCTGCTGAGGTGAAAACCCCTTTTCAGGATTAAGCATATTGATTTGGTAACCTTACTGATAGGGTAGCCCTATTGTTATGGTAATCATATCGGATGTGTTATAACCATAAGGTGACCATAAGATAACCCTATTGAGATAGGGTTTTGATTGGGTTAACTTATGGTTACCACATCCGATATGCTTACTATAACAATAGGGTTACTACCCTATCATTAAGGTTACCTTACCATAAGTTTACCATTATGGATAGGGTTTTAAAGCCCGACCAGGAAAATAAAAGAAAAGTACCTATCGTTAATTTGTATGATGTTGTACACTCTATACAATACATCTCTATATTGTTGGATTTTGGAGACACTTTACATCTCCCGGTGCGTTTGTGTTAAGGTATGTTGCTCAATACTATTGTTGTCATGTCACAAAATGTCTCAATGAAAATCATGCTTAAAAGTCAAAATGTAGTCAAATGGAGAAAAAAGCAACGCAAAAGGTTAAATAATCACAAAGTTATAAGTGTCCAAAGTTTTAAGAGGGGGTATGTTCTGTCCCTTTCCGCAAAACGCCCATTTATATGAAACGATTGTCATTTACTATGACGCTAGACGATCGTGACGTCACGATCCCGGAGCGATTTCTCTCTCTAACAAGCAACATTAAAACGGTTGTAGCTTCGTAATTTTTTGAGATATTCTAATAGGATTTTCGTCATTAGGCATATTTTTTTGCCTTCTTTCTTTTGAATTGATAATAAATTTTGATTCTACACCCCTATTGAGCAAATATAACTTTTTTGGGTTCAGTGCGATTTGTATAACATTTTAGAGTTGACCGTATGTTCTTATTTCATTTTTACCTTGAAGGGTTAACAAGACAAATTGATAGCGTCCGAGGCGTATAAACATCTACTGTTTGCAGTAGAAAGGCGAGGAAAGCTGGATTTGTAACAACAGGTACAAAAAAGGTTAAAAATGGTCACGGATTTATATACCTTATAATCTCCTGCGGGTTTGTGACAATTTGTTAGGAAATTACCAGGTAAGTATTATATTTTATTTAGAAAGATGGAGATTTGCGATCTAGGTTTAGTAAAAGGAATTTTGGTTATTCTTAAATTGTACCCTATTTTATGAATACAAATTTACTTTAATTATAAATATTTAATGACCTACGCGTAGCTTATAAATAACTACGCGCTATACTTTAAATTGTATAAAATTGAACTGGAATAATATCATTGTCCCCAACAATTTAAAAAGCATTCACTACCATACACACTATTTGTTCCAAGGGATTCGTTATTAAGATTCGAACGTATGATTATCGTCTTAGCACGACATATACACGAAACGACGTCACTGGTAAAGTAACGCGACATTTTGCTGCCCAATTAAGGATTTGATTACGTCCGAATGAACTCGTTTGCGTTTTATTTCTCGTCCACACGCAATTTTTCTTTTTCATGGTGTAATGAATGGTATGGATTTTAGACCTAAAAGAAATAGATGAATACTGCTAAAACAGGACGACGAGCTGGCCCAGTAAACCACAAAGCCACAGGATTCGATTTCTAGTCTGGTCCAACGAGCACATTTATGTATGTGAATGTAAGTGCTTTGAACCTCTATTCGGATATCACCCCGCCAGATAATACTTAAATAATGGTACTTACGTACCTACAGAAGGACTTGCGTATTTTATGTTATAAACAGATTAAAATTTATGATTTGCCAAAAGTGCACGGCAGAGGGGTAATCACGTAACGTTCCGAACGCGCGTAGGTACAATTTAACCGTAAAATTTTCATATAAAAAGTGACATTTAGACTTACCCGGCGTTCGTACAATGCGTTGCGCGATCGACCTGCAGGTTTTGATAATAATCTTCAAACTGAAATGTCAGGACAACGCATGTAACTTCCTTCAATAACACTCACTTATAAAATAAATGAAAGTGAATCAAGCGAAAGGCGTTTGTCACGATTGCAGTAAATAAAATTTAATGCTCTGCGCGTGCTAAAAACGTGTAAAAAAGCGCACGAAAAAATATTGTCATATTAAATCAAAATATTAATCATCGTTTTCATGAGTGAACTGTAAAGAAAATAATTAAACAAAAGCGTTAAATAATACATAAGCTCATACAATATCATAAAAAAAGAAGAGGAATCTAGTGTTCTATGGTGGGTATTCCGCAGCCGTCTTCGCATCCAAATCTTCCTATTCTTCTTCTCGTTCCTCTAATTCTCATAGAGACTGCTCTGATGATAGATATTTGTATTTTGACTTTGATCCAGCTTATTATTTGTGAGTATGGTTTGGACCATTTTTCACATAGCTTTAGAGATGTTTTCTTTATAAAGGATTCATATTCCATTCCGACGATGCCATCACAGGAGACCACAAGGGGAGTAAATGAGGCTCTAAGATCTTCTGCAGCCAGGTCATATTTGCGATGTTTTTCGCGAGCGTGGTTTTGTGCGATTGTGGGCCATGTGAGTAAGCCATACGAAGCGGCGTCGGCATTTACGATGCGAATGTCAAAAAACGCCTTCCTCGCTGGCTCCCATACACTTTCGATTAGTAAGTCGCTTATTAACTACGACAAAACTACGTATTGGGCAAAAGAAAATGGGGTCTCACTTAATTATCTCCATAGGCTGGGCTTCCTCACTCCACTTCCAGATAACAATGCACCACTTTTATGTATAATGTTCACATTCAATCACAGCTTTAGAAACCGATGCGAGCCGGCACCGCGTTTTTCAGTCGAATTTTAGATTATTAAACAAAAGTGTTCTCAAGCTAAATAAAGCAACTCCCAACAATTACACCCAGAACTTAACTCTAAGCCTTGACAAAAAATAAACCCCGTAATTCATTAAGCGCTAGTCCTCCCCTTGCTAATCCATGCTAGAGCTGCAAATTTTCAAATTATCACTTGCTTCTCCTGCCACTCTAAAACAAACCTTAACAAGAATGCGTAAGGTTTAAATTGATTTGTTCAAATTCTGGCATAGGGCCAAGCGTGGCTGTTTTGGACACTATTCGCTAGGACCATCGCTTGGGATTATAATGAAGTTATTGCGTTTTATTGTTCCGTTTTCTTTTGTTTCGCGTTCGTTTGTTTTTCGGGTTTGGCTATTTGCATTTTGAGCTGTCGTCGCATGCTTCGTGGGGTATTGGGTAAGAAAAGTAGCGTTCATTTGTATGATGTTGTACACTCTATACATCTCTATATTGTAGGATTTTGGAGACACTTTACATCTCCCGGTGCGTTTGTGTTAAGGTCTGTTGCTCAATACTATTGTTGTCATGTCACAAAATGTCTCAATGAAAGTCATGCTTAAAAGTCAAATATTTATTGACCCTCTGTAGAAAATAATCTGAACCTCCACAGGTCATCTTGCATATTTTTAAGGTTCCGTACCTAAAGGGTAAAACGGGACTCTATTATACTAAGACTCCACTGTCCGTCCGTCTGTCTGTCTGTCCGTCTGTCACCAGGCTGTATCTCATGAACCGTTATAGTTAGACAGTTGAAATTTTCACAGCTGATGTACAGTCAGCATCAGATAGTTATTAGCAGCCAAGGTAGCCAAATAAATCGCAACACGTCTTTATTACTATTGGAGTAAGGATGTGTTACGAAATATTTGGCTACTTTGGCTGCTACTAACTATATGACGCTGCCTGTACGAGTATTTCTGTTGCTTCTTTAACAACGAATACAAAAAATATATATATTTAAGGGGGCTCACTTACAACAAACGTGTTTTCTTTGCCGTTTTATAGATAATGGTACGGAACCCTTCGTGTGTGAGTCCGACTCGCACTTGGCCCTTTTTAGGGTTCCGTTGCCAAATGGCGAAAAATGGAACCCTTATAGATTCGTCATGTCTGTCTGTCTGTCTGTCTGTCCGTCCGTATGTCACAGTCACTTTTTTCCGAAACTATAAGAGCTATATACTGTTGAAACTTGGTAAATAGATGAATTCTGTGAACCGCATTAAGATTTTTACACAAATATCGAAAAAAAACATTAGCTTTTAGGGGTTCCCCATACACAGAACAGAAACTCAAAACATTTTTTTTCATCAAACCCATAGATAGGTCTTCAAAAAATATAATTATTAAGGTTTCTTACATCATTTTTTTTAAACTGAACAGTTTACGCGAGATACACTTCCAAAGTGGTAAAATGTGTGTGTGTCCCCTGTAACTTCTAAAATAATAGAATGATAAAACTAAAAAAAATATATGATGTACATTACCATGTAAACTTCCACCGAAGATCTAGTAAGCAGTTTTTTTTAATACGTCATTAATCGTAAACCGCAATTTATTTTACGGAACCCTTCATGTGCGAGTCCGACTCGCACTTGGCCGCTTTTTTATATTTCTGTACCTACTGGCAAGAGACTAAAATGATGGATCAACTTTAATTTGGCCCATGAGAGCTACGGTCAAATATCTCAAATTTAATAACAATTGAAACAATTAGCATAATTCAAGTTTATTACCGTCCTAAACAAGCAATATCGCCCGAAATGTACGAGTAATTGCGGCTTGACTCAGAGCTGTTAACATCAACAATATCTAGATAATTACTATGCTAACCTAACACTAGATAGCAAACAATCAGCTGTTTGCTGTTTACCAGCATAATACAATATTTGAAGACGTCGAATAAGATTAAGGAGCGAATCCAAATTTAGTAATGTTATATCGTAACTAAGATTAGAATTCAAACTTTATCTCAATACTAGAAGGTGGTATTTTGAATACTCTCGCAAATACAATATAATTATGCGAACTGGTTTGGCCTAATATTTGATGTTAACATTAACTGAGAAAATTGAAAATAATATTGCAAAAAGTAAAATTATTTTTGATATAGGTGGAAAGCAAATGAACTATTGACCTTCGGAAAACATAGATTTAGCTTGAAGTATTTGTAAAAACGAGGGGCTATTTACGTTATTTATAATGTAACTGCACTTCTTCCTTATCACTACTTACTAGAGATGGGCCGACTATGGATTTGGCCGACTAGTCGACTAACCGGCGCTGAGGCGGCCGACCAGACCGCTATTCGCCAACTATAAATGTGGCCGGATAGTCGGCTTCCCCAATTAGTCGGCGCCTAGTTGGTACGACATCTCTAATAGGGATGGGACGACTGTGGATTTGGCTGACTGGTCGACTAACCAGCGCTGAGGCGGCCGACTAAATAGTCGCTGACTATTCGGCAACTATAAATGTGGCCGGATAGTCGGCTTTCCCGATTAGTCGGCGCCTAGTTGGTACGACATCTCTAATAGGGATCGGATGACTGTGGATTTGGCTGACTAGTCGACTAACTGGCGCTGAGGCGGCCGACTAAATAGTCGCTGACTATTCGGCAACTATAAATGTGGCCGGATAGTCGGCTTTCCTGATTAGTCGGCGCCTAGTTGGTACGAAATCTCTAATAGGGATGGGACGACTGTGGATTTGGCTGACTGGTCGACTAACCAGCGCTGAGGCGGCCGACTAAATAGTCGCTGACTATTCGGCAACTATAAATGTGGCCGGATAGTCGGCTTTCCCGCCCGGTCGGCGACTAGTCGGTATATCTCTTCTACGTAACTACCGCTTACCTTTTGCACTTACGTAGGTTCTGTTTATGGATTAGCGCGTATTACAAATAACGTAGGCAAACCCAAGAGCTAAACTATAGCCTACGACCGTTCAGAAAGTACATTCGTTACGTAGGTGAAATATAATGTAATACAGTATTTTTAATGTTAAATATATTTTGTAACTTTTATGAGTTTTATGACAGTAACCTGAAAGATTGAGCGTTCAGAAAATAGCTAGCGTTCTCTACGTGGAAAGCATAAGCAAGGTATCAGATATGAGATAACCACTGACTCCATTCGAGTCCCATCGAGGGTGACTTGCTCAGCTACTCAAATTGTTGCTTATCTGTGAGCCACTCGACTCAAGCTAGGCCATGAGGATTTCTTAAGGCAACGTTAAGCTTTATAAACCATGAAAATCTATAGACACTAATATATCCAGGCAACGAGTTAAGCTACATAGTAAACATCACGTTCCTGACATTAACACATCGCTACAGCCCTATTACACACACATAAGACCCATTTTCTAATGGCGGAATAAAATAAAAAGTACCATATTCCGTGCGGTATGTCTCACGCTTATGCCTTTCGTGGAAGGTTGTTTTTCGTTTGATCAAACGGTTAAATCGTTAATAAAAAACCATGCGATCCATTGCGGTTACGTTCGCTCTTAAAGCTTGGATTTAAAGTAGCGTTTGCTTTGCCCGGGTTTTTAGAAAATGTGGTTTTTGTAGGATGCTAGTCGCGTACGCCGCTAAACTTATTAACTGACACACTTACTTGTTAGAATCGATGGGAATGCGTGGAAGTTCCACTTTAGCACAGATTTATTACGGAACTAACAGCCGCGAAGGATTCTCACGTTCTTTACGATTATTTGAACGTTATTTTGCATCCGTCTGGTAAACTTAACTATTTTTAAGAGTCCCGTCATGTACCGGGTTCGAATCCCGGTCAGGGCATTTATTTGTGTATTTATCACGAATATTTGTTCCTGAGTTATGGATGTATTTATCTATTATATATATATCATCGCCTAGTACCCACAACACAAGCCTTACTGAGCTTACCATTGGCCTAGGTTGATTTGTGTAAGATTGTCCCGTAATATTTATTATTTATTATTATGTACGTTCAACATTATTTAATGGAAACAAACCTTTCGACTGTTCCCAGTGTGATGTCGGATTAGACTTGCACCCAAGAATTGATCAAACCGATGGTTTGAGGTGTACTGTTGGCGAAACTACTGACCTTACACTACAATCTCCCACCTTCTCCATCAAAATAACTATATCCCGCAAGAGTTAACTTGAGAGTCTAGGGCGTACCTACTAACGTCATACGAACGATGTCACAAGTTAACTCTTGCAGGTTAAGAGCAATTGGAAAAATTCAAGATACTTTTTAACCAAACAACAGAGCAAAAAAGAAGATTCAAATCGAACCCTTAACGACGTCGCAAAAAACTTAATAAAGTTTGGAGTCTAATTAAATTTCAACTTCAATACATTTTAAGTGCCTTCTTAATAAAGCTTATAACTCAGAGAACCAATAAGTCTCAACGAGTTTTCATGTTTTGCAGGTAACCAGGCAACCGGGTGGGGAATAAGTCTTTCAATTTTATTTTCTTCGTCTTAGCTGGTCAATGACATTTCGCGCCCGGGCGAATTTGCTATTTACGTGGGAAAAAATATTAGAAAATGCTTTGGTAAGTTTTGGAGTAGGTACTATCATATTTAATTTCAACAGACGCATTCAGGCTAATAACGAATAAGGTAAGTGTCCACCAGTGTTCAGTAACAATACGATTAAAATCAGTTAACGATTCTGATGTTAGCTACGAGTACTAAATAGTAGCGCCGCAAAGGTGTCAGAGGGGTCGGGCGCCCATGCGGGAGGCGACTCGGGGCTTACTTCAGAATCGTTAACTGATTTTAATTGTATTGTACCTAAGCTGTGTTTCCATACAAGTGACACCTAGCTATAGCTTAGCACCCATCTGATACTCACTCACTCTGATAAAGGTTTGGCAGGCATTTATTTTTGTGTTGGCAAATACGAAATGTTATTTAAGCCTTTGTACCTAGCTTCTCATTACTTTGCCAACATATTTAATTCTGAAAAAGCCATTTTCATTCAAGATAAATAATCATCTACAAGAACATAATAATTAATGAAGATAGTTCAATCGTATTTTATAAATAAGTCACCATATGAATAAAGGACCATGCGTGCAAGAGTTGGGTCATTGAATGAATGAATTAATATATGTTTATTGCGGAGTAAATGGTAAATCCATATATGTTAGTAACAATTTTTACTTAGGTCTATGTTATTTCTTCGTCCATTGGTGGAATATAGGACTGTCAGGCGTTTCCGCAACTGCACTCAGGAGTCCGTTGGAGCTGCCGCGAACACGACGCATCAGGGACGCGACTCGCTTACGCATAATAGCGTGGAAGCCATCCGTACGCGCCTCCGCGAACATCCCCGATGCACTACAGTAGCGCGGCAACCTCATCAGCATCCTGAATGCGTTGTTATAGAGGACGCGCAGGGCGCTGTAAGTAGTCTTCGTGTAGTCGATCCACAGGCTGCATGTGTAAAAAGACTGGCAGTAGGCTCTAAACAAGGTTAATTTAACACTTGCTGTGCATTTTGCTAACCTGCGGATCAACATGTTGCTTCAGCGCCCTGCGCTCTTCAACAGCGCCCTGCGCTCCCACTCCAAGTCCAGGTCGTCCTTTAGTGACGCGTGATCATTAAATAGGTTTCAAATCTAATTAATTTAATTCTATAGGCACGAAGTCGAATTCCATTGCAGAACTGAGCTATTCATATTTTTAGTCAGCGTGAATACTAGTTATTAGGCAGGCACATGCCATTTAATCATCACTTAATTATTGATTTACAATGAGTTACCAACTTGCTGTAAATAGTAATTGTATTAATAGAACCCAATAATTACCTACCAAAATGTATTTATTTTACAGTTTGGTACGAGAGCTTTTTCAAATAAATGTCCCGTTGTTAAGAATTTTCATTAGTAAAGTTTAATGCGTTCCACTATGTCACATGTTTTACCCGTATATATTGCGTGGCTAATTATCGTGACGTAGTGGAACGTATTAAATTTTACTAATGAAAGTTCTTAACAACGTGGCATTTATTTGGAAAGACCTCACCACCTAATGATTAATAACCGGTATCTCCAAGAGAAACCCGTTTTCTGATATAATTCACACTGACTAAAATATAAATATCGCAGTTCCGCAATGAAATCCCACTTGGTGCGTATAAAATGAAATGAAGAATATTTAAAGACCTATTTAATGACCTAACTCTCAGCTGTGTTTGTTTTGGGGCCAAGCTCCATAAAAAGTTGCCCATGGTCCTTTAGAAATATATATGGTTATGCTAGTGCCTATGGTTTGGGACAGGTTAATATTATAAAAACACGAACTTCCTCCTTTTCGTACAAAATATTATGATTCGGAATTATGCAAAGTAACTATGAGGAAACATTATCATAGGAAGGAGGTGAAAAAAGGCTCAAGGACTGTAATATATGTACCTATTCTTCGTCTTCGTTGTCGTATTCTCATGGCTCAGGCATGTGACGGCTGTGGTTATCGTCACCATCACTCACTTGGAGAGTGATGGAATATGTATAATAAAATATCAAAATATTTGATTTGTTTACAGTGTCTTGAGCAGACATCGTTAATTTTGTAACATTTTTTGGTGCAGCGTAGTGCTCTTATCGGAATCGGCATGGACAATATCAATCAAAATACAGAGATGCCATGAGGAAGGTGCAGAGAACGGCATGCATGGCTATAACAGGGGCGTTTCGAACGAACCACGCCTACAGCGGCGCTAGAAGTCCTACTGGACCAACCGCCACTTCACATGGTGATTAAGTCAGAGGCGCGCAAATCGCTTTACAGATTAAGAACTCTTGGACTGTGGAGCGATAGCAAGCCGAAGACTAAACACACAAACATGGAGACTGATGGTTTCTTAGACAGAATAACAGACATGGGAAGCGACAAAATGCTACCCAATTATGTATTCCACAGAAACTACACAACAAAAGTTCCAACCAGGGCTGAGTGGGCCGAAGGTCTAGAACCACCAAAGTCTGGTATCGAAGACAGTATATGGTACACGGACGGATCAAAAATGGGATCCGGTACGGGAGCAGGCATTTATGCAAATGACTATAGTAGTAGTGTAAGCATGGGTAGTTTGTCAACTGTCTTCCAGGCGGAGACATACGCCATAATTGCCTGTGTACAGGAGAATATAGACAGGCAAACCAAAGGGCAGACTATCTATATACTCAGTGACAGTCAAGCGGCCCTTAAAGCGCTTACGGCGCCGAAAGTGGACTCTAGACTAATTTACAATGGCGTCCAAGCACTAAACAAGCTTGGAAGGCACAATAAGGTGCAACTAGTTTGGATACCAGGGCACAAGGGCTTCATCGGCAACGAAAGAGCAGATGAGCTTGCAAGAGGGGGCTCTACAAATCACTTTGTAGGTCCGGAACCATTTGTGGGACTCTCGCAGGGGACCATAATATCGGCCTTTAAAGCCTACGCCAAAACCAAACACCAACACGAGTGGAGGAATGAGGCTGGCTTAAGGCACTCTAAGCTCTTCATAGAAGGAGTTGACTCGGGTTGGACCAGAAAACTCTGGAAATCCAGTAGGAAGCAACTCAGAATTATATCTGGGGTGTTCACAGGTCACTTCGGGGTCAAGGATCTCTTGGCCAAGATGGGACTATCGGATAGTTTAGACTGTAGAATGTGTGGCGAGGAGGATGAGACTATGGAACACTTATTGTGTGAATATCATGCCCTTGCCAGACAAAAAATGAACTACTTTGGTAACGGTTACCCGCAACCAAATGAATTCAAGGTGCTCCCGGCGAACTGCATCATCCGCTTTGTGGAAATGATGGAGCAAGCCTGGGAGCAGGTATAAAGGAGAGGGCAAATGCACAAAAGATCCCACTGGGTCGAAGTGCATCCGAAAAGGCCCTCACCTAAATAAGATAAGATAAACAAGAATAAAGTGAACATCTGGAGCATAGCACTCTACGGCTGCGAAACGTGGATCATGACGCAACGGGACAGAGAGAGACTGGCGGCGTTTGAAATGTGGTGTTGGAGGAGGTTAGCAAGGGTCAGTTGGACGGAAAAGAAAACTAATGAGGAGGTTCTGGATTTAGTCAATAAAAAAAGAAATCTGATAGAAATGATTGAAAACAGGAGAGGAAAAATGATAGGACACATGTTACGCCACGACGACTGGATGAAAAAAATAATAGAGGGAAAAATAGAAGGAAAAAGAAAAAAGGGAAGGCCGAGGATATCTTACATGGAGCAAATAAAAGAGAAAATAAACGCTTCATTGTACAGAGAAATAAAAAGAAACCGACACGAGCCTAGCTCGTAAATAAGAAGAAGAAGATAAACAAAATTTTTCATTAGGGTAGGTAAATATTGACATCATTTACGCTAATTAAGCATTACGATTGAAATAGTTTATACCAATTCCGTTAGCAACACTACGCTGCACCAAAAATTCTAGATACAAAATTGACGATGTTTGGCATTAGTATATCAATGTTAAGTTAAATTGCGTGAAATTAAAGGATGTTGTTGTTTTTTGGCACGGTCAGCCTCACAAGTGGCTTAACACCTTTGTATATACCGTGTCGCAGTAAACGTCGTGTTAAACTCCCATACTAATTTATTATGAAACGAGTGAAAACGACAAGGTACTTGTGGGTGTTTAGCCACTTATGAGGCCAACTGTTATGTACGTACGTGAGTCTGACCTCAACCAATTTTAAAAATAAATTAATCCATATACCTATTTCCTTGTTGATTTTAAGCTCATTAATTAGCCGCAGCTGCTCGAACAGCCGTCGCGGATTAAGACATCGGCTAATAGCCTGATTACTGTAATACTCATGTATCTTGGGTATATGGATTAATATTGATTGTTAAAATAGCTCTTCAATAAATAAATTAGTGGCTCTGTGAGCTGTATAACTCGAGAACTAGTTTTGAATTATTATATTTTAATTTTGATTAAGGTATATCGACAATACAATTCTTTATTTATAATTTTTAAACCTTTTCACAAAATTTCATGTGAATCGGTTGAGAAAAAGACATCCGGAAATAAAAAAGAATTTTGGCCAAAGATGAAACGTATAACTTTTGCTTTCTAATTGTTTAATTTTCACTTGGTAACTTTCATGTCGTGCTTCTTTTAACGTGTGTCTAAAGTGATTTGTTAACCGACTCAGTGGGTCCCAAGATACAGGCTCAGCCTAGTTTGGAGCCCGACGGATAATGTTTGTATAATTTGTAATCATGTGCGTGTCTAATAATAAGTTATTCTATTATATTATATAACTTCGTTCACTTCGATCGCTCGTTCCAATGATGTAATATAAAAATAGGTTATACATACAACTATATACGAAATTCCGTGTTTAAAAATTGCCACCAAATTCTGACAACATTCGTTTCCATTGACGACGCAAAACTATGGCAAGCTGTGTGACTTGACCAAAATTTAGTGTGCCACTTTTGGACAGCTTATAACATAATCTACGTATGTTTTATATGACATGATTGGAGTCGTTCATTAAAATATTAGAGGACAATCTTAAACGAACCGAACTAACCAAAACCCAATAATGTGCTCAATAAGGTTTGTGAAATACGTAGTAGATGATGATAATAGTATAATGAACAGATTAAAGAGAAAAAACAGAAAACACCCAAGACTCTAATAGTACATTATTGCCGTGGCCGGGAAGTAGGCAATTGCAGGCTGAGTATTTTGTTTAAACGGACGAGCTTGCGAGTCCGTTTAATTATAATACGAAGCCTGCAATTGCCATTCCGGCTGAGGCTAATATAGTGCTTTTCTCAAAAATGGGGGGATAAAAAAGACTAAATTTAAATCAAGCGTTATTATTAAATACAAATTGAGGATACTGCAAATAACATAAAACTAAACGTCACATTTTTTTTAAACAGAATCGCAAGTGTATTTTTCCACCGAAAAACGCAATCTTTTTATGACACATACAAAAATGTCGCGTTTGCAACAGAAACATACGAGTTGATTTGGCTGAATATGACCTGTGCCGTCTTTTATATGCTAGTTTCTACTTTTTAAAAAGATTGGTACTCGACAAATAAAGGAATTCATATGTAACATTTCAGGCGGCGTGCAATGTCTTTTATTTTTTAATTTTGATCTGGCCTTCAACTATACACTTTACCTTCCAATATGTAGCGAGTTATGTTCACTTTGCGGGCCATTTTTGAGAAAAATAAATATTCATGTTCGTACTTATTTCTCATCACACAAAACACCTTTACCCTGGGACTTGAACCCGCACAGCTGGTCGATCACGTCACGTTTCGTACGTGGGTACGTTTAGTAGTCTAAATTATTTTTTTGTAAATAATGTGGGTTGGGACAGTTGAGTCGTCCTTACGCTAATTCGCAAAGTTTACGCAATAACCCCTGAGATCTCATTACTCGTCATTTTTATTGCGCAGTTTCATTTAACGACATCTCCGTTTTATTGCAAAAGCAACCCTTTAAATAACATCTTGCTAGCTCCTCAGTATTATATTCGTTTAAATGTTTTAAATAATTATGTGCACACTTATTTAGAGTTATATGTACTTAGTTCAGATTCAGATACAAAGGGTACTTATTTGAGAACAGCGAAAATAAATAGTTTTTTAATTAGCAACAGATACAGATATATCACCTTCTGGGATGGTGCAAACTCGGACTACATGAATATATTAAAACGATTTTCAGCTTTATGGGAATTAATTCCTCAAACGTTTTTTTTTATTACTTATATCTTATTTGCTTGGCCTAGAAGTTGATTTGACTTTGGTCAAATACCGTATTGCTAAGCTTTGCTTTATATGTCTTGAGCAGAAGAACTAGAAATCATGCTTAATTTTTTTATGTATTATAACTAACTGGAAGAGATCCCTTACAGGGATAAGTCCGTCTTTGTACCAACTTAACCTATTTGGTCTGTATTTTTTAAAGTATTTACATACATAGTTAAATAACTAAATCAATTTATATAGGTAGGTACATACATACATAACTGCATCACTTCATTTAAGAATGCTTGTACCTTATTTTGAGCGCCTGATAATATAAATAAAACATGCACAAAATAAAAACTCGCTAATATTTACCCCTGGCCTTTGAGTATACAAAGCCCCTGGCGCGTGAAATCCGCGTACGGTCTAATAGTGGCATTAGCTAACGTTGATGTATAACGCTTAATTAATGCCGTAGTTATGACTACCGTAATGAACATAGATGGTTGCACAGTCTGCTCAAACAGCGGTGTTATTTTAATGGTTTTACAGTGTTTACTATCTTTGTGACACTTTGCAAGTACTTCTACTTCAGCCATTTAGCAGATATCGATCGAGAAGGAGACAGTTGAAAAGTGTCCCAGAAATTGTCTCAGGCGATCTCAAGGAAAAAAAGAAAGAAACATTTATTCGAGACAAATAACAAACAATAAAACATAAATTTGTAATATAGTTAGGCATATTGATTGCATCTTACATATTACTTCGGGATCTGAAGTAAAGTAGGTGATATTGATAACCCAGTACAAATAGTTAACCTATTCCGTGGCAAATATTTCGTAGCGCTACCGCAGCAGATAACATGGAACATAGAGTTTTATAAAGATTTTTTTATTAAATATTTGCGGAAAATCTTACTCGAATCGACTTAGTCCCAAACTAGGCAAAGCTTGCACTAGGTATGTACAACTAGACGATGATAAACATATACTTATATACATAAATAAATTCATACAAAAATTCCATGACTCAGGAAAAAACATTCGTGCTCATCAAGTCATCACACAAATAAATACCCCTACCGAGATTCGAACCCAGGACCTCTTGCTTCGTAGGCAGGGTCACTACCAACTAGGATTTATGTATCTTTGAGTATGTATATCGTTGTCTAGTAGGTACCCATAGTACAAGCTTTGCTTGGTATGGGACTAGGTTGATTTGTGTGTGATTGTCCCAAATTTTTTTTTTTTTTTTTTATGAGCCTATTGTGTGTCCCACTGCTGGGCAAAGGCCCCTCCCCGTGATCTCCATGCGTCCCTACTAGATGCCTCTTCCGCCCAATTGCTGAGGAATACATCCAGGTCGTCCCGCCATCTCCGTCTAGGTCGGCCCCGAATGCGTCGCCCGTCATGTGGCACCCACTTATTAGCTATGCTAGCCCACCTATCTGGATGCATGCGACAGACGTGGCCGGCCCAGTCCCACTTGAGCCTCGCAGTTTTTGCACCCACATCAGCTATGTGTGTTTTGGAGCGCAGTGTAGTGTTTCGGACCCGATCCGTCCTTTTGACATCTAGAATACTGCGCTCCATAGCGCGTTGGCAAACTTTCAATTTGGACTTCTGGCTCTCAGTGAGTGACTTAATTTTATATTTTTATTATTTTATAACCCGGAAACAAAGGATACTTTTTATCTCGAAATACTTGCTATAAATTAATGTTATGGGGATAAAAATTTATACAACAATTCACGTGGACAAAGTCGCAGAGCTTGTATTCAAATAAACGTACCTACAAGGCTGCGTCATGGTTAATGTATCTGCGTGTCAAACTGTGCTAATTGATCCAGTTTTGAAGACACGTCTTTAATACGATACCGTGTCGTATGATAAACTGTGGTCAAAGTTGAAGGAGACAGGCATAAATCCGGCTGTGACAGAAATCATGTCTCACTGGTATAGCAACCAGATAAACGTGGTAAAATGGGCAAAAGAGTATTCAGATCCATATGTGCTAAAATGTGGGGTGAGGCAGGGGGGGCTAACCTCGCCTAGATTGTTTAACATGTATGTTAATGAACTGATTGAGGGGCTCAGCAGTATACGTGCCGGATGTAGAATTGATAATGTTTGTGTAAATAATATCAGTTATGCAGACGACATGGTGCTGCTGAGCCCATCAGTGTCAGGGCTAAAGAAGCTAATCGATACATGTGAGATGTATGCGCAACAGCACGGTTTGAAATACAACGCGGGCAAAAGTGAGTTCATGATGTTCAGGAGTAAAATTAAGTGTCCAGGCTATTCGCCCAAAATAATGTTGAACGGAGTTCCTCTGAATCGTGTTACTCATTTCAAATACCTGGGTCATATAGTGACCGAGGACCTGAAAGACGATTTCGATATCGAGCGGGAGCGCAGGGCGTTGTCAGTCCGAGGCGGGATGCTGGCGCACAGGTTCGCACGTTGTAGTGCCCAAGTGAAGCTGACTTTATTTAGAGCTTACTGTCAAAGTTTCTATACGTGTGGCCTGTGGGCTAGTTTCAGGCTGAAGTCATATAGCGCTCTGCGTATCCAATACAACAACATTTTCAGGAGGCTGTTTGGGCTTCCCCGATTCTGCAGCGCCTCTGGGATGTTTGCCGATGCTAGCGTAGATGACTTTTATGCCATAATACGGAAGAAGACGGCGTCTGTGGTGATGCAGACGAGGGGAAGCTCAAATAGCATCCTGAAAATGATAGCAGAGAGGTGGGACTCGGACATAATCCGCCGATACACCGACCTACACGTCCTAAAAAAAAAAAAAAATTAAATTAAATTAATGCATGTGGCTATAATTTTACTAATATAGTTATATAGTTGTATAAGTGTTTTGTGTTTTTGTTTTGTGTTTTGTTATGCTATGGATCTAAGAAATCTGAAAATAAACCATTTTTATTTTTTTATTTTATTATTTATTTAATGAGGCCGCGAGAGACCGGCTTTAGGGCTCTCAGCTATACTGGGTGGGCCCTGTAACAGGAACAAAAAAAACGATAAATAGATTATATTCGACACCTCCTACGTATACTGATACAAGTGACAATTTTGAGATTTTCAGTTTTTTGCAATTTTGTGATTAATATGTCTATATTTACCTACCACAAAAATTTCGTACGCATATTCCAATTAGTTTCGGAAAAAAAATAGCGTGTATGAATGCATCTAACACCATTCATCTAATCGGTACGACATAAACTGAGGCAACTCACTTACACCACTATACGCGGCACCGATATAGTGGTGGGGCGGGTTTAGTCCAGTGTAACTAGCAGTTGCCTCAGTATGCACGCTAGCTCTCGCTGCGTACGGACGGTGTTCCGCTTTGTTTTAGTAGTAGACGACGAAGCATACATCTACGTGGACAAATATTTTTAGTAATTATGTTAAGTGCACGTTGCTTATGGTATTTTATTGATAAATGGAAATATAACATATCAATAGTACATCGTTTTCTTGTAGTTGGGCATACACAAAATGAAGGTGACAGCATGCATGCTCTAATTGAAAAAAGAACGAAAAATGTCAATATATACACACTTGAGCAATGGTATATGGCTATGCGTATGGCGAAAGTAGAAAAACCGTATGAAGTTATAGAAGTCTCCCAAGACTCGGTATTTAATTTTAAGGCTTGTCTGAAGCTATTCAATAATTGGAGCAAAGGTACAAAAGGGCAAACCGTTATGTGGAGCCGAATGTGTGAGGTATATGTATCACACGAAGAGCCCTTTACATTAAAGTACAAGTACAGATTCGAACAGGAATATGAATCTATTGAATGTGCTTCCATGAAACAAACAAGGAGCCGACTAAGTGAGCTTGAAATAGGGTTGGATAGTATTATTGTAGCTTACCAAGCACCATTGCCTCTCGACAAACAAAAATTGAAAGATCTTGGTGATATGTGTAAGACTGGTGTAATTCCTGCTAAATACCACGAATTCTATCACAAATTAGTCTGATACAATGACCTGATTGATTACTTATTAAGGTTTCTTATTTTGATTACCTAAAATATGTTCCTGTCGGTTAAAAAGCAAATGCTTTAGATTGTTTTATTAAATAAGCAATGTTGATATTTTATAAAACTGAAGCAACTAAAGTAGTTAATTTTGTTGTTGAGTTATTTTGTGTTCATTTTATAGTAGATTTGTATTTTTTTAAGTATTAGTTTTATTAATTATTAGGTCAAAGTGATCTCAATTTCATTACGTTAATTTTATATTAAGAGAATTGATGATCTCAGTTGTGAATTGTAAAAACCTTTATTTACGTTGTGAAGTAAAAAAGGGCCAAAGTTAAGGTAACTGGTTGTGATCATATATACAGTAATTACTAGTTCCTAGATACTAAGTAGTAATATGGTAAGAATATATTCTTATTAAACTCGCCTTAAAACATAAACATATTCAGATGATTCATTTTATTAATGATGCTCAAGACTGATTCTGACAGTGTGATTAAAAAATTACTTACCTTTGTACAATTTTCTATGAGAATAAAAACCTGTACATAGCATAGAACATTTGAGTTTTTTTTATAATTTATTTTAAATATTTCTTTATGGTACTTTTAATACATTACTAGCTGTATATTGATACAAGTGGTAAATTCATCGCAACGTATATTGATCCAAGTAAGGAAATCATAAGAACAACATTAAATAGAGGTTAATAAGAAGCAAAACTGCACCTGCTTTGTTTTTCATACAAGCCCTATGAACATAATTATCGAATTATCTTTATACAATACAAAAATATAATCAAATGAATAATCGATTTACTACGACGTATATTGGAGCAAGTGGTAATTAGCTCAGTATACCACACAAGTACGACATGTGAAATACACGTATACTAGTGTATTTGCAGTTTTCTTCAAAACGGTCAAAAATTCATAAATTTGATTAATGTAGGTTTATGGAAAATGCCTTCCTTAGTACTGAGCCAAAATTTTGAAGAGTTATCTCAAAAACTGAGAAAGTTACGGGTTTAAGTACCTTTGAACAGCTGTCCTGTGAAACCATTATTTTGCACTTGTACCAGTATACCTAGCAGGTATCGAATATAAGCTTGTGTTGGGAGCAACAATTTCCAAATGGATTGAATTGAAAAAAAAACTACTTTTTTTTCTTTAAAATAAGTAAACGTGTATTTGTTTACTATTCTGGAGTGATATAAGTAACTTTTTATTTTAAAGACACGAAAGAACATTAAATAAATATTTAAAAATCACAAAAAAAATTATCTTTTGAAATCAAAAATACAACGCTACTGTCATGATGTTACCTCAAAACCTGCATTGACTGCTGTGCAATCTCGTGGTGCCAAGATACATTATTTGGAGGTCATAACTTTAGATCAAAGTTTCTCCGAATAAAAAAATAAAATAAAAGGACACAAGGGGTTACTGCAGATGCTCTAAGGAAGCGTCCTTTTGAATATTTGCCCCTGTTACAGGGCCTTTCCCGTATATGCTGGTGATATTCCCATTACACAGAATATTAAATAGCTGTTACACCCAGCAACTTTTAGCAGCGATTCAAACACGCGTTTCACGAATTTGCCGACTGTCGCGGGACACTGGCTATTGTCTCTCTGTCAATATCACGTGTATCGATACTGAATGGTATTTGTATCGCTGACACAGGCCTTAAAACCCAATGCCAATGTATGATCAATACCAAATAAATGAATATGAATAAAACATTGGATGTCTCCACAGTAGAATATCCTTGATTTACCGTCAAACGTTTCATCGAATGAATGTTTCGCCGAATTTTCATTGCATCGAGATATTTTTTTTCAGAATAGTACAATTTTGTTGTCATTTTTAAACAAACCTAACCTCACCTCCTCATTGTCTACACAATTGTATTTTGCTATACCGAATATGTAAACAGTTTATGAGAAAAAAAGTTCGATGAAATGAAAATTCGGCCAAACAATGCATTCGGTGAAACGTTTGTCGGTAAAATAAGGGACTCCCCTCCACAGTAAACACTAAATACATCAGAACCTTTTTTCACACATGATTAAATTGAAGAACAAATCACTTTGATTTCCACTATAGAGAGGTATCTATACCATTAATTTCGTATGGCAATTAGATCTCTGCTTAACACATTGGCGCCATCTATTGGGAGCCTTTTCATTGAGTTCATAATACATACATACATACATACAATCACGCCTTTATCCCTAAAAGGGGTAGGCAGAGCACATGAAACTTGTGTTCCAGTGCCACTTTTAGCATAAATGTGGGTATATAAGAGTTCATAATAATTCTACAAAATTAGAAATGACGCATAAAAGCAAGCGCACGCCAAAATTACACACTCTTCAGGAAGTTATACTTAGTATTCTCACTTCCGCACTCAATAGCGATCCCTGCAAATCAGCTCCTTCCTAGATTTTTTCTCATTTTTCACTCAATGCCGCTGCACTATTTATGGGGCAAGTTAACACGTTAACTGCGAAACCGATTTTTTGTACCTAGCATACCATGCGTTGCCAGGTATTTTCTGTCTGGTAGTAAGGTTTCATCGTATGCGAACAAGGTTGTAATGGCCTGGTGAAAGCCATTCATAGAAATATGAACCCAAGATCAACAATATTAAGTTTGAATGAAAGAAATTTCGCGTGTATAAAGTTCATTAGTGGACCTACTTGAACCTTACTTCGCCCGGGAATCGGACAGAAATTTATTGCCTTTTTTTTAAAACAGAGATACCAGGTTTACCAGACCTGTTAAAGCACCAATAAAAAACTATGCCGTGTTTTTTTAACCTGGTAATGCACTACGGAAACATATTAATAGGGATGGGACAGTAAAAAAAATACATCAAATCGACAAATTTAATACAAATAATGATGAAAATAATTACTTAAAGTGTTTTTCATTAAAACATGGCAAACAATATGATTTATGGCACTGATTGCACCCCGATTTTATTTTCTTAATTTTCTTGTCTGCTTGCTTACTAGTTAGCGTTTTTCGCAATTTTTCATAGCAACCGACGCAATTTTTCCTCGTACTAGTTTTAAGGAACTGATGGCCTTTATTAATTTCAATGGCATTTTTACCTGCAATAAAATATGTATATTATTATATAATGCAAATCGGCGGCCGCATGCAATACGGTGACCAAAACTGAGGTACCCACCCTAAGTTTATACGAAACGATACGATTTACTCTGTGTAGAGCATAATGTTACTGAGAGGTTTTGACAAAAAAACAAACTTCTATAACTCATAAATACACTCAAGAGCAAAAGTTCCGGGTCACTAGGATTTACTTGAGTATCTCGATTACGAATACAGCTACTACAGTCAAATCTTATTAGATCGGTAATATTGCTTAAAGAAGGGCATCTACTGGAGTTACACAATGCACTAATGGAGCCTGGAGTGGACATTGGCGATGATAGTCTGCTATTAGATTGTTTATTAGCAACTCGAATTTTTTGAGCATATGTTTTAGGAGAAAACCTAACATTTCCCAAAATTTGTAGCTGATTTCCAGTGCCCGGGCTCAAGTAAATATTTTTGGGACCATCGGTTCTACATATTTTTTTGGGTAAGTTTACCGGTTCATCTTCGCTATTAAATTCGGAAACTGATTCAATGTTGTGCTGAATATTTTCTCGAGCTGCATTCTCCGTGGACACAGTTGGTGATGATAAATTTAACTTTCTTTTTGGTTTTTTGGCTTAATAACACGCCTAACGGGAAATATGTCAAAGTCTTCGTCACTACTCGAAAAAATATTATTTGACGCCATTTCACAACACTTTGACACACATTATTTCTTCACAATTTATCACACGACTAAAACGTAGCCCTCACAACTGAAAACACGTGCGCACTATCGACAACAAACAAAGCACTCGACAGCACTAGCCGCGGCGCACGCGCCCCTCCCCCGCTGCGACCCGCTCAGTGCGGCTACCAGGCCTACAAATCAAGGCCTGGTATTCGCACTGAGCTTATTCAATTTAACTCAGTGCGAACTATGTCTGAAAAACCTGGTGCATTTTTTAATCGTTAAACGTCATAAGCTTACAAAATGAACCATAGATGTATAACTATTTCGCTCGTACGCGTAGTACTTTACGAGTTACGGCGCCCGCACCGAGCGAGATGGCACGATTTTAGAGCGCGCACAGACAGAAAGCCATCAACCAGGCAAATAATGCCTTGTTTCGCAGCGAACGTGTTAAGGAACTCGAGACACTTGCAGCTGTTCACGGTTCCATTCCAAAAAGTCGAAAGTCTAGTTAAGTTTATATGGATATTGGATGTTCTGTAAGTGAAAAAAATGCTGTCGATATGCAAAGTCGGCTGTACGCTGCTGAGGATAGAATTTATTAGATTGGAACTTAGTACTGTAAAGTGACGCTACGAAATGAAAAAGTGTGTTTTACAAGTTTTAATCACATACTTCGGGTGTGTTTTGTGTAAGAATTGAATTAAAACAATTGGGATCGGGAAGGGTGCCTAATATCGTGATAAAACCGGTCTAACCCCAACAAGGTATAGCCTTCGCTCTGGGTTGGAAGGTCAGAATTAGATGGTGACGCCAAATCTTGGGATAAGGTTCCAAAGTGAGCCCTGGGCTCCATTCGGATAAGATAATATATTTCAAGATAAGATAAGATAGTTTATTTCATGATCAGAAATTACAGTATAAATTCGCGTCAAAACTATAATAATTTTTATACAACCGCATAAATGTGAAGAGGAGTAGACGAATGATAATGGGTACACACGATAACTTGCACAATTTATGATATGCTTGGAACCCTTAAGGAGACCTAACAGTGACGTTACCTTGTCATACCGTAGAGGTAGTTGTGACAGCGACTGGTCAATTAAGTCATGACGGTATGACGGGGTCATATCACGGGATCTAAAAAGACTAGGATACTTTCCAAGTATCACAGACCGACCTTTACCAGGTCATCAGTCCACCTTGTGGGAGGCCTACCCACGCCGCGCCGCGCCTTCCGGTACGTGGTCGCCACTCGCGAACCCTGGTAAAGGTCACGGGAGTCCGCTGGATGCGGATGGCACAGGACCGGTCACTTTGGCACTCTTTGGAGGAGCAGTGGATGTCTTTCGGCTGATTTGTTGATGATGATGATGATGATTATGATCCCAGACCGATGACTCATCATACATTGTGCGAATTATAATGACGCTCTGGGGCAGTGTCCAACACTGACCAATCTATCTTACGCTACGCTCATAGTGTAGGTAGTCGTAGCTTAACCCATTTGAGGCCAAGCAAAGGTGCTACGCCGTAGCGTATAGCAGTATTTTTAGTGGATATCGCTCGTAGAGCCATAAATCATATTATTATATGGGTTATGGGCCTTCCATGGGTTTCGTCATACAAGGGTCTGGTTCCTCAAAAGTCTGGCTAAACGTTGAGGGTGCTCCAACTGCGATCGCGCCACTACGTGCATTACAGCTGGTTTGTGGTTCGTGTGCCGCGGCCGCTGCAGATGACCATCGTGAATGCTGACTTCTGGCCGAAGGGTGTTGTGTTTCGGTGGTTCCGGGACAACATACTGAACTCTACATCGGAGCTGACGACGCAGCGGAGCCACACCGATATGTCGCCTAAATGATATCATCAAAATTTGTTTTTATAATTGTATGTATGTTGCCCTTCGATGCTGGAATTAAATGAATTATTATAATACTAAAGACCGTTCAACATTTTCCCAGGCATTATTTATCAATAAAAGATGCAATTTCTGAAAAAAATCTTACGTAAAATTTTCACAATAAAATGTACTGTCCGAATAAATAATTAGTAACGTGTGGATAATCGGGAGCTGAGTGACGCTCGGGGTTAGCGGTGCGGGGGGAGGGCCGCGCTTGCCGCCTCCCGCACAGCGCACTACTGCAGTATCCACGAACGATAATTTTTCACCTCACTAGCTCGTAAAGGCCTTTTTGTATGTTTGTGAAAATCGCTTTTTATCCACATGTGAAGAAAGTAGACGTAGAACGTTAAAAGTACTATGTCGTAGAACGTTAAATGTTTATTTTTGGTTTTTGTAGGTATATTTTATGACATATTTTTGTTTAACTTTTATTTTTAACTTTTTTAACTTTTTTTTAAACTTTTTTTTTACGTTTTTTTTCCTTTATTTAATTTTTTTTTAAACTTTTTCTTATTTTCCTTGTAGTGAGGTGAAAAGATTTGTGTTATACACGGGTGAAAAGTTATTTTACGTCTCGTGTGTTGAAACACTCGCTACGCTCAGGATTCTATTTTCAATCATAGAATCCTTTCGCTAGCTCGTGTTTCAAATGAACACTCGCAGGTAAAATACAACTTCCCCCCTTATATAGTATAACATATAACTATTAATGGATATCTTTCAGCCGCTGTGTCTCAATATTTTAGTATTGAAAGATTCTGAAATAAAAATGAAAGAAAGAAAGAAAGAGAAAGAAAGAGAACATTTATTGTTTACCATGTACAATTAGGTCTTAATGATAAATGTGTGAGTTACAATGGCAACCCTTTCGGGCATACAATATTAACTATAAAAGTTACATAAGTATATAATTATTCAGTTTAAAAACTCAAAGTATTCTTTTAAATCATAAAATACATTTTCTGTCAACCATCGTTTTAATTGGCGCTTAAATTGATTTCCGCTCAACATTTTTAGGCTAATGGGTAGATGGTTGAAGACTTTGATAGCGGTGATAAAGGTGCTCCTATAATAGGTTGCGTTTTTGATCGCTGGCAGTGAAATGTTGTACAAATACTGTGATCGTAAATTGTTACGCTGTTCTGAGCACAAGTTAAACTTATATTTATGATTTATTACATAGGAACACAGCTCTAAAATATATAATCCAGTTAAGGTTAGAAATTTCTTTTCTCTAAAAATATTTCTAACGGACTCAGTATTGTACAAGCGGTATATAATGCGGAGACATTTTTTTTGGAGAATGAAAGTATGATGAGAGATTTTGATGAGGAATCCACTGTGAGAATTTGAACGAAAATTATTATTTCAACCTGTATGTAGCGAAAATCGACCCTAAATAGCCCTCTGACTCTTGTGTCGAGATTAGTGCTGAATGGGTCATATTATCCTTTTTGCCCCAGACCGTATCACACAAGTACCTAAGGATTATCCGAGTGGCAGATCCAATGAGCTACGAACAATTACACCGCACTGAATAATCCATTTTATAATCGTAGCACTGCACTTAATTTATGATCGGGCTATGATTTGTGGATTACGGAGAGCGAGGGAGAATGGAAATGTTTGGGGCGAGAGTGAGGGAGAAAGACGGAAGGCAATTAGGGTTAGGTTACAATGGGTGTTAGATATGATTGTAATGTTTTATATACAATAGCTGTAATTGCTGTTGCTATACGCTTGACTTTAAAGAAGTCTTCAGTAGTGTAAAAGCATATACGTATAATTTTTTAGGTGGTAACGACACTTGAGTTGTCCTAGCTGTCGTTTGAAAAGTAATGAAAGTACAGTCGAACTCAAAGGTAGCTGAACACCTTTCGCCAGTTTGACAACTTCGTGTGACGGTTTAAACATGACATTACACGGTACAAAGGTATACACTACTTGCGAGAACGACCGTACCCAGCCTGGTCTTGTTGAAGTATTTCAGCCACCAAATCTATCAATTCAACTCAAAAAAAACTGTTAATATGTTGTATTATTCTTTAAGTTCCGTTTAGTAAAAAACGTCACCATATACAGCGATGATATGTCAAACGAACAGTCTGTGTTACTATACAGTATGTTACAGTTTGAACATAGCATATTGTGTTTTTACGGAACGAATATATAATACCAAAAGTTTACTATGTCGTTAAACTCTACAAAGTCATTGAACGCATAAAAGTCGGCATGCGAATAAAGGATGACTCACGCTAGAACGGGACGTGTCCGGCCCGGGCCGTTTTCTTAAGAAACGACGGTGGTTATGGGCGGCCGAGCCATACCCCAGCCAGGCCGAGCCTTGGCTAAGAGTCGGAAGTGGCTCGGCCGTGCTAGGGTATGATTTGGCCGCGCAATTATGCCGTCGTTGAGTCATTCTTAAGCGAGTGTTGTGCATTTATACAGAACGGATATAAATAAATAATAATAAATATATTTGCGAACAATCTTACACAAATCGACCTAGTCCCCAAGCAAAGCTTGTACTATGGGTACTATACGACAATAAACATACAAAATAGATAATGCAATGCGTAAATACATAGAAAACATCCATGACACGGGAACAAGTATTCATGTTCATGCCCTTCGAATCAAGGATCTCTGGCTTTGTAGGCTACACGGCACTTGCACTACTAAGTAAAACCGGTCGTCATATATTAAAAACCAAGAGTTAACTAGGTATGTCACAAAAGAAACATATATTAGACTGCAAAGTCACTAAACGCTTATCAGTCGGCATACTCCTGTGGCATCAAATTCACAAACGGCTATGATCTAGTGTCTCAATGTGCCCCAGCCCTGCCCTTGCTAAGTCGATGAGAAATTGAGCTCGCACGCCATCGACACTGCACTTCAAAGCGGGCTAACGCCAGATGTCCCAGCCTGTTGGCTTGAGTAGTTTAACATTTAATGTGACCCAGTTTGCCTCCAAACGCTTTTGAGAAACTCCACACTAAAAAAAATAGCTAAAGATAAGTTAGCTCGTTGCCTTGTCCTATATTATTGGTACCTAAATTGATTTCAAGTTTCCCAATGTGCCCCTGTCTGGCCTTTGCCGAGATGAGAAATTGAGCTCGCACGCCATCGACACTACACTTCAGAGCGGCGAGCTAATCGTTAGACGCGCCAGGCTTGGGTCATATTTGTTTTAGATTTTCTATTTTTTATTTTTTTTTATTTTATTTATTTCCACACTTACAACTATCTTTACAGGTACTAAACCTAAGACAATAGTGTAACTATTTGTACAACCATGTTACCATGTATATCTAAGTATTATTATAACATAATATAAACAATGCTGACTTTGTGAATTCATTCAGAGAACACGAAAACAGGTCTATGTTATCTGCTATTAAGTTGAGGGTGCACAGGGCGCGGGTCATCGGCGCCATACCGAGCAGGTTGGTGCGCCCGCGCGGCGCGGACAGCAGCTGCGGCCGGCGGCGGCGCCATACGTATCTATCGGGGACACTCAGACTCACATAACTCAACACCTGACTGTTGCATATTTTGCCCCTAATTAATTTAAATACGTACGTGGCCAGACATAACTCTCTGCGCACCTGCAGCTTGTTGTACCCCACCATACCATTTAATGTAAACCAGTTGGCCCCAGTTTGCGCTCTTGAGGAATTAAGTTTAAATTTATGGAGGTGTAACAACAGACAAGTTTGCTCGTTGGCTATTGCTAAACCATTTAGTACCTAATCGAGTTTATGTACGTACCTACCCTGGCAATCTTGCCGTATGTGTGGCAAATTGAGGCAATCCTTGAACTGCATCATCCTTTTTGTGGAAATGATGGAGCAAGCCTGGGAGCAGGCATAAAGGAGAGGGCAAATGCACAAAAGATCCCACTGGGTCGAAGTGCATCCGAAAGGGCCCTCACCTAGATAATATAAGATAACACACGGGCACAACTGTCGACGCAGCAAGACAAGAAAATCTACCATCCTCTTTTTAATTTCTACAGTGTGAGTGAGACAGAAGTCGCAGGCGACGCGACTTGGCTGCAAGTTGTGCTAGATGACTGGATGGCTGTTCTCCGCCAGGTCAATCAGCTAGCAATATCTGTGACAACTCTGTTACCTCACAGAACATGGATCCAGTTTGCCCCTATTTTTGGTGCCGTTGCCGCTTCGATGAGAAATGGAGTTCACATCGGTGCAAGTCTTCGGTGCAGTGAACAAATTGAAACCAGATAGATCAGCCTTTTTACAAACTTATTGTTAGTTTTATTTTATTTTGGGCAGCTTGCGTCGACCAAGCAACCGGCTACCGTAAAATATGGCTCTGGTAGTCGTTACTTACAGAAAGTTTGTCCTTTGCCTTAGAATTGGTTTTAAAAAGCGTAACGAATTTGTCGTTATTCTATATATATATGTCAAGTACCACATAATATTATCAGACGGGTAGTTTCGAACGAACGATATGGGCGGGGCAACTCAACTGGTAATTAACATTAAAATAAACTACATAATAATATTATAGATTTACCTTACGTACGCAAAAAGTAACGCAACCGACCAGCTCCGGTCCGATCACTAAGCTTTGTTTGACCGGTAAAAAGGTTCTGCGATAAATTCCTGTTTTTTTTTTGTATAATCATTACGTTTAGAGTATACCAAAGTATAACACTTAAAACTCTCGCGTCATGTACACATACCTATTAAATAAATATCACGTTAGACCCGGATGTAACATTATTTTAAATATGTATACCAAAGTATTTTGTAATATACTAGCTGCACCCGCGTGGAATGTGATTTGTGCGATTAAAAAATAAAGTAACCTATGACCATTGCTTTAATGTTTTAATTGTTGGTTTAAGTTTTATACACGCCACATTTCACAATTGGTTAAGTGTTAAAAAGGTTACAGAAAGAGTTATTTTGCATTTACGAGTATAACATTAGTGTAAATTTTTTGAATATATTTTAAGAAAAGTGCTTAGTGTAAGCTCTCTGGAATCGGGTATGTAAAGTCAAGATACACAAACGAATTTATGTTTGCGTACGTTTAATACGCCTACTCATACATGGGCACAGGCGGGTATAAATTCAATTTTCGTTGCATTGTACGGCCAACCGATTTGGATGGTGGCTCTTATTATTAACATATTGATCGAGTCAAGTGAAATTGACTTCGATATGTTGTAAAAATTGGTTGTGACAAGGTTGTATTGTGATAATAACACGTCAAGTTCAGTAGAGAATCGTTTTGAATAGTAAATAATAGGCATTTTACCTCTATAATTACAATTTAATTTAGACTATCATTTCGCCAAGTTGATAAATAACCCAGACTATGAAGCTGGGTAACTACCGATTGAATTCCTAGTCATCATATCAGCCGAAAGACGTCCACTGCTGGACATAGTCCTCCCCCAAAGAGTGCTACAATGACCGGTCCTGCGCCACCAGCATCCAGCGGACTCCCGCGACCTTTACCAGGTTATCAGTCCACCGTGCCTACCCACACTTGGCCTTCCGGTACTTGGTCGCCACTCGAGAACCTTTCCGCCCCGACGGCCATCGGTTCTACGTGCAATATGCCCCGCCCACAGTCACTTAAGTTTATATTAGTATAGTTTTAGTTTATATATTTTTTTCGATCTAAAAATTCATTTCTCAAATGATATGAATACAGAGAACAGATATAATGGTAAAATAAACTTTCATCGTCTGAAGCCCAGGACAAGTCTAGTGTCTCAGTATCATATCGTTTAAAATTTGATCCTGGTAATTTCCATATTAAATTGATACGAAACAAAAATATTCACCAAAAAATTTTTTGTTTCGTCAAGAGGTGTATGTAAGTAATTCCTTTCTCGTTGGTAAGTAATCCCTTACTCATTTTTCGAAATAGTTCTTACGGCACTTACATCCTTTTCTATAGAAAATGAATTTGAACCGAACTTGTCGATTTTTTTTTAAATACACCGTTTGTAAATTTTAGGGGAGGGGCGAAAGACACAATTTTTGTTATAAATAGTTTTCGAGTAAAATGCCGTGACATACGGACATACAGATGGACAGACGGACATGATGAAACTATAAGGGTTCCGTTTTTGGCTACAGAACCCTAATAAACAAAGTAAGCGCTTTGTATCATAATATTTGTATCCAAGCGACGACGTTACATAAGTCTCCGCACCATCTCATTCCATATTTCATTTTACTCTATCGCTGCGCAGAAACTAACACAAATACAACCCTTAAGTCTCTCGTCATAAGGTCTATTTTTGATTGCATGAACACACACATTAATCTGGCTACTGAACTGTTGATGCGCAAAAGAGGAAAAATCTGTATTTTAATTTATTATTTTGCTCCCTTTTCCTGCTTTGCCCGATTCTTTAGGCTTGGCTTACCCGTCTACAACCGTACAGTTTTCTGGGTAAACGCCTTATCAATTTTCGTCACATAAATTAGACTTATGCAAAAAGTATGTCTGTCCTTCGCTCTATGAAAGAGGACACAAAAACCATGGGGTCGATTTAAGGTAAGATTTTTGTTTCCTAGTTCAGAGGGATATTTGTATAACCGGAACAAACGGTAGGATAACTCAACTGTCATTGTCCCATACTAAAAAATACGTTAAATTACGTTACGCAATCGACCAGCTGGTCGATCACCACCTTTCTTAGGAAAAATGACAGTTAAATTGTACTGATGCGCGTTCAGAACGTTACGTGTTTACCCCCCAGCAAACGGTATATCTTCTTCTTTTTCTTCATGTGCCTTCTCCATCTTGGAGTGTAAAGTTAACCTCTAGCTGCCCAAAAGCCTGTTAAAATGCATTCTTCTATTCTATGAAATATACCTTTCATTTTATATTGGACAGCTAATGCATTTGTTTCTTTTCAATTATACATTTTTTTTATTTTATAAATTAAACAAACTACTTAGACTCTATTTTCTATAATAGTTGATTCAAATTTCATTGCTCATATTCTATGTATGGTGGACGTTTAGAAATTTTATACAATCAAATTGGAATGCGTAACGTATGTGGGAACTGATGTATGGGGATACATTCTTCAATATAACAAAACAAAATTGGTTTATGCCTCAAAAGCTTCGAGCAGCCCAATAGCGAAATTTATTTCACTTTATATTTTTTACGGTTGAGGCCAAGCAATACCTACCTACTATACATTTTCTACACTGTAGCCCGTAGATGTAAACTATCACAAAATAACACTTTGTACCAGAGAAGTTAAAGTTTAGATAGTTCATACCCCGTAACAACTATCGAGATTCCTTTTATACTTCTAAAATAGTAGTTTATAACTTCAGCATACTGGCCCCTTCTTTCATATTCATCCAAAACTTTATCTTCAAACACTGCCTCAAATAGTCGTCAACAAAATCGCCAAAAAAACTCCAAATTTCCTATTTTCCTTCGCCAAACTTTTAATACCACGGGCCGGAAGTTAAAATTACCCCTCGCTGCAAAATTATACTGATCTTCATTGTGCCATATTTTTAAAGAAATATCCGCCTTCTTTGTTATCTTTAATTCCTCAACTTTGTGAGCTAGGGAGATAAAGTATCCTTTAGAAAGTTGTGTATCAGGATGACTGGACGGAACTTTGAGTTAATCAAGAGTTGGGTAACAAAGGGGGTTTCAAATTGCAACGCCTTAATCAGTTTCGTTGATGTAATCGAAGTGATCCATCTAAGATGAGATCCGATGGCATATTTCTGTTCGTCTTATCGGATCTGAAGGGCCACTTGTAGCCGTCCGCCATAGTCTATGGACACGCTCCGTCTTCATCAGCATCATCATCATACCAGCCGAAAGGCATCCACTACTGGACATGGCCTCTGCCAAAGAGTGCCACAAATGACCGGTCTTCATATCTTCCTACATTTAATCGTCTCGCTTTTGACTTTGTGTAAGCGGTAACCCAATGAGGTAGGTATGGGGAATAAAACTTACGCGAAATTAACACATTCACTGCCAAGAATCACAAATTCGCTACGCGTTATGTCTGTAGCCGATCCCGTGATTTCACGTGTGTAGCGGAAAGCGACTACGGCGTAGGCGCCCGCTAAGCGGGTTTCTGACTGTGTAAGTGTTTTTGAGAAAAATGTTATGCTAAAACGCAACATCACGCAACATGATATAACATAGAAATGCGATGACTCCTCAAGAGATCTCATACCTTGTTCAATCTAGCGACGGTTCCAGGTACCTATAGTTGAGATTGTTTGAGTTAGCCGAGTTGGTTGAGGTTCTCGAGTGGCGACCACATACCGGAAGGCGCAGCGTGGGTAGCCCCCCCCCCCCCCACAAGGTGGACTGATGAGATGACCTGCTAAAGGAGAGAAGAGACCGCTGAATGCGGGTGGCGCAGGACTGGTCATTGTGGCACTCTTTGGGAGAGGCCTATGCTCAGCAGTGGACGTCTTTCGGCTGAAATGATGATGACGATGAGTTGGTTGCAACAAATTACTCCATTCAAAAAGCAACTCTAACGTCCAAGGTTACAATGAAGAGCCTTTGGAGGCCGATTCCAAATTTAAAGTGTGACTGCATATGGATATCCCCACATTCATGTAACTCTTTCGAAATCAGAATATCACAGATTTAAAAAAAAGAGATACCTATTCTAAGGTCCTATCAATGGAATGGTCCTAGTACCTATAAAAAAAGTTCCTAGCTAAGTAGCTAGAACATCGTGCAATAAAATCGCCGTATAACTTTGACGCGTGTCGAAGATGGACTTCAAGTGGAATCGATAGTAATACAGGTTCCCTTGAGATCGAAGTTCGAATGAAATTTTTATTATGACCCATAACTCGATTACTGTTTCAGAGTTTTTTGATGGAAGTCGTTCAATTTTCAGAAAA
This sequence comes from Epinotia brunnichana, assembly GCA_963854355.1. Lineage (NCBI taxonomy): Eukaryota > Metazoa > Arthropoda > Insecta > Lepidoptera > Tortricidae > Epinotia > Epinotia brunnichana. Next base: position 35,243,115 of record OY977939.1, read on the forward strand.
AATAAACATTTTCGCAAGATGCCGAAGAAGATTTTGAAGAAGAGTAAAAAGGGTTCGAAATTAATTGAATAGAGAAGTAATCTCAATTTTACATTAGCAGTGCTATCCATGCATTTCGCAATAGGGAACATTACGTAAAACTCTTCGTGGGTGGCGACACTAGCAGCGTTGACATTGTATCTCGTTCCCACTTGCGGTATTGTCTATGCAAGCATCCTTGTCACTCATTTGACAATCAGTTGTGCAATTGTGTGTGTGAATCTCTATATTTCTATACTGGTTTACTATTAGTGATAGTGCTGCCTCTGGCGGCAGAACATTGCAGTAATGTTCCCTATTGCAATTAGTACCGGTTGTACCAACTAACGATTACAGACGTTTAATATAGTGCCAGCAGCTGTCATTACATAGAAACTTGTCAAACTTTCCATACATTTAGATTTTTCATCACACTTGCTCATAAATGGTGTTATTCTATGCCTGCATACGGAAGGATAATGACCTAAATTGTTCCCGCTGGAAATAATGGTACCAAGGGAAGTAATGAGCTTGTGTGTGATCTGATTCTCTGCAAGAACCACATGCTCCATGCTCTGTGATTGGTTGAAATATTGAAACTACGCCCCCCACTCGCACTGATCTGGAAGTGAAGTTGTCAATTTCGTCAACATTTGATTGGTGCGCTTGTATAAAACATAGATTTTTCTGTCTTTTGTAGTTATTTATTTCCTCGTAAATGTGACGAAAAACATTGTGTTTAACACAGCCGTAAGAATATTGCAAACTCGAGTCATCAAAAGCCCTCCGCCTCACGGCGTTGGGCTTCTGATAGACTCTCGTTTGCAATATTCCTCATACGCCCCTTGTTAAACTATGTACTATTATCGAACGCTTATGATTATACAGACAGTTTGATGCAACCCACCCATAGAGTTACTTATAGGTTCTACGTCGTATAGAGCTTTTTGTAGGATATCAGCTTAGGCTTATCGCTTGGTTCACAGCAAACAGGTTCTTGATTACTTACCACATAAGTGATTTGGTGTCATACTGTTAACCTATGTGTGAATTAATAAAAATTCTTAATTCTTAAATTCTTAATTCTTGATGCAAACTCACAATCGACATTAAACCCTGAAACTTAATGGGTCGAATATGACTTGAAGCGGCAAAGACAATCCGCTGCTCCATGTCATGGCGGAATCTTTAGTACATACATTGCGATCTTGTGTGTGTTATACCGCCGCTTATCACGCGATAAGCGACACGATAAGAGCGTTGTCTCGTTCTATCGAATTGTGTCAGCCAGGGACGGATGCTCTATCTTGTCACTTATCGCATGATACGGGGCCTGGACACCCACGGCTACATTCCGCCATCACACCGTTAACCACCAGTGGGGCATTGAGGACAGTCAAGAGCCCGTTCACGTGCTCACTAGCGCCACTAGTAAATAATTGAGATTATTTGAATTTAACGATAGATATTTAAAAAAAGGCCGCTACACACTTTATTTTGTATTTAAGTACCTTGTGAATACATCTAACTAGTTCTAAATGTTGCTGGATTCTTCGATCTGTGAACTCAAAAGGAAAATGTCCGTTATAACTTTGGACGCATATATTGACGAACCCAGCAACGTAAAAACTATTATGATGTATTCAAAAGGGGTCTCCCTTGTTAGACCTAACAACTTGAGCCCTAATGTTTCACAAGACCTAATGCATTCTCGTTCGAAACAGTTAACTTTTCGGGTTGTCTTTGAATATCATCAAATAGAAGTCATTAGGTTAGATAAAGTTTTTTTTATTTTTTTATTTTTATTTATTTATTCAAGGTCGCTGAAACAGCTAAGGTCATTAGCGACCACTATAAGGATACACTATTAAATCAAGTTGTAGTAGTTGATAAGTTTGAGAAATATTACAGAATTTTTCGAGTTATGTAAACAATCCTTCAGATTATTAGAAAGATTAACACTCAGAGCATAAAATACTAGAGAGAGGACAAGCCGCCGCGCCGGCGGCCGTGTCGCAGCTGTATGCTCAATGGGCATACACTGCCATACTGTGCACGCGTGCTGATCGCAGAGAATATCACGTTTTTTTCCAAAATGCCTGATATGATGCGCGTTTATTGTCAAATAAGCGTGTAGGTATACAAGTGTGTGTGTTTTAGATGTGTGCGTGCTTTGTCTTGTCAATTACTTGGGCGTTGTGTGGGTTAATGTACTTGCGACAGGCTCACTCTATACAAATCGGCCGCCATTTCCGATCTCCTTATATTCATACATCTGTGGATTAACAGTTAATCGTTCTGAGATATAGTTTGCAATAATCATATAAAGTTTACTATCTGAGAAAACAATGCATTAGGTCTAGTGAAACATTAGGTCTAATGAAACATTAGGGCTAAAGTTGTTACGTCTAACAAGGGAGAACCATTCATACTTAAATACAAAATACAGTGTTTAGCGGCCTACTATTTTAAATGTCTATCGTTAAATTTAAATAATCTCAATTATTTACCAATGGCAGTAGTGAAAACGTGAACGGGCTCTTAACACTGAATGCTGACAACTTTTTTATACTATGACGGTGTCAAACAGCCATACGGTCTGCCTGTTGATGAACAGACACCGTCGCCTATGGACGCTTGCGACACCAGCAGAATCACCAGCGCGTTGCCGATTGATTTGAGGATTCGTCGTGTTGTAAGGTAAACTTTCACCGTACCGACTCCGCACCAGCAAATGCGGAAGTGGGCTAAGCCGTTGCTTGAAATAAAGAACACTACAATAGTACATTGTACAGTCATACGACGTTTTTCAACACATTTGCGAAGAAAAAATCCTTTTCATAAAATGAACATGTTACAGGCTCCTAAGTTGTTTCCTTTAGTTATTGATGACAACAGGTTTTTACTCACATATTTGTACATGTCCAAGAATGTACAGTGGCGTCAATTTTTAACAATAACCAAACACGCATCCTCAATGTTTACAAATAATTGTGAAATTACCTATAATGGCGCGCAACTATTTTTTTTCGTGAAGTTCGCGCAGTGCGCCTGCAGCGAGGCTTAGATGAAATCTCTAAACAGCCAATACAAAATAAAATAAATATTTTCTTATTCAATATAAATTCATGTAAAAATGTTATCAAAAGTAAATATTTTTACTAAATGAAACGTTTCTATATCATACTCATATCCAACAAGAAATAATCAATTAAGTAATCTACAAGAAGGATTTAATTGGTTTAGTCGAGTAAGAATCCATTTGCCGAGAATTAAAAACAAACCTGTATAACCCGGCCAATATAAGAATGCGCTGAGTCCATACATACACCTTGCTGCAAGGTGCCAACGTGTCTTAATCGGGATATAAACATAACTACACGAGTGTCGTAATGTTATTAAACACGCGTGTTTAATACCCAGGATTATTAGCCCAAAAGCGGCACAATAAGAGGCACGTTACGAGCAAATGTGTTGAAAAATACTATAGAAGGTGTATGGCGCGCGATTTCCATCGGGACCGGTGCACGGTGTCGCCAACTCGTCCCCTCCACGTCGCCTACAACAACACGGCGATCGGGTGACGTTGGTACGAAAGCTTGAGCGCATGCTCAAACTCTAGCGGCGCGCGTGCCACGCCCACATCGCCATTGTACTATGTGTTCTGTGTTTGAAATACAGATGGCGTCGATATGTTTTGCTCGCGTTACTCGCATAGATATTTTTGAACTACGCTGTCGATAAACAATTACACAAGTTAATCATATAAGAGAGAAATAATACAAGATTTTCAGGAAAAAATGGTCTTTATTAAAACCTCTTTTCATAGAGTTCACAAATACCGACATCCTATTATATACAGATTTAATCTAAAATCATCTATGTACAATACCACAGTATATGTTAATAGTAATTACATTAATGAATTCGAAAATTGGGATTGTATATAGTTTTTTATAAATATAAGTAAATAATTTAACAATTCTACTAAAGAAATTGAAGATAACAGTAGGAGTAAACTCCAAACTAAAGTTCTGATTTCTAACGTTATATTATAAAGTGTATAATATAATTCAACTAGGATTAAATTCGATATATCTTCAACTTAACGAGAGATAAATCATAGTATTTATAGTCCGTCCAACGAGTCAACCTTAACTAATGTCAGCTATATATTTTATTCGAGAAGTTTCAATTTACAAATCAGTGTTTTTATTGTAAATTGTGTCCTGCCAGGAGGCAAAATAATTAGGTTTCTCAGTTTTTTTTTAACATAATGTTATTCTAACATGCTATGAAATAGCAAATAAAACAAAGGGTTTATAATGACAAAAATCCTCACTTTTGCTGAATCCAAATCAATAAAATGGCAGTTTGTAAAAGTGATTATGATCAGGAGACGTATGCATGGCAAGTAGTGACAGAAAAGGTTGATTCATCCAAGTAATGCATGTCACAAAATTCAATTCCCTCCTGTCAAACTGTGCAAACAGTTTTGTGGGACGTTGTATTTAGTTTTAAGTCATTGTAAAGTGCTTTACTGAATTAATAAATAAAAAATAATAAATAATTATGAGTCTTTAAATATCGTTTCTTTTTCATACTTTACAAAAATGAATAGTTTTATACTAATGATTCTAATCACAGCTCTAACTGAAGTTTAAAGACAGTAAAATAGAAGTCCTCGTTGATTGGGATATCAAATTGAAACTGAGACATGAAGCCGTACATTGGTCAGAGGTAGAAGTGCGCTCCGCACATACGGACATATATAACGTACACACACACATACATACACACAACTCGCTCGCTCTGCTGGCTTGAGCACAGTCAAAAATATGCAGTAAGCATACATTTTTTACATGTAACGTACATAAATCAGCCTATATACATCCCACTGCTGGTCACAGGCCTTCTCTCATGGATTAAGAGAGGGAAACAGGCACAAGTTTGTCTAAAAAATAATAATTATTATTTACAGGCATAAAAAAACGATACCAAAGAAGACTTATATGTGGCAACTGATTAATATAGCTAATTTTAATAATTGCATTGCGATTTGCGCATTGCGAGTTCTGACGTTCATTATACTTCTGAAGTGATTGAGAGGAATTTGGTTGAGGCAAAGACAAATCGTAGAAGACTTATGTCCAGTAACAAAATCTCTTTTTAACATAGTGATGCCACAAAGTCAAGAAATAATTGTATTTAGTTTTCAGGAAGTGCAGGGTAGCTTATTAAAATGTATGAACCTGACATTGCAATGACAGTCGGCACAGGTCCAACGTTTACAGTGAACGTGCAACATTACACCGTCAAACCGGATTAATCGTTCAACCAGGGACTTATACCAGCCTATTCATAAAAAATGCTCCGTAATTCGCGATTGTTTTTCGGTGAGTACTCCGAAATTGTATTTAGGTAATATCGCTTAACCTCTAAATGCATCGGTTAGAATACAAACATATTAAACGAGATACCAAAATAGAATACCGGTATTTTTGTGTCAAATGTATACCGGTATACCGGTAAAATGCTTTTTCCAAGACCACTTAATAAAATATTCCAGTAGAACATCAGGACATAAAGTTTACGTAGAATTCGTCCATTCAAATAGTCACAAACGAATAAATAAATAAATAAGTAAAACAAATAATTACGGGCTCGGTTTCCTACTGTTCTCGTGTGACTGTGTGAAGCGTAACGGACCGTCCACCTGTGTCGGTCGCCGCTCCGAGCAATATCAGCACTCCGCTTCCACCTCACTTCACAATTTAATTTTCACTCCAAGAACTTGGACAGTTTTATCTCTCACTACCCTCACATTTTGAGTAAAATTAGGTTATGTCTGTCAAGGGCTATCTTTCAAAAACTAAAAGAATTTACAGCGTTTCTTTATCATTTGAATATGAGATTTGGTTATGAGGAATAAGGTACATTTTAAGTGCACTGTTGTAAGAGCTGTTGTATTTTAAACAGGAATTTTCATGTCTGAGTTTGGTCAGCATTTAGAAGGATCATCTCGAATGTTCATCAAAACTTTTCCACTCTCTTATGTTTGTAAAGGCTTCAGCTTTTGTAAGAGTACTTTTTATCGATAAATTATTTAAACCTCTTCACGTTGTATACGTTTTATTGATTATATCTTTATTATTTAAGCCATGATCAGGCAAGTTAACACTTAACACATTCACTGCTGAGAATCGCTAGGCGCTGCGCTCGAAGCTGATCCTTGGTTCTGGCAGTGAATGTGTTAAGAGTTTTAAGGCAGTTACTAATGTTTTTTTCAAGACCACTAAATAAAATATATTCCACCAGAACATCAAGACGTAAAGCTTACATGTCGTAGACATTGTGTCGTTGTCCCAAACTAACAAAAAAGTAAAACTACTACTTGTCCTCTCTTTGATTCTACATGAATTTATCTTAATTATTCCACCTCACTCACCATTGACGTCGGAGACAAACCAGGCTCAAAAATTAGAAGTGTCAGGCTTATTTTTGCTCCGTGTCACATTTACAAACAGTGCTAAACACAATATTCTCATTTTCACATATTTTATCAATCATTTTTATCCTACATTTTTAATAGTATCATGTACTTAAGAGATATTAGGGGCATCACTTTTGAGTCGCAGTTACCACATAGTTCACTAGTTAAGTTAGTTCACTATCTGCACTTGAGTTTAAGGTTCCAAGTTTGATAAGCACATCATTCTTTCTTAACGAAACACTATTCGTTTTTAGTTTCTCACGAGTCACTTCTTCTTATTAGAAAACTTCATTTAATAATAATTCTGGATTCTTCCGGTCCTTTAAAAAGTCACCTAGACTATAATTTACTAGATTTGCATCAGAAACACTTATTTTTGCTGAATATTGCAAGCTTTAAGACATTTTTCTTTCACAACTTCCAGCGGGAAATTTCTGGAAAAGATAATACTTTCTTTCTTCAGTTCTCTAAACTGAGATCTCCAGAAAGTTTCTGTAGAAGATTCTTCCTTCAGAAGTCTTCTAAACTGTGATCTCCTGAAAGTTTCTGAAGAAGATTCTTTCTTCAGAAGTAGTCCTATTACCTAAAATCTCCTGGAAGTTTCTGGAGAAGATTCTTTCATCAGTATTCTTCTAACCTGAGATCTACTGGAAGTTTCCGAAGAAGATTTTTTTTCAGAAGTCCTCTAAATTGAAATCTCCAGGAAGTTTATGGAGAAGATATTTTTTTCAGAAGTCGCCTAAACTGAGATCTCCTGGATTTGGACGCGTTTTTTGGCCGGCGCGACGCCCGGGCGCTCCTTCAGTTCGGTTTCGCTGCTGCGCTGTTGGAAGGTAAGCATTATGTTAGTAACACAATATAAAGATAGAAATAACACGTCATAAAAATCCTGAATTCCAATCCTAACTTTAACTTTAGGGTTTTTAACTTTTGGGGGTGGTTTGTTGTAGTTGTTAGCAAGTTTGCTCCTGTGGTTTATGCGGGTGTGGGAATACAATTTCGCGCCTTCTGGCGTCAAGACCCTTGGTCGTGGGGCTCTGGAGCCCTAAGCCTCTTCAAGAAGATGTCGAAGAGGCTTACAGATGCCACCGGTGACCGAAGGGCTGGTAATGCTGCCAGAATGTTGGACACAATGCCTCAGGGCCATTTTTAAGATTTAATTTACTTCTATTTTATTTTTAATTTAGTTTTTAGTAATTACCTAGTTTAGTTAATACTTATTATTCGTTATCTTTTTTTTTCGTCTATATTTTTTTTATTAAAATAATTAAAATATATACAAAGACTTACAGGTTAAAAAAAAATATGTACATATTTACAAATTTCCTATATAGTAGTCTACTCTGCGGTAGGGTGCCCATAAGGCTGGCTACGTTTCCTCGCTGAATGGCGATGCTAATTCTTTGACCGAGGAACAAGCCAGCCCTATGGTCAGCAGTGTGCTCGAAAAGACGTTTTTTTAGGACCCGGTACAGATCTTGGGCGTCTGGACCCCACGGACCAAGCGTCTCTACTGCGAAAGCCGCAAACACATGGTTATCTTTTTGTTTGCAGTTCATTAAATATATACTCGTAACTGCATGAAAAGATAGGCATGTGTATATCTTATTACAACTAATAGAACTGCACGTTCTTGTAACTAAAATATTGAATTCAGACAAACCCGCGGGATAAAATATAGCCTGAAACCATCCAAAAACTTCTACACGCAAGTAAAAGATTTTTTGAAATCGCATAAGCAGTTCCGGAGATTACCCATTGCATACATACTTACAAAGCTACAATCTCACAGACTTTTTCTCTTTATAATATAATATTAGTATAGAAGTATAGACGGTTGTCTATACTTCTATACTAATATTATATAGAGGAAACTGATGGTTAACACTATTCAAATAAACAGTACCTAGCAGTTCTGATAGCGGGTCGCTGGATGCGGGTGGCGCAGGACCGTTCATTTTGACACTCTTTGCGGAGGCTCTATGTCAAGCAGTTGACGTTTTTCGTGGGTTCTGTTATAATTCTTCAGATATCATTTTTACTCAGTGACAAGATGCATCAACATCTATAACATTTAGCTTAACTTTGACGACATGGTTGTAAGGTTGAAAGTGGTTTGCTGGTTAGAAAAGGCTAAAGAGACATAAAATACATTCCGCTTCGTCCGATAGGCACTAAATCCCGAACAGTTCAATAAAGGTTTTACTACATATGCAGCGATAAAAGTATTGACACCGTGTTGGCACTGATTCAAATTCACCAAGTTACTTGTATTAGGTTCGCAATAAACTCTAGTTTAGACGACAAATATATATCAAGTAACATCATGAAATTTTATGACAAAGATTCTTACAATGATAAAGATTCTAAAATTAAACATTTTAAGACCACACTAATTAGCATCTCAAAACTTAAATAACATAAATATCCAGCAGAATTGAATCGGTCTGGATCAACTGGACTCGTAGCAGCTAGCATAACTTATTTGGCATGTTTGCAGTTCTTGCTGATACAAGTTCACCATTACGTTCAATCAGTGGATTAAACACTGTGTTACCGGCACGCGGGCATTTATTAAAACTGATTATAATATGTTCCATTATCAATTCTTTGCATATTATTCATGCAAGAGCAAATCATAAAATGAACTGCACAATAGAATTTCCAAAATCCTAATTTTAAATGTATACATAAATCTTAATAACGTCGTAATAAATATTTAAAATATGAAGAGCTATCATTTATATTTAACTACTTAACAGTTTACTATGATGTATATTGCTGGGAATTCAAATTTTATTAAAAAAAATATGAAGCTGGAATTTTCGTTAATTATTTCAATTAAGGTCATGGTTTAATTAAAGAGCCCCTTTATAAATTAAATCAAAATATACTTTGCAAATAATATGCCTGTTTGCAAAATATCAAGAACACTTTTGCAAGTCAAGAAGCAGTATGCAATATTCATAAATCCATCACTAATGTTCAAGTCTAAAGTTGTGAAATACAGTTTATTTTAATAAAAACATTAAATTCACGTCTACCTCATAAAACAATTTATTGTGTAATACATTCAGAATTGTAGACACAGTTTTGAATTTTGTGCAGTCTGTCAATTGATGATGCCTAAATGATATTACCTTGAGGGTGCTTTTCCTCGGAGATGGAGCAGTGGGGTCACTGTTGAGTGACCCGGCCGCTGCGCGGCTGCTGCAGCTACCTATAGGCAAACAACGTCACCATTAACTTAATATTTGTAACGATGCGTATATACACCGTGATCACGAATTACCCGACAGACTTTTACCATCGATCTCTGTGTAGAAAAAAACAAGTTATGAAATGATAAGTTTAAAATTGCTTGGTTTCCGAAATATTAATTTATGTTCAAAAATGTAATGCGTTGTCTCTCTGTTAAAGAACCCATTAAAGTGTCTTACGTCACTCGCTGTCAATTGTTTTAGTGCAGTTCGACTTTGCGGTTTGTTTTTGCATGGAAACAATAATTAAAAATTAATTGAATTAATATGATCTGGACTGTTATATACTAACCTAACCTAACCCAACTCAATCACTGCCATCAAAAAACTGACAACAAAATTTAAATCAAAGACAATAAACATAAAATAAATTGATAAACACCCCAAACAATCATCAATCGATTTGAATGTATCGTTTAATCCGACTTCAAAAGCACATCCCATCAAAAGCCGAGGCCCTTTTACAAAAGATACGTCGCTTGTGTCGGTACGGACAGCAGACATGAACACGAAATTTAACTAAATGAATTTAAGTAACGTGTAGACAAAATCGCTTCTGATTAAAATGTGCTAAATCAAATAAAAAACACACTGCACCTACACAACTGCGTTTACGTTACACGACTTTGTAGCGTCATGTAACCGACTGCGAAACGCTTCAACTTCACTTTCTCTGGCCTAAGTTCTTCCTTGAGCGATAATGCACTACATATGTATAAGTGCTGGGTAAGAAGTAGGTACCTAAATTTAACATAAATAGTAAAACCCCTTTATTATAAAACTAACGACCCGCCCCGGCTTCGCACGGGTTTATATTATAATACATGCATGTATTATACATATAAACCTTCCTTTTGAATAACTATTTTAAGAAAAACGCATCAAAATCCGTTGCGTAGTTTTAAAGATCTAAGCATACAAAGGGACAGACAGACAGACAGTGGGAAGCGACTTTTATTTTATACTATAGTGATTACCTTTATTAGAAACTATTTTTTCGGCAGACTTGACACATCCACGTTATTCGAAATTTAAACCTTCCAGCAATCAAAAATTTTGTTGTCAGCCATGAAGACAGTGTTTTTCTGGCTGTCCACTGTACATTTGGGGCGATCGATGAGCAAACCGCACGAGGTCCCGGGGTTTTTGCGGTGCAACTCCCGCCCAACTCGTCAACTATGTGAAGATGTGATTGCAGGACGGACTTTTTGTTTGAGTTTACCAGTCTTGGGGGATTCTTGCACGGTTGGTCGACAAGTATTGAAACGCTGTTATGGTGATTTGGGAAGTTTGTTTGATCTTTTGGGGAATTCAGCGCCGCTTTGTTGGTCTTCTGCACTTGAATTAGGATATTGTATCTATACAATTACTTTAATGTACCATGGTAAAATTGACAGTAATTGTATTTTAAATGTTTGCTTGAATCAGAACCTTATCAACACTGATAAAAATAGACCTCTACCTGAAATTTGGAAGGCAGTCTTCTAATCATAACCAATGCCCTACGTCGTTGGCTTATCGTAATTTCTAATCAAGTGAGAGTCACTTGTTCATAAAACAAATGTCTGGACACGATTGTAAAGCTCATATATATCTACCAAAGATCATTCAAGCACTGAACTCGTCGTAGCACGCAAACAAAAATATTTTGGGGCGGTAAGTAAGTGGGCGAAAAGTAATTACGCAGTTTATTCCCAGAAATGACATTGATAGATACGATGGTAGTTCCTTTTAAATATGTTGTATTAATGATTTTTTTGTAAGGAACACGAGTCACGGCACATCAGTAAGCAATGTTTATTAATTTATCTTATAACTGAAAAATATTTTAGGAAATATTTGATAACAAAGCTCACCACACAGCATTATAAATGTGAGTCTAAGTCTCGCACTGAAGGCTCCGTACAAATTTTCATACAACATAAATGGATCAGAATAAATGGACCGGGAAAGGCGGGTTTCCCGGTCCATTTATTCTGGAAAAATCATAACAAGCCATGGTAGAAGTTACTGTCCTCTATGATTGTATGGAGGTAGTTGTTTGCCTTACATATTTAAAAAGTTGTTGCGGATCATATAGTCCACAACAGTATTACAAATGAGCACAATCACGTACTCGATAAGCTGATTGATTACCTATTGCATAACAGCCTGTATACAAAAAATCTTGTCAAGTATGCAAGACTGAGCATGCCACAAAAACGCTAACATCCAAGTTGCGGTGTACGGACGCTCATGGCCCAGTTGCCAACTTTACAACACTGCGGAAAGGACCGGTTCACGCGTCTTCTGTTTGGGTTGTTCGGAAACTTTGTACTTAAGGGTCTTTGTGAATGTTATCGTAGCTTGAACACCCGGTATGGACGATGACAACAGTAGTGTCTCAGTGTTGTTCTTGTTCTAAAGCTTACCAAACACGTTTCTATAAGTCAACTATTATAAGTCTGGCTAGGAGTCAAACTACATTGGAAATGAGATCACAGAGTGATACAAATCATTTTATGATTACTACACTGGTATACAGTTTTGAATTCTATTTGTTGAAGAGGAAGACTTAAGTCTTGACCAACTACATAGCTGAACAAATAACTATAAGAGACGGAAACATCGTATCTACTCTACGCAAAGGTGAACATAGAAATGTTTGATCTGTAATATTCTGCCGGGTTGCTTCTTCATTAGTCATCATCGACACACCACAGACAACAGATGTCTTCGTACGCAGTCGATTAGTCTTCATCGGTTTCTGTCGATAATTAGTGCAAAAGTCACGTGTACAGAGCCAGTAAGATCAAGTATGAGAAATATCTGTGCCAAGTGTACGTTTCTCAAACTAAAGCTATACAAGGACGTAAAATATGAGTACACTATGAAGTATGACGGAAACTGAGACAAGTCTATGATAAATGTGTCTCCAGTTCTTAATTTCGCTGAGAGGGATCCTTTAGTGTTCCTCAACTGCATTATTTATATTGCGAACATAAACAGATTAATCATATACCAGGGAATGTATACCGAAATTATTTTTATACGAAAATACCGGTATTAAATTTCGGTATCTCGCTTATTATTTTATATTTCTATGTTCTATCTGACTTATTTCATACTTCAGCGTCATTACCTGATTTAAAATTGTAATATCGAAATAATATCACGAATTGAGGAAGGTATTACATTATCTATACTAATATTATAAAGTGAAAATGTATATTGTGAGATTGTAGTTTAGTAAGTATGTATGGAGGGGATAATATTAAGAACCAGTTATCCGTTTTCAAAAATTATTATACCTTCGTGACCTTCGTGGTGTTGATTGGATTTTCCGAATGGATCTTTGCAATACGCCAGCAAAACCACGCGAGCAGCTTGTTTCTTTATAAATACGAGTGTCTTTATACTATGTGTGCAAAATAGGCGCATGTATGACGTCGAGTTGACCTATATAATATGTGTAGAATTTAGGTAATATATACTTAAAGTACATCACGAACCGAATGATAACCGTACACACTATTCTAATCAATCCAAGTAGCATTAATCCTAATAAAAAAAAATTGGCTATTAAAATAAACATTTTTAAAAGCCAGTGTAGTTTTAAATCTGCATAAAGGCAACTAAACAAAAAAATCTCGCAAACTCGCAAAATAAACAGCCCTCTCCGTAATCAAATGAAAAGCGTCCCCTTGGAAAACTAAAAACGCTTAGCAGTATAACTTGCGAACGTTTGGGCAGTCATAAATACCTTCTTAGTCATGCTCTGGAAGTTACGACCCACGATGATATGGAAAAAAGAATTTCCTGAACGGATTTTCTTCATAAAACGCGAACTGGTGAAATATTAACTAAGTAATTTTTCATTTTAAACGATTCCCACACAAAAGAACACGTTAAGTCTTTCAAACGCTACGCTTGCGTTTTACGCTCGTTTTGTAATAAAGCTCTATGCGATATTGTTGTCGATACTTAAGCTGTTAATAGCAAAGATTTGTCATTAAATATTATGGGCATAAACATAGCTATAAGCTGTTTTATGGATATGCTGGTAATTCGTAAATATGAGCATAGTTTTATAGTATAACAACATTTTTAATCTAGAAACATTCAAGACTAGTATTTATATAATTTTTATTGGGGACAATTTTATTTTTTTTACTTTGTGACGACCCTATTACGAAATTATTATTAATTATTTTGGCATCCTACTGTATATATTATATCAATTCAAAATATTTGAGGCATAATAATTGGATTAATAAATTGCTCTAATAAATTAGCTTAAGATTATGTTTCTAATTGACGACTCAAAAGGTCTACCTACTTGAAGAAATATTATTTTGAGTTTGAGTTTAATAATTTGCCAAATGAATTACTAAGCAATGTCGGGACAAGCATTCAAACGAACATTGACTAAATGGCTATTGCATCAATATTTTTAGACCGTCAAGGACTACTAAAATTTTAAAAATGTTTGACATACGAAATTATTACAATACTAAGTTTTATGACTACTTAATTTACATGTTATTTTAGCTTGTTTAATTTTATATTTTTGTATGCTTGCTTGCATGCTGATTACGAGGACTTTAAAACTATACGCCAAGACCCTGTATGTACAGTCACATACTTTAATTGTTGAGCTATTTAGGTATCAACTAATTTAAGTTTTCATAGTAAGCTTTGAAGTGTCCAGTATAAAGTGAACTCTAAATGGCTCAACAAATCAAGCCCTTGACCTAACGGTATTCTTAACACTATTTTTTTGAATTTTTGAATTTGAATTTGAAGGAGGAGTGAGATGCTTTCTCGTGTTCTGAAAAGTAATTACGCTCGTGACAAATAAATGTCGAGTGCGTAAAAGTAAATAAAATATCATACAATTCAAGACACACATTTCTTTTATTCCCTTGGATAATTATGACAGAGGATCCCTCATCATCTATTATAGGAGCGATGGGGGTGAAACGGAATGGTGGAAAACGCCATAACTCACGCGGCATGCCCCCCCGCTCCGTACGTGTTATCTATGTTGTGTATTTGGGCATAATTTTTTTTTATTTCGCAGTCCATCTGGGGGTGAAAAGCAGTTATGTGCCTGCGGAAATGCGACGTTTTCTAGTTAGATCTTAATCTTGTTTGAATAAGAGTTTTAAGGCGTATTGCTCGTCGGGTCGGGTGAGTTGTCCGATTTTCATTTCTTTGCGTCAGTCAGGCAACAAGGTCCATATTTACAAATACCTTACAGACTACCATACTACATACAGCTCTGAGGCTCTAGTATAAGTTTTGTCGACACAATACTTTTCGAACGCGTATGCGTTTAGTTTAAATTTTTATGGCAGCGCGAACAGCGCCTCTGGTGGTAAATATTAGGTACTAGGCGTTGCCATACAAATTGAAACTAAACTAGAGCTACTAGTATAAATTTTATCAATACATATACGTTTTCAATCGCGTTTGCGTTTAGTTTCAATTTGTATGGCAACGCGAACAGCGCGTCTGGTGCTAACTATTATTAGGAACTACGCGTTGCCATACAAATTGAAACTAAACGCAAACGCGTTCGAAAACTTATACTAGAGCTAAAACTTATACTAGAGCTACAGAACTTATAATATGACACAATGACACGTTAAGACGGCGACGCCAAATTTGCGGCGGCGCGGCGGCAGCGATTTTGACGGCATTTGACATTTTATGAGCCTTGAGCCTACTGCTTATAAACCACATATAAAAGTGATATTTTGACGAAAAAGATGACCTCCGAAACTAGTCATAAGATTTTAAAAATTATCCTTCCGCGTATTACAGGCAGGGTACCCTGGGGACCGCGGGTTTGATAAACCTTCCCTGAAGATAACATCCAATAATCATCATTATCATCATCATCATTATCAACATCAGCATCATCATCATGTCAGTCAAAAAAGTGCCTATGTGACCGTTCCAGCTCCACCCAATATTACATTTTAAATACAAAAACTTTGAGAATCTCTGGATTAAGAGAAATAATATTTTCTAACCAAAATGGAGGAAAAATGCTAAGAGACTGCCTTGGCACCGACTGACTGAACTCACAAGATTTCAGGTGGAAGTTGGCAAAATAATAAAATATTAGACGGCTTTTTATTCAATATCTCATTTACTATCGTTTTAAGCCCAAATTGTACAAAAGACTATTAGGCAGACGGAGGATTTCCTTATGAAAGATATTGTTATATTTTCTTCGCCATACTCGGAAATTTCTTAGAAATTCTCTGAATCAATCAAGTCATCTAATGAATTATTATCGTGTTGGTTTTAGGCCTGTTCAAGTTATATTGATAATATTTATTTCAAGTAAGCGGGACTTATGACCATTTCGAGACCATCATACTTCATACGCTGGGGTATAGTCCGTGATGTTTATTTCTAAATTTAATTATATTTGTGGTAATTGGCCTTGACCGGGTTATGTGTGAACTAGACACGCGGCAGCGTGTCAAGCCAAGTTCAAGCAAAGGAACTGGCTAGCCAGCGCCAAGTGTAATATTACACGAACCACTTGGTGCCACTTTTATATATATTTATATCTTTTATTTATATCTATAACTCAAAACTTCTTTTACGTAAACACATAAAACTACGTATGTTTAATTATATCTATAAGGACATCCAGAAGCCCAAATTTCATGAAGCTAGCTCAAACATTTATATAGATATGAAGGTCAAAAAGTCGTAAATTTTAGCACTGACTGACTGACATAATTATAGTACCTAAACCTAACCTACTTCCAGAGACCTAGAAGGATGAAATTTGGAATCCGGCTAGGTAATTGTGTGTATTTAAGCGTAGGAAAAAATCTTAAAATAAAAAAAAAGGTAAAAAAAATTGTTGGGGGACAATTTTTTTTAATTGTAGCGTTGCAACCGTTACAAGCGATATTTGAAACTATCCCAATATATGTATTATATATATATTTATATTTGCTCTATAACAGAAATATAAAAATAAAGTAAAGGCAAAAAATAGGTGGTGTCCCCATACAAAAAATTGTAATACGCGCTAAACAACCGGCCAACGGTGTCGCGTCGGCGGCGCGCGGCACCACATAATTATACACAGAATAGAAGTAAATATCAATACCTGCCTAGTTTTCTTTACAAAAAGTAACGATATCCCACCAATAACCAATAACTTTATAAAATGACTGATGTAATGAAAACTGGCCAAGTCCAATCTAACCTACTTTACGATCTCACATTTTTAAATAACAGCAATTGTTATAGGTATCTAATAAAGCAAAGACATAGAGTTTAATACTTGTTCATAAAGTTATTTTGTTCCTATAAATACATATTTGGATTTAGCGTAGAACTTGGCACTCATTTAGATCTCCATTCTATTTGCGGCGAAGCCCACAGCCAAGCATAATTTTTGTATTGAACTTGGCTCTCCTTTTTTACATTTATGTTTTTGGTGTGATACGAATTAAATAGCTTAGGTTTATCCGCGGCTTTAGTCGGAAAATACCAAGACAGCTCAATTCGGTTTCAAAATGTAACGTTTCCGCCATGACATTAAATAAATAACACGACAGAAAAGGATATTCTGGGGAAGACAACTGGAATCACCCAGATGGAAATAATAATAATTAAAAAATACTACAGGACAATCTTTAACAAAATGGCAGGTCCCGAACCTGGGACTGTCAACCCGACATTCCATCTTAAACAAATGGTTGTTTAAGATGGAATGTCGGGTTGAGTTTGCTAACGTCAGTTGGTATGTACTTACTATGTTTTTGATCTTTGTTTCTGATCTCAAAAATGTCAGCTAAATGTCTTGTACCCTCCTTATGCTCGTCTGCGTAATTTAATTGGGCTAATATGATTGAATTGGCTTTGTACTTCTATTGTAGTATATTTATTTATTTTATTATTCACCATTATCCTATAATTGGTATTAAATTTAACATTCGAGTCACATTCAATATGTAAATGACTACCTATAATCTGATATATATATATATACATAGCATATTTCACGCTGTTGGCTTTCCATGTATAAATAAATAAATAAATCAAATTAGTTCAAAACTAGGCCAAAACAAGTACTATGGGTACTGGACGTATAGTACAAACTTATATACTAGTAGATCACTCGTATATATAATATATGATGTATGTACTTCATCTCATTAAAAAAACATCCAAGACTCGCAAAAATATTCGTGGTCCTCACACAAATCAATATTTACCGGGATTCAACCCCGGGCCCGCCGCCGGCTTCGTTGGCAGGCTCAATACCATCTAGGCCAATGTTGTCCACATTATACCATCATATCAGCCGAAAGACGTCCACTGCTGGACATAGGCCTCCCCCAAAGTGTGCCGAAATGACCGGTCCTGCGCCACGTGCATCCAGCGGACTCAGTCAGTCCACCTTGTGGAGGGCCTACCCACTAGAGTGTCCGCCACTAGAGAACCTTTCCGCCCCAACGGCCATCGGTTCTACGTGCAATATGCCCCGCCCACTGCCACTTAAGTTTAGCGATTCGGATTCTGCATTATATAAACTTTGATAAACCTTACCTTCCCTCCTAGGCCTCCGGTTTGTGGCCCTCCGCCGGCCCCTCTGCAGGTAGATGCCAGCAAACACGATCACGTTCAAAACGAGGAGGAAGCATCCGGCGCCCACCGTCACGCCTAGTGCCACAGTGTAACTGTTGACAGAGGAAAGGTATTAGAATCAGAGACAAACATTTGTTGACACACTAACAGATTACAAATAACAAAAAACCGGGCAAGTGCGAGTCGGACTCGCACATGAAGGGTTCCGTGAAATAAATTGCGGTTTACGATTTATGACGTATTAAAAAAAAAACTACTTATTAGATCTCGTTCAAACCAATTTTCGGTGGAAGTTTACATGTACATCATATTTTTTTTTTTGTTTTATCATTCTCTTATTTTAGAAGTTACAGGGGGGAGGGGGGACACACATTTGACCACTTTGGAAGTGTCTCTCGCGCAAACTATTCAGTTAAGAAAAAAAAGACACACAAAACACGTATGGGTTTGATGAAAAAATATTTTTTGAGTTTCAGTTCTGAGTATGGGGACCCCTAAAACTTAATGTTTTTTTTCGACTTTTGTGTGAAAATCTTAATGCCGTTCACCGAATACATCTACTTACCAAGTTTCAACAGTATAGCTCTTATAGTTTCGGAAAAAAGTGGCTGTGACATACGGACGGACAGACAGACAGACGGACGGACATGACGAATCTTTAAGGGTTCCGTTTTTTGCCGTTTGGCTACGGAACCCTAAAAACCGGCCAAGTGCGAGTTGGACTCGCGCACGAAGGGTTCCGTACCATTATCTATAAAAAAGGCAAAAAAATCACGTTTGTTGTATGGGAGCCTCCTGTAGCCTAGTTGGTAGTGACCCTACGAAGCCGAAGGTCCCGGGTTCGAATTCGAATCCTGGTAAGGGCATTTATTTGTGTGATGAGCACAAATATTTGTTCCTGAGTCATGGATGTTTTCTATGTATTTAAGTATTTATTTATCTATATAAGTATGTTTATCGTCGTCTAGTACCCATAATACAAGCTTTGCTTAGTTTGGGACTAAGCCCATTTGTGTAAGATTGTAAAAGAAAAAAGAAATCTGCTTTTAGTATTTGTTGTTATAGCGGCAACCGAAATACATTATCTGTGAAAATTTCGACTGTCTAACTATCAGGGTTGTTGAGATACAGCCTGGTGACAGACGGACAGACAGTCAGACAGACAGACAGACAGACGGACAACGGAGTCTTAGTAATAGGGTCCCGTTTTACTCTTTGAGTACGGAACCTAGGAGTAGGCCTCGTAGCATGTATTGTATCGGGAAATCGAAAACAAAATGCAAAAACAAAATCACTTTTTAAGAAATCAATAGACTGAAATAAAACCATAATAACTATAACTTAGAAAGGTTTCATTTCAAAGTTCAATATATCAAAAACGACTAAACCGATTTTGTTGCAATAAAAAAATTAGATTAAAAAAACCGCATCCAAATTGGTCTATTCGTTTAGGAGCTACGATGCAGCAGACAGACACACACACACACACACACACACACACACACAGACACGGTTAGCCTAGTGGCATAACTTATACCACTAGGCTAACGTAGCTTTTATAAAAGATACACATAACACCAAAAACGTTGGGTCTCATATAAAGGCTGATAGGCTGCCCTAATTAAGTTGCCTAGAACGTGTTACCGAAGTGAATCCCAAAACTCACAAAGGTCCTGTCTAAAGCTGCTTAAGGCCCACTGTGCTAGCTTTAGATGAAAATAAATAATTAAGTATTTAATTAAAGAGGTATTTTATGACCCAGCCGGGATAACGGGACTAAATTCAAGGGCGAAAATGAACTAATTACAAAGACAGCTCTTAATTGATATTGTTTTACCAAAACCATAAATAGGTATACAACAAAGACAGATTTATGGTTTAAATTTGGTTGTAACTATTCAATAAATAAATAAAATATGTGGGGACAATCTTATACTAATCGACTTAGTCCCAAACTCAGCAAAGCTTATACTATGGGTACTAGGCGACGATATACATATTCATATAGATATATAAATACTTAAAAACATAGAAAACATCCATGAGTCAGGAACAAATATTCGTGCTCATCACACAAATAAATGCCCTTAACGGGATTCGAACCCAGGACCTTTTGTTTCGTAGGCAGGGTCACTACCAACTAGGCTAAAGCGGTCGTCACACAAATAAATGCCCTTACCTTACTTAATTTCTGGTTGGAGTCTTAATCCGCATAAACAGTGTCATCTGTTTAAATAATTGTATATATAGCCTTTAAACTATTGACTGCAGTCTATTGATATCTTGAGTTTTGTTTTTTTGACTGTGTATACTTAATTATATGAGGAGCGGCGATTTTCCCGGCAAAGTTTTTAATTTGATTTGCATCAGTTTTAGTTTGAAATAATATATTATCAAGGCCATGTCACGAGTTGTCAAAAGTCTGAGTTAAATACTGCCCTAGATATTTCTCCATTCAGTGTATCAAGGAACTTCCATATTGTTACTTTATTTGACCTACACTTAATTTTTTACTTGATATTAGTATTATTTTAGATATTTTATTCCAAATAGCGCAAACTTATAATAAATAGTATTACAAATTATTATAAATGCGAATCGAAATAGCCATTAAAATGGTCGTACTCAAAGTAATGGTAAAACTAAAATCGGCTTCAACCATTAAAACTTTATTAATGATCCCATAAAGCACAGAACTAACAACAAGTTCTTAAAACTCTAAAACCATAAGTCGTTAACAAACTCATTCTAAATAAAACCCTAACACAAATGGAGTTAAGTTCGATATTTAAACGAATTCGAGTTTCACTTGTTTCATTCCTACAAATAAAAAGGCTTAAGGATGTTTGTGATATCCCAATACATATTTTAAAGTAAACGCGTCATGGTCGAAAATTGAACGCTCATCAAACGCCTTCTAGTGCATTCAAAATGTGACCCTAGCGGTTATTCACGAATGTTAACCGATAGTATCCCCGGAAACGCACCAACGTGAGCCTGATCTCTGATTACGCACAGCTACTGCACAGCTAAGAGTCATTTATAACTAGACGAGTTAACAGGCGGCTATAAAATTCATATTAATAGATAGGTCGATAAACAATGGACGGAAACAGAAATACGCAATCACAAAATAATGACAATAATTACGGTAGGCAATGGCTTTTTCATTGTAACTCGTTCCAATGTTTCATGTTACTGTTTACTTGATTGCCTGTTAAGCTCGATTTTCAACAGGAATCACCACTAAACCAATTTTTATAGGAATAATGGTTCATTTCAATTCCCGGCAGACTAGGTAATTAATGTTTGTTCGGTTGGCATGATTTTGTAAGTATGAATTCAATTTGAGAAGTTTTTCAGAGTGATTCCTATGAAAGATGAAAGCCATGCCAGATAAGCTTACTATTTAATTCGTTTTTATTAGGTACCTACCTACATTTGCCTCAAATTTTTTCGCCCATCTATCACAATATGTCGCATTACAGAAACAAGTGACAGGCGCTCGGCAGAGCAGCCAAGGCCAATATGGCGGCGAGTTTCATTTGCATCGTAGTTTCATAAATCTATAGAATAGTTTTCTTGTCGTTTTTTAAGGTCTGAAATAAATACTTTATTAAAGCACCACTACTTGCTTTGCAGGTCCGTGGTATTGTGTTCTTGGTGATGAGCAAGCTCGAGAGCTCCCGAGGGTGAGTCTTGAGAGTGAGTGAGAGGGCCTGAATTTGGTTCTTTCTATCAATACCCACTCACTTGCTTTCGGATTTTAAAAAAAGTAGCCTAAATTGCTCTGAAAATTTTCTTACTAAGGCGCTCATACTTCGCTTGGTAGCCACAGATACCAGAAGCAATTTAGGGGTGCACCAAACTGGTAGCTACCACAAGCAAGTGAGTGGATACAGCGAACCCTCAAATCAAGAATGGGTTTTAATTGTAAAAACACTTGATTTTGGCATTCTGAGCTGTCAACTTTACTTCACACACTCCTAAATGGACTGTTGCACCGTTTTTACTCTGCTTGGCAAAAACGGTGTTGTAATTTTTTAAAGCAATTTAGACTACCATTTTCGAAATCGGAAATTCCGTGAGCGAATAGGTGTATTATAGTATTTTATGCAACTGTTGTATAAGAAGGGTCTTAAAAGGCGAGTGGCGTGGGTTGCGATGCGAGCCTTGGCGAGCATCGCAATAAAAGACGCCACGAGCGTTTTTAGACCAGTTATACACCGTTGCATACAATACTTTTTCTACGACAAATTTTAAATAAATAGCAGACTACAGAATAGTTAAACTTTTCAGGCAGCAAGTTTTCTATTCGTACTTTTGCTACTCACGCAATTTCTTCAGGAGTGCAGTTATTAATTACTTCGACTATTTTAAAAGAAACGTACACTTTTGTCTTCACAAACACGAATAAAATCTTAATAGTTTAGGACTAATAGTTGATCATCTTTCGTCTTTTCACTTTGAACTGTATTTTGGTGGGAAATCGGAAATGTGACAGCTCTTGCTCATGGTTTGTTTTGTTTTTAATTTGTTTGCACTTGCCAATTCGAACTGTTTATTTTTATAAATAATACCAAAAATTTATAGAACATGTAATTTAACACACAATAGATGATGATTAGTTATTATTGTAGTAAATAATTTATAATATACAAATGGTAAATCGTAAATAAATACTTTTATTTCGAAATATTTGTTTATGAAGTTGGTGTGCAGGACGGCATAGAATAAACCCGCTATAAACATAAAATTGTCAGTCGCGACCTAACTTGTAATAATCTAGCTTATAAACCTTCTTATAACATAGGCATTGCGCTACTATTGCCTTATGTCATCGGCACCTGAAATAAAGAATAATAGGCCTCACATTTCCTTCCTACATAGTAAAAAAGGGTAATATACCGCTGGTTTCCTAAATAACGAGTGGATAACACTAAGTTTCCACTAAGAAATATAGACAGACTAAAGGAACCTAGAGATCCTACTCGCGCGCCAGTCAGGCAACGACTGATGGGCGAGCGAGGGGGGAAACCCGGTATTTATACCTCAGGTGGGGAACGAGGTACGTATATACGGGCGGACACGGAATCCCCGCGTTTCAGATGCATTTTTACGCCGAACGAGCGGGATCTCGTGTTATAATGTATTATAAATAGCATAGAAATAGGTATAAGCACTGTAAATAATGTATTAGAGTAAGATTGAACTATAATAAATGAACATGTCATTTCGCGCCAAAATTTCCCGCGCAAATCGCTTTCCCGCCAAATATACGGGGCGAAGGGGCGTCCGGCCGAGGTAACTTGATAGTATAAATTGGGCGGCCAGGCCCCATGAAATTCAGTACCTACAGTAGCAGCGAAGTGACATTACTTGAAAAAGTAAACAAGCCTTTCAATTCAGAACCCCGACCCGACCAAGTTCCTGCTAAGCCGTAACGACCAACGCCGAAGGTGTAGGATTTCCCTTCAAATTCTACTCAGCCCAGAGCCAGTCATAGGTGCGTCTCGCACATGCTGGTCCTTCGAACCGGATTCTACATAGAGGATGCCCCTTACAAGATCGAAAGCAGGAAAACGCACGTTCGGTCAACTTATCGCAGCGAACATCAGAGAAGCCATGCTGGAAGAAGCAACCACGTCCACGTCGGGAACTGCTACTACTCAAGAAGGTTCGAGGCCCTCGCAGGAAACCCCACAGACAAGCACTCCTGCGACGCCGGCGCCTCGTCCAGACCCACAGCCGAGGTCACCCATAGGGCAGCATCATGATGCCGCGCAGTCACAAACACTGCCTCATGAAACCCCACAGTCAACGCTGCCACCCATAGTCCCGCTGCTGCAGGAGAGCCTACACCCTGCAGCAACACTGCGGCAGGAAACCCCACAGTCAAGCCAGCATCCTGCCGCACGGCCGCCGTCAAAATCAGTGAGAACAACGTCGAGTCATCGCGTCCGCCGTCTCGCACAAGCGCGAGAAGAAGCCCTCCGAATCAAATTGGAGCTCGCGCAAGCGCGCATAGCCGCCATAGAAGCCGAAGACAGCGACGATGACACCGGCACAATATCTACAGTCCAACAAGAACGCCGCATAGATGAATGGCTCGAGACCAGCCAGAGACATGTCCTCGCCATCTCCAATGCACCTTACATCGAAGAACCCGAGCCTGCAACCCCACAGTACGCCGAGCAGGCTCGGGAGAGGAGCCCCGCCGAGGGCGCGGGACAGGGCGCCGCTGCCGTGCGCCCCGCCGTCCCCGCCCCTCCCCCCGCCGGGGGAACCCACGCTCCCGTTTTCGCGCCAACGCCGCCGCGCCCACGCGAAACAGACGCATATCCGCCGCCGTTAATGTATTCACAAGCGAATGCGCAAGAAGATAACGCCATAGTAATGAAGAATCAACAAAGTGTGAACCTGAGTGAGCTCGCCTCTGCCATCGCCATCGCCGCGCGTGCCGGCCCGAGAGAGTCATCACGCTACCACGCCGAGTTGCCGCCATTCAGCGGCTCGCATCAAGAATGGCTATCATTCAAAGCCGCCTACAACGGAACCACCGCAAATTATAGTGAAGTGGATAATATAGCAAGATTAAGAAGATGCCTCAAAGGGAGGGCCAAAGAAGCCGTCGAGAGCCTCCTCATTTACAACGCTCGCGCAGACGAAGTAATGAGAAGCCTAGAAGCCCGCTTCGGCCGCCCAGACGCCATTGCCCTCGCCGAGCTCGAGCGTTTACGCGCCCTACCGCGCCTTAACGACGGGCCGCTCGACATCTGTGTCTTCGCCAGCCGTGTAGCCAACGTCATAGCCACACTCAAGGCTCTTGACCGCGCTCACTATCTACACAGCCCGGAGACGACAAGGGCAATGATGGAGAAATTTACGCCCGCCCTACGCTACAGATGGTTCGACTACGCGAATACGCAGAAAAACGACGAGCCTGAGCTAATAAAGATATCAGCCTTCCTGCAACGCGAGGCGGACTACTGCGCGCTCTACGCGCAGCCCGAGAACGTCGACGGTGCAAATCCTCACCCTGCAAAGAGGACACACCGAGCCTTCGCGACCACAGACAAGCCTTCACCTAAGTGCGCCGCCTGCAACAACACCGGTCACCCAATAGATAAATGCACTAAGTTTATCGAAAAAGCCGTTGAAGACCGGTGGAAACTAGCCAAAGATCAACGGCTATGTTTCCGATGCCTGCGCTACAAGAACAGGATGCACTCATGCAAGCGCACGAAGTGCGAGCGAGACGGCTGCGAATACTTCCACCACAACTTGCTACATTATCAACGAATCGAAGAAAGAAACGAGGCCGTCACATCGACACGCGCCTCCCGAGAAGCGAGAGCTTATCTAAAAATTATCCCGGTCACAGTCTCTGGACCGGCGGGAGCCGTCGAGACCTACGCCCTCCTTGACGACGGCTCCACGATAACACTTGTACAAGAAGAGCTCGCGAACGACTTAGGCCTGGACGGCCCGACAGTACCGCTACAAATAGAAGCTATAACGAAAGAAAAAATCGACGCATCGAGATCACGCCGTGTTACGCTCAGCATCCGCGGCACCGACCAACCTTATAGGGTCGGTGCGCATACCATAGACGATCTGAGCCTATCACCACAGTCCGTTAAGAAGGAGGATCTCCGCGAGTGCGCACACTTATGCGACATAGAAGATAGCCTGCGGTACGAGTCAGCGAGACCTAGAGTGTTAATCGGACAAGATAACTGGCATTTACTCGTCAGTAATGAAACACGCCGCGGCCAGCGGCATCAGCCAGCGGCATCCCTAACGCCGCTAGGCTGGGTGCTACACGGTGCACACACACGCATCACAGGCAAACAAGTACATGCGACGCATCGCTTGACCACTATTGAAGAAGCCGAGAAAAATGAAGATCTGAATTTACAACTCAGTGAATATTTCGCGCTCGAAAACCTACTTATCGAGCCGAAGTTACCCCAGTCAAGCCCGGAAGAGCGGGCGCGTATCATGCTAGCCCAGTCAATAACGACTACAGCCGACGGCCATTATGAAGCACCGCTATTATGGAAACAACCCGACAGCCGCTTGCCTGACAACTACGAAAATACACTGAGACGACTTCATAACATAGAAAAGAAACTCGACAAAAATAAAGAGCTTAAAAGCAAATATAGTGAAGAAATGGACGCCCTTGTCTCGAAGGGCTACGCCGAGCTTGCGCCGCCCACCAAGTCATCAAGAGTGTGGTACCTCCCCCATTTCCCGGTGCTGAATCCTAGCAAGCCCGGGAAAGTCCGAATCGTCCACGACGCCGCCGCGCCTACAAGGGGCGTGTCGCTCAATGACCGCCTACTGACGGGCCCGGCCCTCCTACAGTCGCTGCCAGGCGTCCTTATGCGCTTCCGGCAACACCCAGTCGCCGTGGGGGCGGATATTAAAGAAATGTTCATGCAAGTGAAAGTCAAATCTGAAGACAGAGACGCCCTGCGCTATCTATGGCGGGGCGACCGGCGGGGCGACGACGCGCCGCAAGAATATCGCATGACCTCACTCATTTTTGGCGCTACTTGTTCACCGTCAATAGCAATATATGTGAAGAACGTCAACGCCCAGAAACACGAAGAAACGCATCCAGAGGCCGTCAAAGCAATAATAAGACATCACTATGTCGATGACTACCTACACAGCTTCAAAACAGAAGAAGACGCGATTCGAGTGTCAAGTGATGTACGCGATATACATAGAGAGGCCCATTACGAACTACGCCAATGGACCTCTAACTCCACGCGGGTCCTCCGAGCCCTCACTTCGGAGGACGCCACGTCCGCGCCCGTCGAACTGAATAAAAGCGAAATGAAAAATGAACGAATCCTGGGACAAATATGGAAACCCGCGAGCGACGAACTCGCCTTCAACTTGGACCTCAGCCGCCTACCTCCCGGAGCCCTGGACGACATTGAGCCTACCAAAAGGCAAATATTGAAAATAACAATGTCGATCTTCGACCCTCTCGGGCTAGCGGCGCCGGTAACCATCATAGCAAAGAAAATCCTACAAGAGGTGTGGCGGCGCGGAACTGGCTGGGACGACAAGCTGGATGCAGACTTAGCGCGCCAATGGACGGAGTGGACGCTGCACCTAAGGGCATTGCGAGACCTCGCGATTCCGCGCGCCTACCCCTACTACGGTGACGCAAACAAGCGTGAGATGCACATCTTCGTCGATGCTAGCGAATCTGCATATACAAGCGCGCTATACTGGCGCATAACTACGGGCGACGGGCGAGTGCACGTGTCCTTGATAGCTGCGAAGGCTAAGGTCGCGCCCCTGAAGGTGATATCAGTCCCACGCCTAGAGGTGCAGGCCGCGGCGATGGGGAGTCGAATGGCGGCCGCAGTAATAGAAGAGCACGACTTCAAACCAGACACGAAGACATTCTGGACCGACAGCCGCACAGTACTCGCGTGGCTGAGGACCGGGGCGCGCACGTACCGGCCCTTTGTCGCGCACCGCATTGCCGCCATAGAGGAGTACACGGCTGTCAAAGAATGGCGCTGGGTACCTACCAAGCTCAACGTCGCTGACGAAGCCACGCGCACAGTCCCGCTCGAGTTCAACACTGATCATCGGTGGTTCCAGGGCCCAGCCTTCCTGCGTGATGACCCGGAGACGTGGCCCACAGAGCCATCACAACCGCACGAGTCCGAAATAAGTGAAGAAAAGGTGCACACAATATCAGTCGTAAAGGGAAAACCCGGCCCGCTCGCCTGGCTACCAGACCCGGCCCGATTCTCGAGGTGGGAACGCTTGCTGCGAACTATAGGCAGAGTATTACAGTTCATCGACCTATGCCGAACCCGCAAGGCGCGCGCACATTACAAGCGCACCATGCGTAACAAACAGGCCGATCCAGACTGGAATAAGCGAAGCAAGCCCGCCCCGCCGCAGCCGCCGTCTAAAGGGCTACAAAATAATAGAAAGTATAAAATACTCGATGCCACATACCTACGTGAAGCGGAACGCTTAGTGATACGCGCCAGTCAGCTGGAGTCATTCTATGACGACTTCGGTGACCTCAGAAATAATAAGCCCCCGGGCTCACATAGCCGCCTACGACACATGGCGGTCGAACTAGTGAACGACGTTATTGTTATCAAGACGCGTATCAACGCAGCAGTGGACATCACCGAACTACAAAAACGGCCACCCGTGCTCGATGGAAATCATCCGGCAGTGAAGCTATATATAGACTTTATACACAGGCAAATGCAACACAACGGCGCCGAGGCTACTATAAACGAGTGTAAACAATACTATAGTATTCTACGCCTGCGACCCGTGACGAAAATGATAGTGCATCGATGCCTGCCGTGCCGGATAAAGAAAGCAATGCCGTCAGTGCCGCCCACCGGCGACCACCCGCGGTGCCGGCTCGCCCACCACCAGCGAGCGTTTACCTACACGGGCCTCGATCTGTTTGGCCCGATAACAGTAACCGTCGGTAGAGGGACTCAGAAGAGGTACGTGGCACTCTTCACGTGCCTCACCGTGCGCGCAGTACATCTGGAAGTAATACCAAGTCTCGGCGGGGACTCCGCGGTCATGGCGCTCCGACGCATGATCGCGCGCCGCGGCTGCCCGACCGAGATCTGGACCGACAACGGAAGTAACTTCCACGCTGCCGACAAAGAGCTCCGCGTGGCCTACGGCGACGCCCTCGAATCCGACGCCGCGCAACGCGGTATCAGCTGGCGCTTCATACCGGCGGGAGCCCCATTTATGGGCGGGGCATGGGAGAGGATGGTACGAGCCGTCAAGAGAGCCCTACACGCCGTGCTCAACGAGCGCCGCCCCAGCGAGGAGACCCTGACTACTCTGCTCGCCGAGGCCGAATATACAGTGAACAGCCGCCCCCTCACTCACGTGGCGGTTGATCCTGACGAGCCAGAAGCCATCACGCCGAACCACTTCCTCCTCGGTGGCTCAGCCCGGGCCCCCAACCCCGGGACATTCGACGACACCGCACTCATCGGCCGCGCGACTTGGCGGACGAGCCAACGCCTGGCCGAGCACTTCTGGGCCCGCTGGCTCCGGGAGTACCTGCCCTCACTCCAGTACCGGCGGGAGCCCTACGGTCATGGGCGGCCTATCAACGTCGGCGACATCGTGCTAGTGGCCGACGGGAATCTGCCTCGCAACACATGGCCACGAGGCCGGGTCACAGCTATATACTCGGGCCCCGACGGCGTGACACGAGCAGTGGACGTGACCACCAAGGGCGGAGTCTTCAGAAGACCGACCAAGAAGCTGGTGATCCTGCCGACGGAGCCTGAGAACCTGCACGCAAAAGAAGATCCAACGTTCACCCGAACGATGGTCGGCGGGAGAGATGTGCAGGACGGCATAGAATAAACCCGCTATAAACATAAAATTGTCAGTCGCGACCTAACTTGTAATAATCTAGCTTATAAACCTTCTTATAACATAGGCATTGCGCTACTATTGCCTTATGTCATCGGCACCTGAAATAAAGAATAATAGGCCTCACATTTCCTTCCTACATAGTAAAAAAGGGTAATATACCGCTGGTTTCCTAAATAACGAGTGGATAACACTAAGTTTCCACTAAGAAATATAGACAGACTAAAGGAACCTAGAGATCCTACTCGCGCGCCAGTCAGGCAACGACTGATGGGCGAGCGAGGGGGGAAACCCGGTATTTATACCTCAGGTGGGGAACGAGGTACGTATATACGGGCGGACACGGAATCCCCGCGTTTCAGATGCATTTTTACGCCGAACGAGCGGGATCTCGTGTTATAATGTATTATAAATAGCATAGAAATAGGTATAAGCACTGTAAATAATGTATTAGAGTAAGATTGAACTATAATAAATGAACATGTCATTTCGCGCCAAAATTTCCCGCGCAAATCGCTTTCCCGCCAAATATACGGGGCGAAGGGGCGTCCGGCCGAGGTAACTTGATAGTATAAATTGGGCGGCCAGGCCCCATGAAATTCAGTACCTACAGTAGCAGCGAAGTGACATTACTTGAAAAAGTAAACAAGCCTTTCAATTCAGAACCCCGACCCGACCAAGTTCCTGCTAAGCCGTAACGACCAACGCCGAAGGTGCAGGATTTCCCTTCAAATTCTACTCAGCCCAGAGCCAGTCATAGGTGCGTCTCGCACAGTTGGCACCACTGCAATATAGCGGCCGATTTAAAAAAAGTTAAACTGTGCTTTTATGAAAAATGTATGAACCAAAAAAGTACGCTAATCAGTGCGTTTTTGGGCCATAGAGCATAGAGTTTTTCGACGCGACTTATTAGTGGTGTCATTGTATTTGAGCTACAGCCTATTTAAATGACAGATAACGGTACAGGAGTAGGAAAATATTTTATCCATTCAAATATCATAAACCCTCCATGATGCGTTCAAGAACCGCACATTATGACCACCATAAAAACAGACTGTTTTGTTAGAACAAATTTCTTATCTGTGAAAACGTTACTATTGCTAAATAATAACATCGATTTCGATGCTATTATTACATTCAAATTTCGAACACCTCTGAAAAACCAAGCAATTTGATTTGACCTCTATTCTAATATCAGTCGAGATGATGTTTAGTTTGAAATTAATTGTCAATTTGCATACAAATTTGACAAATGTCGCACGTAAGTAAGATATCGAACGATATGACAGTTGGCGCTGACTCTAGTTTGTCTCCGAATTAAAAAAAAATACTATGACAGCTGCCAGAAATCAACGCTGCGATGCCGGTCATAATATGTGGCTCCAGAGGGGTAATCACGTAACGCATTGTACGCGCGTCTGACAGTAAAATCACAATCTAACTGTCATTTTTCCATATAAAATTGACATTTAGACCTTACAGACGCGCGTAAGAAATGTTACGTGATCGACCCACTGGATGCATCATGGAGGCTTATGATATGTGGATAGATAAAGTAGTGTATGTAACTGTACATAATTAGGCATTGAAACATTTAATGCCTTTCATTATGTACAGTCACATTAACTACTAAACGAGTTCCACACAACGCAAGTCTGAGTGTAAGGCTAATAAATAAAAGTAGCTAATTATCTAATTAACACTACACATACGAGATCAGTCGTGACCCTGATTATCCCATAACCTTATTACTGTTGTGCAATACCGCTAATGTACGGAACCTTTGTCCGCAATCGTCCGTAATGCGCCATTCCTTTTTCCCATCTGCGGGCCTCTGATAGTGGTAATGGATGGCTGGGAGACATAGTGAAAGAATAATAGTAAGCCAATGGTGTAAAAGATACGAGTTACAATTTTGAGAGTCACTAGTCGGCAGCTTCGGCCATTCTTTATTTCTAGCGTCCCAAATACAAATAATTTATTGTTTGAAAGTGAGTGATTAATTGATTATAAAAGGTCACAATTCAGGTTCATTCGCGTCACAATCAGTCAGAGTTTAGCACACAATATGTGTTGAGTTTATTCATTGTATGTCATTGAATTAATGCATTTGTAATGAAAGTAGGTATGATAATAATAATAATGAAAGTAATGATAGTGACGTAGGGATGTGACGGCCCCATCGCCCACCAGACTTCTGGTGCAATCAGTCAACGTAAGGCAGCTTGTGGCGGGCTGTTAGGTAGTTGCGACCCTACGTACCTGAGTGCTCCTGGGGGTGTCCTGTGGTCAGGCTGAGCCGATCGGGTGGATGATTGGACGGGTGGATTTAGAGAACCTTTACTTACGTAAGTACTGATAAGTACTGATATTTATTCTGTGATAACGGCTGACGATGAAGCTACTGTAGCCTAGTGGTTCAGGCATGCGACTGTCAAGTGGCGATCGTGGGTTC
Organism: Epinotia brunnichana; assembly: GCA_963854355.1. Lineage (NCBI taxonomy): Eukaryota > Metazoa > Arthropoda > Insecta > Lepidoptera > Tortricidae > Epinotia > Epinotia brunnichana. The sequence continues at coordinate 35,275,369 of OY977939.1, forward strand.
GAATCCCGGCTCGTACCAATGAGTTTTTCGGAACTTATGTACGGTATATTTACCGTTAGCTTTTCGATGAAGGAAAAGATCGTGAGGAAACCGATCTGATCCCAATAAGGTCTAGTTTTCCCTCTGGGTTGAAAGCTCAGATGGTGGTCGCTTTTGTAAAAACTAGTGCCTATGCTAAATCTTACGATTAAGTGTCAACGCGGATCGCGGACCCCGGGCTCCTTTAGGACACAACCGGGAATAACGACAGAAGGATGATGATAGATAGATAGATAACAAAATAGCTTACTTCGTTTTCCTCACTATGCCAGCTTCCGAATGAATTAACTGGAGTTTGCAGTAACGGAATTAACGGATGAATAATGAGTGTTATTTCTCCAACAAGAGACGCGATGTTTTGATGCTTTTTATCTTTTCGTCCGCGTGAGAAATGAGCCGGGAACGTAGGGTTTTAAATTTGTCGCTTAATGGAGATAAACAGGATTTATATTGTTACATTATGGTAATCTGAATTGTGCTTTTGAATATTCAACGTGGCCAGATTCTAGATAGGATGCCCTACCTAATGTTACAAATGCTAAGGTAATCATTTATCTGTGTTATAGTTAGTAACGTTTGCATGATTTAAGCAGCGAAGCAAGTGCCTGATCAGAAAATATTTTCTAATGGGAAACAATAAATACCTAGCCAAGGCAGATAGACTACGAGTATTATACATAATCGAACGAGCGAGTGAATTAAACGAAATTCTCCGTTTCCGTTTGGGTAGAAATGATTTCGTATGTCTGGCGTCTGTCCGGCTGTTCTTCTCTACAGGCCGCACTCAACCGATTCTCGTGAAATTTTGTGAGCTGGTTAACTAATAATGTATAATTTATTATATTCAATTCAGTTTATCGAAATAAATAAAGAAATGAAAAAAAGACAGGCTTTCGAACTCTTTAGTGTTGGTTCACAATCTTACTAATCACGCGGTAAAACGAGGCGTAATTAGGACAACAGTGCACAAATCATAAAATCTTCAATGTCATTGGCAATATAAATATAATTAGTCACTATAATTGTGAGCTACGGTATTGAATGTGCCCATAGTGTGAGGTATAAGGTATAAGTAATTCCTTATAATACTCAGTTAATTTAAGATGGGTCGTAAATTTGGCATAGGTACTTGGAGATATTCCACACAATGATAATTATAATGATTATGATGATGTGACTGCCACATGACTGGGACTAGAGAACTAACCAATCAGCAGCTCGTGCCGCACCAAAGGCTAGCCAAGACTCGGAAATCACTCAGCGTGCTAGGCCCTAAAATCTATAACGTCCTACCGCCTGACGTTATAAACGCCTTAACTGATGCAGCATTCAAAAACAAGCTCAAACAGCTCCTCATAAAAATGGCTTGCTACAGCATAGACGACTTTATGACCAATATATCATTGACCCACTCATAAATCAACGACACTTTCAAAATTGTTCAATAATGATAGGTATGTTCATCTAAGACAATAAGAAATTTATGTATTTGACATGCATGCACAGACCAAGCTTCGTGACTCTGAAAAAAGTTGTCCACTGTTACCCCAATTACCCAAGGGTTCTAAAATATCATCAATCATATCAGCTGAAAGACGTCCACTGCTGGACATAGGCCTCCCCCAAAGAGTGCCAAAGTGATTGGTCCTGCGCCGCCCGCATCCTGCGGACTCCCGGGACCACAGGTCACTTTGTGGGTGGTCAAAAATATCAGACCAACATTATGGCCTCAACAATAAAGTCGTATTCACATATATTTCTGATCACTTTGTCCGGGCACACATTTTCGATTTCTTTTATTTTGCTAAAGCTCTTCGTAATCGACTGATGGACTGTCCCAAGCTTGAAAGGCAATTAAAAAAAACTAGTTAATATGCCTTGTTTTTGATATTTGTTTCTACGAACGATTTAATGTATCCGTATAGTTTTCAAGGAACTTTAGAAATAATTGCATGAATCCCATTAAAGTCTGTTTTATAATTAGGTATAATAAAACGGCTTTTTCCAAAAACAATTAGTACGTAAAATGACAAAATTCAATACGTAAAAAATGCTGGAAACTGTTTACCCAAGTAAAACAGAGGTATTATAGTAGTATTTCACAACTTTTGATGCAGATAATGCTACAATTCTTTTACAGAGTTCCTATATGCTTTACTCCACGCGTAGGAGGTACCTACTCAATGAAGTAGTTAAAACTCGAGCAGAAAATGCAAACTCATATTATATAACAGAGACAACTCAAACATTCTCTAGGACGTTATATTTAGAGTTTTAAGGAAATTTTAACTTTTATCGAAATGTCGGGCTCTAAGCAAAAAAATGGGAGCGAAGTTCAATAAAAGAATATAAATAGATACTTACATGGTCGTAGACTTGGTTGGCAAAATAATTGAAATATAAATAGGTGCCAAGTTCTGTAGATAATCCTTAACAGTCGGAACTATTTACAGAAAGCAGATAACTTAGACTAAATTGTAGCTTTGACTTGATATCCAGCAGCATAGAAAACAGCTGGATATATGGTCTAACAATATTTAAATACTTACACTTGTACGAGCCCATGTGTATACCAGGTACATGCTACAAACATAACATGGATGACGATCCTCAATATTAAGTTAACAGCCAATTATGACTCACCTATAGTAATGTGTGTCTAAAGTAGTAAGCGAGTCTTCCTTCGGCGTTGGCTGCGGCGATGGTATTGACAACGCCGGCCTCGGCGAAGGCGAGGGCTCGCATTCTTCGGCCTCTGGACTGTCATCGGCCTCCGTGCTGTCTTCATCGTCCAGTACAGCTGTCGTGTAGAGCTCAGGAAAGATCTCACCTGGAAGAGAAATGGTTTTTAGTAAAAAAAAATTACCAAGTGACCACAACTACATAAGAGGCAGTTTCAAAGTAAAAACTTAACTGCTTACTTGAGTTCGGATTTTATAAAAGGTAACCTAAAACCACCTGTAAAATCCTGAGGGGATTCTACTAAACTAATCTATGGGGAGAGCTATAACCTATGAATCCTACCTCCTACTGCCCTTAACAACCCTAGAGCCCTAATTCCCTAGCCTTATCATAGATTGAATATATACAAATATAAATAAAAAGGATGTCTGCACCATGAGACCTACGCGTTACAGACGGAAAGTTGGAAGGAAATGGGTAAATAGGAAGGATATTCACTGCCAACTGCACATACTCTTGCAGCTAAAGGCTATTACGGTTAAAGTTGTCTTGACCACAGTGAAGGAATATATCCTGGTCGATGAATGATACAGCGTTGTCCAAACTCAAATATAATTTATTTACATTAAACATCATATTTATACTAAACACAAGGCACAATTAATGTGGGGGTGTGCGAAATCGGCAACTCTGGGCAACCAATTCAGTGGATATCTATCAAAGACAAATTTGCACAAAGCCGGCTAAGGTGCTCATGTGATGCGACTACTACCAGGGCACATAACCCAACAAGTCCTAGACATGGTTTCCGCGCCCCAAGGGTAAGCTACCCTGACTAACCTGGATGGCCGTAGTCATCTTTCACAGAACGGCCTGCGAGCTGGGTCACGGCGACAAAGACTATCCGAAAATTAATTCTGTATAAAGCAGTTACGCTGCTAACGAATTTGCGAGATTGTTCCGATAGCTCAGTTGGTTAGTAGCGACGGGCCATGTATGTCTGTGGTCGTCGGTTCGAATGCGGCTCGGAGCCTAAGTTTTTCAATTTTTCCTTTAATTTTAAATTTATAAAAACTAACCGGCTCTTTTTATGCGTCACAGCTCGCGGGCTATCCTGTGATAGCAGTGTTGAGACAACACAGGACCGACTGGCCTAGCGGCGCATGATTAGGGCAAACTCCACCAATCGGAAGAGATGCGTCGAGGCTAGCAACGCTATTGATAGATTTTTCCTCGCACTCCGCCCCGCTGCCTCGCACAGCACTAGTGGATACTCACCCTTAGAAGGGCCAACCCTAAGTAAATGGAAAGGAGTCAAAAAGGACCAGTATTCGAAAAGTTACGCTTTACTCTGCTGTTTACTTTCTTCCTAAATTAATAATAACCAATTATAGGTAAACATCATTATATGAATATGCGCAACCAGTTATCGTCAAATTTTATTTAGGCTTTACAACTTTGCAGACGACGCTACATTTTGTTAAAAACTAAAAAGTAAACTCCAATGTTCACAAACTTTGTAACTAAAAGTAGTTTGAAAGAGTGTTTGCTTACGGTGAATAAAGAGGCTCATGAAAAACCAATCACAATTTCATCCCTCGCCTCACACTCCAGCCTTCCATAATAACTCAAAACGAAAACACATTTAATTCCACATTTTCCTCAACTGGAAAAAAGGGCAAATCGCTGGCACCGCTCACTAATGAATGGAGAGACGTATGAATTCATTCCACGGAAGTTTCTCCAACAATGCGCCCACACAATACTGGCATTGTAGACTGACACACTTTATGAACGAAATTGCTAGGAAACATAAACAAAGAATCCTTCCAAGTTACCTAACTAGATACGTATCGGAAAGTTGGGAGTTTTTGGTAAATATCGTGGAACAAAAGGTGCCTCAACTTGCTTTGTGCCGGGCCATTACGGGGCGTCTACAATGGCAGCGCCGCTTTGTTTGCTCAGCGCTATGGCCTCGTTCTTTGCACGACGCTCATTATGGGAGCATTTGAGAACGCCCGGATGATAATTAATATAATTCAGCGCCCTTTGGCCGCGGATTGAGTTGAGCATGGGTTGGGTTACGTACCAATTTGAATGGTGATAATATCTGGTTAGTGATGTTTGGGAGGTTTGATCGAAACTTTCGGGGTTTACGGAGTTTGTTTGTTACAATGGGTCTCCATTTGGCATCTTGTGAAGTTGTGAGTGAGGAAGTACGAGTGAATCATATAGAAGAATTCTTAGAAAAACACTTCTTAGAAATAGTTATTATTAGTAGTAGTTGAAAAAAATGAGGCCACTTCCCCATGTCTCAGTTCAGCGTCGATGTGGTGTCAGTAAGCTGTCACCGAGACAGTACAGATTATTTGCAGATTCTTTGCTGCGCACTTTTCAATAGAGGAGCTTGCGCAAGATACGCGGAAACGGGATGGTTAATACCATATGGTAATTCATAAATGCAGTACAGCATACGTAAAGTCGGCATAAAAAGTAGCTACGCAAACGAAGACCTCAAAAGTCTTTAATAAAAGGTAATAAGAACTTATGACGTCTTCGATTGCGTAGTTACTTTTGATGCTGACTGTACCACACCGCGTCGTGCCAGCGCAATATGATACTATTGCGCAAATGTAATACTGGCAGAATACTAATCAGTATATAATAAAGAGATCCGCTGGCCGTTTGTGTAACGATTCATGTGTATGGAAGTATCAAGTATTGTATGGAAAAATGACACATGATTGTGCCCTATCGTTCGAAAAATAACGTTATTCTAGGTAATGGAAGTCACAACACTAAATCCTTTCGACAATTTTAGTCTCCCAACGGTACAGCAAACAATTAGTCAAATGGTATCCAGAGGAACTAGGTTGAATGGTCTCCCAAGCGGAGCTGCCTCGCTATCTCCAAAATATATGCAGGCAGACCCTTTGTGGCCGAAGAGCGAAGTCAAATTAAAATATGTATACCTAGATGTACCTACTCTCGTAGTTTAGCGTACACGTAATGTGACTTTTTGGGTACATTTTATACTCATAGGGTTGGTTGACAATAGTAGATTGTACAGCCATTTCAGGGTGGATATCTATTTAACATAGAGGGGTTAAATGGCTAATTTATGCCCGAGTTAAGGATGACTCACGCTAGAACGGGCCGTATCCGGTCCGGGCCGTTTTCTAAGAAAAACGACGGCGTTTTTGCTCGGCCGAACTATACCCAAGCCCGGCCGGGCTGTGCCGACACCGAGCCGCTTCCGAGCCTCGGCCGTGGCTAGGCCGGGCTTGGGTGTGGCTCGGCCGCGCAAAAACGCCGTCGTTTTTCTTAGAAAACGGCCCGGGCCGGACACGGCCCGTTCTAGCGTGAATCATCCTTTATACACACTGCTTTTCACTTAGATTGTGAGAAAATAACAAATAATTGCAAAATTAAATTAAATAATAGCTCATTTTTAGGGTTCCGTAGTCGACTAGGAACCCTTATAGTTTCGCTTTGTGTGTCCGTCCGTCCGCGGATAATCGCAGTAACCGTTAGCACTAGAAAGCTGAAATTTGGTACTAATATGTATATCAATCACGCCGACAAAGTGGTAAAATAAAAAGGGTTTTTTTTTATTGGGGTACCTCCCCGATACCTAACGTGAGGAGTGTTTTTTTTTCATTTCAACTTTAACGTGTGATATATTTTTGGATAGGTATTTAAAAATGAATAGGGGTTTGCTATAAATCATTTTTTGATAATGTTAATATTTTCAGAGATAATCGCTCCAGAAGTAAAAAAAAATGTGCCCCCCCCCCCCTCTAACTTTTGAACCATAAGTTTTAAAAATATTAAAAAAATCTCAAAAGTAGAACTTTATAAAAACTTTCTAGGAAAATTTTTATGAGCATGAGAAGTGAAAAATGCATTTGAATGCTGTTTTTAAGAAGATACAGTAAGTTTATTTACACGTATCTGTCACCGAGGGGTAGATAGGCCAGTGAGGAATAAGCACTCCAAACATGTGTGTACATGTATTGTGTTTTCATGTATTTGACACCTCGCATGCTTGGTGTCAAATACACATAAATAACCCAATTTTTTTTTCGATTACTTTTCCTGAATTGCCGTTTCTGCAGTTTTACTTTTCTACATTGTAGTTCATACGTAAGTAAAAATCACCACTAGTTTGTCAGTTAAGTGCTAAAAATCTCCGTAAATAATGGTTCCCAATTTCTCCCACAATTCTAAAGCCCGTCTCACACAGGGCGATATACAATTTTAAAATCCTGTTTTTCGACGTAATTTATGTACCACGTGCTCCTGACTCGACAGCCCGCAGACCGAATCTAGGACCTGCTGTTTTATTGCTCCTCGTAAAAGGTTTATGACGCAATCGTTTGATAAGAACGGATTTTTGGAAAATCGGCCCTAAAACGGCCGTAAAAAAGTCGTCTAATACTGAATGCTGCCGTTGTAGTTCAGATAGGTGGTATCAGGATTTTAGACCATTGGCCAATGGGTCTAAGGATCCTGATGCCATAAAACCGGGGCATAAATAAATAAATAAACAATTGATGTTTATCGCTAGACTTTGTCACACTTTTTCCAATTAAATTGGATGTCTATAGAAAGGTCAGGTCAACATACTTACTGCAGTGATAACTACTGCATTTTCTTTTGTGCCATCTGTTTTATTTTTTGGGAGTTATTTCACTTGTTTGTGAACTTTTTGCGTTTCTCGTATTTAATGCATTTCCAGTTGTCTATGTGATGTCCGGTTTTTCTCGTAGGTGGCGCTTTTGTTCGTTTTATTTTCTTCCCAGAATTAAATCCTCATGGTTTAAGCTCTGGCAGGTTTTTCGGCGATTTTTTTTTTAATATTCAAATTTTGAAATGCGTAGTCTGGAATCTTGTCATTTTTTGTAAACAAATTGGTGAAGACTTAATTCTGGTGTGAGAAGATGTCGAAAGAAGAAGCCTATTTTTTGGATATTCAATCCAGTTATTTTTTCGTTGCATTTTTAGTAAATCCAGGCGCGGAAGTGCGCGATTCACAGTTTTTTTTTTAAATCATAGGGCAGTGATCTTTTTTTCAGAGGCGCTAGACGCCGACCCATAGCACTTTGGAGCCACAGGAGGCATATGTTTGTGCTCAGCGGTCGCTTGAGGCACCGCAGGCTTTTTATTTGGAAGGCTGAACCAGCAAAGTGTTCGGGTGAGTTTTTACCTCATTAGGTTCCGTTAATTTACCAGTTTTTATCATGGTGCGTGTTGATTATTGCCCTTATTTGTTGGTAGCCGTCGGGTACGGGCACGAGAGAGGCTGCCGGTCGTCCACACGCTCTTGGACGCTACAGTTTTGCGAGGCACCCTGCCGGGAGAAGTGAACCCATTGTGTTGAAGAAGTTGGGCCGGTCATTCAGCCCCGGTGTTGTTCAGACCTGCTGCGGTCTAATCAACGTTACCTCCTCGTTGTCGTCGTAGTCGTCATGTTCGTCGGACCCGGATCTTCGACCGATCTGATCAGTATTATTTAGAAGAGTTGTTAGCATATCCAATTAGTTCATTATGCAGCATTTGTGACACGTACGGTTTGTTAACTTTGGGTGGCAAATCGCTAACGCGCCGTGCTTACGTTTCCCGCCACTGATTATTTTTCCGGACATACCTATTATTCCCCAAAATTTAGAAAAGCATATTGCTCGCCACCGTCTTTACTTTCGTTATATGCCTTAGATTTGTTTCATCGTCCTGGTGCATTCACCCATCATTCATACCACGCATTTTTCATGAACTCATCCATTACAACCCTTTAAAAAATCTGTGTGCCTAATCTACGTGGTGTTCGTGGCTTACGACCAAGCGTATTGGCGGCTTGATACCGCCTACCTAACATTACTGTGCTGTGGGTGATTTTAATTCAGAGCTTACTTATTTAGGATACTGTTTGTATCCAACACTTAATTTGTTACGTCACATCTAGCCGTACGACGCTGTAAATGTTTTCCTTTGGCCTGTTTGGCGTTTTAAGGGTTATGTTATAGGTCATTCATTTGGTAGGGATCCTATGAATTCGCTGTGGTAAAGTGATAAACTTTTCTAATCAGAGCACCCATTTAGGCTGTTTACGTTTTTCTAATAATCTGTGATTATGAATTTAAATAATGTCGAATGTTTCTTTCTAGCATAAAAAGTGTTTAAGAAGTGAAATAAATTACAATCGTGGTGTATTTGTAAAAGTGTACTATTATTTCGATACCTATTTTTGCTGCACTACATTTATACAGACACATACAACGCCATTATTCTCATAAGAGGGAGGCATCGCCCACAAAATAGAATTTTCAGCGCAACTTCTGGCAATTCAAGGTTTGAATATCGATAAAATATGATTGCAGTGACACTCTGTTAGCCCGTCCTGTAAGTGTTACTAACCCCGGGAACTCAAGGGTTACCCTCCCCGTCTCATTACTGGCGTGTTTCTGAAGGATAGATGACCCTCCACCTTAATTTTAAGATCAATGTCTTTGTGATTAAGTGACGGTTCGGAGTTCAGGGTGACAATATTGAGGGAACCGGTAAAGGATAACGCACACAGTGTGGAAAAGTGCTGGGTGAATTTTCGGAATACAAACAATTTTTCGCATTTAAGAGAAGCAAAGAAGACAGGAAGTAGCCTTTATAGAGGAAATTGACAATTTAATCAAACGGAAACCGATAATTTTGTGTGCCTTTTCCTTTTACAAAGAAAAAATTGCGCATATTTTTTACTGTAACGGTAACTAATATTACGATTTTCACTGATTTTTTTGTAAACTTCTCTATTTGAGTATCTATTTGAGGTTTCCCAACTTTTCGGATGTTTCACAACATCCTTGGTCACGTGATGACTGACCAAGTCATTCCATGACCAAGGGTAAATAAATAAGTTAAATAATACGCGATTAAGTCCCGTTTAGTAAAACTAATAACTGATATTGAGTTTTAAACATTTGAAACGTAACATTACTTCTTTTTTTCGACATAGCGACAGTAAACTATTTCCATTACTATTACATTCCATTTATATCCAGAGCTTCGTTGAAAAATAACAGTTTGTTACTTCCACAACATTGACACCATTCGGCTGTCTCGGGCGAATTTAATTTATTATTCCCGTTGATCCCAAAACTGGAGCCTTTCAGATATGCTATTTACAACTGGTTTCACTTCACCTCACCGTCTACCTTCCTCTCGTATAGTTTGTTTTAGTTTAGATGATGAAAGTACTTAAAACCAACCATAACCGACATCTATTGTTTAATTGGTACCTTCAAGTAGTGTAAGCAAGAGAACAAACTGTAGTAACACACGTGTCACACTTCGGTCAGTTTGATGACGTCGCCTTTGTTATCCTTTCCTTTCATATTTAGCAATAAATGAAGTTGTAAAAACCCACGTAAAGTGCATTTCCGTCATCTTAGCTAAAATAAACTACGTATATACAGATGAAGTGCATAATTATTTTCCATCGAGTTTTCACGGAAACGTACGAACGTGACTTGCTACTTCAGTCAGTCTCTGTACAACAAATAATAAAAAATAAAAAATAAAATATCTTTATTTCAGAACATTCCATTCCATACAATACAATACAATATAATGAGGTTGACTGACGTAGCATGACAAATACGAACGTTTCCGAGAAAATACGATGGAAAACAATTATGGACTACATCTGTATCTTGACTTTGATTCGTAATCGCCAGGCTTGTCCCTTTTGCCACTTCCACTAAACTTTGGCTTCCGCACACCGTCGAGCAGTGACACTATCGTTTGCACATTTTTTTTTTTTCCCGTGTTGTGGCTTTTTGCTGCTTAGGCACTTTGCCAATGTTTGCACATTGTCGCGCGGCTGGCGATGACACTATCAATATAAAGCGCCTGCTAGACGATCGCCAACAAGCCCCTCCGACAGAGTGGCCTTGGTTTGGTCGGACCGTGTAGTGTAGACAGTTGTTTCCAGCCAAATTTTGTTTGACTTGGATTGGACGCCATTCGTCGTCGAGCGTGCGCTAGCGACTGCAAGGTGTGTATGCAGAAGCCACCGTCGAAGCTCGCACCGTCGGAGGCTTGCTGGCGAACGTCTAGCAAGCACTTAGCTCGAACCGCAACAAGCTTAATGGGGAATGTATGAAAATTTTAGAAGTGCTTGATTATTTTTTTGGTGATAGGAATAACCTTCCTTAGCACCAGAAAACGTTGCAGACTTTTCAGCTGCGTCAAATATTTTTGAAAAATATAAACAGTTTCCTCACCTACGTTTTGGGTTTCACCGTCCTAAACCCAAAATGTAAGTGAGGAAGCTGTTTATATTTTTCAAAAATATTTGACGCAGCTGAAAAGTCTGCAATTTTTTTCTGGTGCTAAGGAAGATTATTCCTATAACCAAAAACATAATCAGGCAATTCTAAAATTTTCATCCATTCCCTAACGAAAAAGCACGTACTATGAGTTAGAGCGTCATGGCATGATTTGAGTTTCTTAGCTGTCAAGCATTGGTTTTGTTACAGTACCTTCTGTACATAAGTATTATTTTTATTACCTGATTTACATTGGTTTTAATTTTATTTCTTTTTTTTACCTTTATTGTGTTCCATTTAGCTAGAGGTAGAATATATGGAAATCAACAAATGCCCCATTTGCTTTCAGTAACAGAATATGTAGTGCAACTGAGATTGGTTCTTCGTTTCGAAATAATTCGTGGTGATTCACATTTGCTCTGCTAACTACAAATTTTCCAGGGTTCGCGTTGGCACACGTACACACCGATTTACACGCGGAGCAATAGGTTCGGTATGTAACGTCACAGGCTCCCTTACGTATACGATTTATCTAAATGCAAGCAAAGGGTCGTGGTCTATCATCGTCATTAGGCGCGGCGTGCTTGGGAGGAGAATGTACATTAAGAATTGTTTATTGAACATCAGATCATCATCATATCAGCCGAAAGGCATCTGCGACTGAACATAGCCCCATTTACCGACCCGTATTCTTTGTCCGTGAGTGTATTTGCAAATAACCTTTCAAACAACATATGGTTCTAAATGAAATTCATTACCATTATTATTCCCGGCCCTAAATGTTAACGGTTATTAACGTTAAAAACGATTACACAGCGTGAGCAATTAACAAAATAACTGCTATTTGGACGTTTATTATTAATTAATTACACCCAATTAACGTATTTCATAATCTGTCTGTTTTCCTTCTAATCGGCCGTAAAAATCAATTACTGGGAGATTAGGGGAGCGTGAATCAATCTGTTGGACATAGAGGAAAAAAAGAGACAAGGAAAACGATGTCAGAAACAATAGGGCAATTAGTCAATCAATTTTGGACACAATCGATAACCGTCTTTGTTGAAGAACTCATGAGGAGTCTGAAACATGCCGTCTTTGTGACAGTTACTTTAAAACTCAGTCAACACATTAAAATGTTGATATTTAGGACTCCATCTTTAAAACCCGAACAGCTTATTTTTTTGTCAGTTATCGATTTATGTCATTCATTCAAATGGTTTGCGGTTGATAATTAACGTTAACTTAATTAAAACTACGTTTAATCTAATAAACCGGCCAAGTGCGAGTCGGACTCGTGCACGAAGGGTTCCGTACCATTATCTATAAAAATATTTATTTTATTCTGTTTTTAGTATTTGTTGTTATAGCGGCAACAGAAATACATCATCTGTGAAATGTTCAGCTGGAACTATCACGGTATCAGTGAGATACAGCCTGGTGACAGACAGACGGACGGACGGACGGACGGACAGCGGAGTCTTAGTAATAGGGGAGTACGGAACCCTAAAAAGGCCCTCGAGGCATTGTACCGAGGATGCTGGCGGCATTTCCTCGTTGAATTGCAATGCTGATGCGTTGCGCAAGAAAGCCGCCAGCTCTTCGGTTACCAGTTACATCAACCAGACGTTTCGCGATTTCCGCAAATAACTGGGAAGTGAGTCTTACTGAGTTTTAGGAGTGAAGTTCTCGAAGTGAAATACTAAGTGAGTAGTATCGTTTTTACTCTTATATTTACATACATGCGAATTAAACTGTCGTTGGCAAAGGCCTCTGAGGCTGCTACTTCACAAATAATATTTAAAATGTTACCTAGTGAAAAAATAAGAAATAGAAAAAGAAAAATATATTTGTTTAAAATGTGGGTCGTAAGTTCAGAAATAAAGGTAAAAGATAACTGAAATTAGGCACCGTTTGTAACGTATGAATATTTATGTCGAGTGAACCCATCGACTTCCGTGCAGATTTTTGTTAGCAGAGAGACAGATTATTAAGCGTTTATTGCATTTTACCACGAAATTTCTTTACCACGTATTGCATTGCTGGACGCTGTGTTAGCCCTGTGAGTCAAGTTTTTACGAACCGGAAAAGAAGTGAAGGCAAAGACCTTAAAGCTCACCATCCGCATACACTTTTGCTACCATCAAAATCAGCGCTGGTTATTACGCCAGTACAATGCTGAGATGGAACCGTTTCATCGCACTCACAATACTTACCGATTTCTGTATACTGTTCAGAGAGAACAGAAAAAACAGGTTTTGTTATTATCACGAGTAAATGCATAGGTACACTATTCTATTAGATGAAATTAAATTATTTATTTCATGATAAAAAAATACATTACAAATTCAAACGATACTGCACACTTTCTTCCCAGAAGTTACTCGGTATACCTACCAAAGGCGGTCAGGTAGCGTTTGAAGACGTCTTAGAGCGTTTCATACTTAATTCAAAGCATGATAACTGACGGAGTCGTTGCCGCCGGAAACGGCGAGGGATACAATTACTATTCTATTTCATTATGCAGGCTCAAAGAGACGAAAGTAGCATCAAACTGTGGCGGTCAGCCACTTGTCTATGGTACTCGAAGAAGAATTTTGTTTTATGTCATGTGAAAATATTCGTTAATTTCTGTTGTCTTTATATTTCCTTGGTGTTAATTTGTGTTTATGTTTTTAAGTATTTGATTCCCCGTCACCAGAAGCTACGGATGCTAGTGGTTCAGGCATGCGGCTGTCAAGCGGTGGTCGCGGGCTTGAATCCCATCTCGTACCAATGAGTTTTTCGGAACTGGATATTTACCGTTAGCTTTTCGGTGAAGGAAACATCGTTAGGAAACCGGTCTAATCCCAATAAGGTCAAGTTCTCCCTCTGGGTTGAAAGGTCAGATGGCAGTCACTAATGTAAAACTATTAGTCTCTACGCCAAATCTTGGGATTAGATGTCAAAGACCTCAGGCTCCTAAAGGGGCACATTGCACAACCGGGATGGTGATGATTCCTCGTCACCAGAAGGTCTCCAGCAGTTACTTACCAGCAAACATGTCGGGATGTATGGAGCGGAACTGGTGATGGCGAGGGGCAGCGCCGGGCCGATGTAGTTGCGGAATCAAGTGCAGCCACAGCGCCATCTTGTGGCCTCGGTAGTGGCTCTTCACTCGGAGTTTTGTGCCTGAAGGAAGAATGCTGATTAAAATAATGCATTTACATTATCTCTAGGAATAGGGGCAGACACAGACAGAGGTAGTGGGACAATTTAGATGCTTTTTGCAAGGACTGGCCTAGTTTAACAGTGGATAAAGACGCGTTGAAGAAAGAAAGGGAAGCCTTGTAGTGAGACGGCTAGGAATAAAATGATAATTGATAAGTACCACAACTCGTAATTTCATCTTTTAGTCCATTAAAAAGTAAAATCCCTTACTTATGCTCAGATATTGTTGCGAATTCAGCTCATATCGTGGCCAGGACACTGAACCCTCATGATGCTCATCAGCTCTCGGCGTAGGGTCACCAGTCTTCGCGAAGGCGGCCAGCAACGCCACCGCAGACTCGGAGACTCCCACGTCTCCTCTAGAGTAGTTCCGGGGCGCGTACGGCATCCCCCCTACTAACGGCAGGCCGAGGAAGTAGGGGAGGGTTTCGCTGCTTGTGCTGCCGAGGCGCTACAACGATTTATTATAATCAGCTTAATCTAAAACCACAATTCAACCACAAAGAGGGTTTTCAAAAAAAAAAACAAATAATCGTCCCACTGCTTTCCTGTTGGATGTAGACTAGAGATAGGAGAATGTGGCTACTAAGAAATGTATCAAAATCGATCGTTTCGATATCGTTGCAGGTTGGATTACAGTTGTCCCACGGCAAGGTGGGCTTTAGGATGGCGCAGGTAATGACCGGACATGGGTGCTTTGGTCATTACCTGTACAGAATTAAGCGGGAGACCAGCACCGCTTGCCACGAGTGCGGGGCTGAGGACAACACGGCCCAACACACCCTAGAGGAGTGCAGCCACTGGGACGCGGAGCGCCGCACAACGGTTGCGGTCCTTGGAGTGGATGACCTCTCGCTGCACAACGTTGTTGCGGCCATGTTAAGCTGCGAGAGATCCAGGGCTGCGGTGGCCTCCTTCTGCGACATAATCATCTCGCAAAAGGAGGCGGCGGAGAGGGAGCGCGAGGACAGAGCAGATGCGCCCCCAATCCGGCGTAGACGAAGAGGGAGAAGACGTGCGCGGTTTGCAGCCGTAAGCCGTGTCCTTCCCCAGTAGGGTCAGTGGGCTTACATGTTGCACGGCCTTACATGTCTGGAAGGAGGGTTGACATGCTTTTCAGATCCTCCTCTCCTCCTTGCATCTATGCGGAGCCGCCAGGGGGCGTCGTGGTAGAATGCC
Organism: Epinotia brunnichana; assembly: GCA_963854355.1. NCBI lineage: Eukaryota > Metazoa > Arthropoda > Insecta > Lepidoptera > Tortricidae > Epinotia > Epinotia brunnichana. The sequence continues at coordinate 35,290,800 of OY977939.1, forward strand.
CGCGATCCCACTGCGCCCCCATTAATGGCAGGGACGGAAACGCCGGAGTGGTTTTAGTGGGTAGACTCCCTCTCCCTTCTCTTCAAATAGAGTTGGCTAGAGGGTGGGAGTCCCATATACCCCCCATTATAGCTTACCCCAGGCTGGGGGATGCGTAAGAGCATTTCCACTCCGTAAAAAAAAAAGGTTGGATTACAGTTCCCAAGGTTTTCCTACGTCCAGTTGTTTCTAGTAACCAAGTCCAAAGCAATGATGCCTACAGTTTCTTTTCCCTCTATGCACCTGCGAAAATAAAGCATTTTTGGCCCGATGATGCAGCTAGGTACTTCATCTGTGGCTATACAGCGTCTTTTAAACGTTTAAAGGCTAATCAACTGGTACCTGTGGATAGTCAGCATCCTTGCTCTGATGCGTAAAATGCGCAAAGAACGTCCTAGCGCCCCTCCTTGCGTGCAGCTGCGCCACTTTCAGCGCCGGCGCAGCTACTGCGGCATCGCTCAGCGACTCGAGCGTGGCGTCGCGGATGTTGATCGGGTGCTGGATGGGCTTCTCCCAGTCCGTGTATTCGTTGCGGATCGCGGCGAATATCTCGTTGCGGTGGTAGCGGTAGACGTTGCGGACGTAGGTGCGGAGGATGCGGTTTCTGGAAGAATGTTGGTTTAGTGGGAGTGTACTAAATAATTCCGAAGAGTTATTTGTCTGTAAGCATATTTTTCCGGATTTCATTCTGAAAACCAGCACTGAGAAAGTTTATGATTTCTTGACTTATAATTATAGTCTATCAAATCACCTCAAATTAAAATTTTCGTTTTTATGATGCTTTCGACAAATGAAACTTCTGAATTTTTGTGTGTTCCCGTTACCTAAGTGGATTCAAAAGCCTCGGCCAATTATATTTTTAAAACTTCCACTTAGATACATATCGGCTTTCGTGTTAAATATTCTTTAATAGTACGAGGATTCTACAAAGGAAACTCACCTATGATCCTCCTCAAATCCATGTCTTATATCATCATCACTAAAAAATTGATAGCTCTCCGTCGTCGAGACCACAACAGCCAGCGCGCAGTCCAAGAATGAGTCGCTGGCATGCAAGGCCCTCGTTGGGGCCTGGTTTGGTGCGTCCTTGGGGGTTGGAACTGAGGGGGCCCAGCCGGCGAGGAAGCGGGCCCGGGGAGCCTCGACTGCTAGCAGGGCTACCAGCGGACGGGCGCGGATACAGGTCACCAGCCTAAAAAACATGTTTCATTAAGAAAATTCCTTGATTTTTGCTAACCGTACCCCCCTGTATGAGAGACAGATACACGTTTAAGTCCGTGGACGAGAATGGCTGTTGTACAAACGTCGATAAATATCTAAATTAGTGAAGTTTTATTCATTATTTGCTTCTATGAGATGTTAGATGGGGGAAATTACCGTCATTGTAATTTGATTAATTGGCGTGGCCATTGTCCATTTCCTCTCATTTTTGGAGCCTATTCACAGCAGTGGGACGTACGTGTATTGTGAAAGACTCACCAGTGCTCCGTAGAAGCTTCATCGGGCACACATCGCAGCGCTTGCGCAGTGTGCTCTCTTGCCAGCGACGCGTCCGGCGTCAACGCCGCTGGACTGAGCGCTGAGCCACTTAGTAGCAGCACTCGGGATATCAAACCTGGTGAGAGAGACACAACATGAAATACTTTGATCCATCACAGGATATAGACTAATACAAGACTATAGGAACCAAGCATAGACACCAGCGCGCTGCTGCACACTGGGCTGAAAATCGGCTTTCATAGACATAGGAATCGAAGTTAACATATTAAAGATTTTTTGCTTGAAATGGCTATAACTTGCCATTATGATGCTAAATTATGATCCTGGCGTGATTTGGCATGATAACTTATGAGTTATAATTTTTTTCCGTAAAAAATGTATGGAGATGGAACGAAAAAACTGGATATCTCGGGAACCGCAAAAAAAACACAAATATCCTTACAGATGGTTATACTAAAAATTATCCCTGATTTATTGACTTACGACATATTTCAGTGGTAGATGCGGTTTTTTTTTTTTAAATCGACGAAATTTTTTATACAATCGGCTTTAATAGACATAGGAATCGAAGTTAACATTTTAAAGATTTTTTGCTTGAAATGGCTATAACTTGCCATTATTATGCTAAATTATGATTCTGGCGTGATTTGGCACGAAAACATAGGAGTTATAATTTTTTCCCGAAAAAAATGTATGGAGCTGTAACGAAAAAACTGGATATCTTGGGAACCGTAAAAAAAACACAAATATCCTTACAGCTGGTTATACTTCTAATTATTCCTGATTTTTCGACGTACTACATATTTCAGTGGTAGGTACGGATTTAAAAAAAAAACCACGAGTTTTTAAATTATTTTTTTTAAACTCCGTCGTCTTACTTTAAAAATAAAAGACAGAAATATGTATACTTCGCCTTTTCAATAAAGGATGGGGCATTGTATATCAAATTTTCAGTGTTTTTTTTAAGTTAATTTTATTACATAAAAAAAAACAACCATAACAATTTAAAAACAAATAATAAATACAATTAAAGTATAAAAATAATAGCATAACCTTACAATATTTTTTAACTTTTAATTTTATTCGATAAAAAAAAACCGTAGCTACCGCTGAAATATGTAGTATGTCTAAAAATCAGGAATAATTAGTAGTATAACCAGCTGTAAGGATATTTGTGTTTTTTTTGTGGTTCCCAAGATATCCAGTTTTTTCGTTCCATCTCCATACATTTGTTACAGAAAAAAATTATAACTCATAAGTTTTCGTGCCAAATCACGCCAGGATCATAATTTAGCATAATAATGGCAAGTTATAGCCATTTCAAGCAAAAAATCTTTAAAATGTTAACTTCGATTTCTATGTCTATTAAAGACGATTGTATGAAAAATTTCGTCGATTTTTTAAAAAAAAACCGCACCTACTACTGAAATATGTAGTATGTCAAAAAATCAGGAATAATTAGTAATATAACCAGCTGTAAGGATATTTGTGTTTTTTTTGCGATTCCCAAGATATCCAGTTTTTTCGTTCCATCTCCATACATTTGTTACAGAAAAAAATTATAACTCATAAGTTTTCGTGCCAAATCACGCCAGGATCATAATTTAGCATAATAATGGCAAGTTATAGCCATTTCAAGCAAAAAATCTTTAAAATGTTAACTTCGATTTCTATGTCTATGAAAGCCGATTTTCAGCCCAGTGTGTGCTGTACCTTTTACACCGCAATGTATGACCTTTACATGTCATATACATATGCGGACGTCGCTGTCGCTCTCGTCTTGACCTTACAGAACTTATAGGCCATATCGTACCTTGCGCAGCACTTCGTTCGTAGTATCAGAGAACAGTAAGTAATCATTAAAATCCATTTAGCAACTGCAGTTGAAAAATGTGAAAGTCACTAAGAGCGGAAAGACTAACTTTCGACATGTTACAAAGCTACCTACGAAAAGTTGCACTTTTTTGGACCAAATGTATTGAAATCAGGGACCGCCCGGTATCCCCTTCGAGGGTTTTTGAAGAGGTTTTCCGTAAGGCTTTGCTTACCAAAGCCGTAGCTCCGCAATACCCATTCATTTGGCTTTTTAAGCGCTATAAATACGGGTAAGCGGTTCCCTAAACGAATATCAGATACCCTTTCCAAGCGCTTAAAAATACCCTTTCGAAAGGGTTTTCTATCAACGCTCTTGAAGAGGTTTTCTTTTCAACGCTCATGCAATTTTTATCCTTTTGCTAATGACAATAAGAGCAATATTGCAAATTAGACGTGAGAGTCCAGAGGTGTCGGCACAGGGGCCAAGGCCAAAGCGGACGCCTTTAACAATGCCGCCTACTTACTAAAAATACTTATCACATTGTAATATGGTTTCCTTTTGTATGGCGAAGAGCAGGAACAAGTTGGTGCGCGTGCGACGCATTGTACTATTATTTAGCCATGTTTATATCGCCATATGATTTTGGGATGTTTGATGGTAATCTAAGTAGCTAATTAAAGTGTACATTTGGAGTATTGCCCTGTATGGCAGCGAAGCGTGGACAATGACACAAAGGGATCGAGAGAGACTGGAAGCGTTTGAAATGTGGTGTTGGAGACGGATGGAAGGCATAAGCTGGACTGAGAGAGTAACAAATGAGGACGTGTTAAGAAGGGTAAAAGAGAAAAGAACGATCCTGAACACCATCAGCGCTAGAAGGGGGAAAATGATTGGACATTTGATACGGCACGACAACTTCTTTAAAACCATAATGGAAGGAAAGATAGAAGGAAGGAGAGGCAGGGGAAGACCACGGCGCAGTTATATGGACCTAATAAAGGAAAAAGCTGGTGTCGTGTCGTATCAGCGAGTCAAGGAGATGGCGTACGACAGAGAGAAGTGGAAAATACTCCACCGACAAGAGGATAACTCTTAAATTTAAAGAAAGAAAGAAGAAGATGGTAATCAATAACTATAATAGATATTTCGACATGCGATACAAATCACGACGGGTTTTTTTGATCTATTTCCCCTTTTTGTCTAAACTATGTTTATATAGAATATGTGTGTTTTTGATTTATTTTAATTTTTTAAGTATATATAATTATTTTAAGCATGATACGAATGAACTAACCTTACTTAGTCTTTTAATGATTTTAAAAAGTTTATTTTCTTGATGTTTATGCTTATTTTTTAATGTTTACATTTTGGTTTATTTATTTTATTTATTTATTTATTTGGTAGGGTCTTTTATGTTATTTTTATGTTTTTTTATCTTTTTTTCCTTTTGTATGTTTTACTTTTCTTTTTTTTCTTTTTTTTGTCGTTTTTTTGGTTTTTTTATTATTTTTTTGTTTTTTAGTCTTGTTTTTTTATAATTTAAAATTTTATTTTTCCTTTTTGCATGTTTAACTTATCTTTTTTTTATGTTATTTTTTTTTGAATGGTTATTGATTTTTCAATGTTTTTAACGTTTTTTTTGTTTTGTGTTTTTTTTTGTTTTTTTTTTTGTTTTTTCTCGTTTTTTAAATAATTTTTAAATGTTTTTTTTTGTTTTTTTGTATGTTTTACTGTTCTTTTTTTAATGTTATTTCTTTTTTCGAATGTGTTATTGTTTTTTCAATGTTTTTTAACAAGCCGTTTTTTTGTTTTTCTCGTTTTTTAATAATATTTCATGTTTTTTTTAATTTATTTGATGTTTTGTCTATTTTTTAATGTTTCAATTTTTGTTTCGTCTTTTTTGTTAGTTCTTAAGTTTTTTCTATCTTATTCCCTTTTTAAATGTCTCTTTTCCCCTTTTTGTATGTTTTACTTTTATTTTTTAATGTTTTTTAATTTTTTTTTTCTTTTTTCTATGTTTTTTAACTTTTTTTTGTTTTTTTGAATGTTTCAGCTGCTTTTTTTTTTTCCTTTTTAAAATGTTTTTTTTTTTGTGCTTTTGTCGTTTTTAATGATTTGTAAACGTGTTTTCTTCCTTTTGTTTTTTTTTGTTTTCTCTTTTATCAATGTTTTTGAAAAAAAAATGTTTCTTTCTTTTTTTTTCTTTTCATTTTTTTTGATTTAAAGACTTACTCCAAGAATCCTTGAAACTTGGTAAGTAGATGTATACTGTGAACCGCATTAAGATTTTCACACAAAAATCTAAAAAATACATTAAGTTTTAGGGGTCCCCATACTCAGAACTGAAACTCAAAAAAATTTTTTTCATCAAACCCATACGTGTGGGGTATCTATGGATAGGTCTTCTAAAATGATTTAGGTTTCTAACATCATTTTTTTCTAAACTGAATAGTTTGCGCGAGAGACACTTCCAAAGTGGTAAAATGTGTGTCCCCCCCCCCCTGTAACTTCTAAAATAAGAGAATGATAAAACTAAAAAAAATATAACTTCCACCGAAAATTGGTTTGAACGAGATCTAATAAGTAGTTTTTTTTAATACGTCATAAATCGTAAACCGCAATATATTTCACGAAACCCTGCATGTGCGAGTCCGACTCGCACTTGGCCGCTTTTTTTCTTTTTTATTGATTTTTTTATGTAGAATTTTTCTCGCTTTATTGAGGTGAAAAGGATTCTATTTTTAAACCTCTCACATTCGCTAGCTCGTGTTTCAATTCCACTTTCATTTCATTCCATTTATCTTTATTCACATAAGACAGAGTACAATTGGATGTTCTTAGTTATAATATATGTATAGAACTATCTATCTCGTCACGCGGTGACATGCACATTTTTGTGTAAGTACCTACTTATATCTAAGTTTGAACATGAGTAATCATAATAAAGAAAAAATAAAACACACTCGCGGTTAAATTATAACTGCACCCTTGTATAATAAAAAACTAGGTATTTATTATTTCCTCACATCGTTTGAGAAAAGCACTATACAAGCCTCGGCCGGAACAGGGATTGCTGGACTCGTTGTATCCGGCCTCGTCTACGACTCGGCCGTCTACCCCAAACTCGTCCATCGACCCCTTACTTCACGGCCTTTGCAGTAATGTACTATTTTAGTACAAGCTTTTATTGCCGACTGTACTTTTCTGCATACCATCATAAACTACTCATTGAGACGATTCTAACGAACCCAAATTCGATGGGGTTGTGTCGTTTTATTGCGGAGTTCCTATGGCTACCTTCCAGGTACAGCATTAGATCAGCTCCATGTCATCATAATATTGCATTGTCATGCGATATACATACACATGCAAAATTTCAGATCAATCGGTTGACAGTTGAATTTCAATTACTAAATTTGACCCAAGAAAGAAAAATAAAACAAACGGGGTGAGCTAAATAAAAGCTTGTAAAAAATACATTTATCTATCTCTCAGGGAACAAGAAAAAACTCCCACAGCTCAGGAGGTTTTAAACATAATCCTCCTCCTGTTTTAAATATCCTCCATAACTAGCTGAAAATTGGTATACTGACGCTGAATTTGATAATTAAGAACTAGTCTACTCGTAAACTCCCCAGTCCTCCACCGCTTGCGTTCCTAAAATAAAGGGACGATTTTTTTTGTTCTGGAATCTATCGTGTGTGGTATCAAATGGAAGGGCCGATTCTAATAATATATCACATCATAACATTTCAATCATTTGTTTTTAATTAAAATAATTTTCAAAACTTATTAAGTTTGGGCTCCTCCAAATACGATACAATTGTTCTTTTTTTTATTTAAAAATATACCTACGGTACCTTATATCCTCAATTCCTCATATCTAACCCCGAGAAAGCAATTTCGAAAATATTTACATTTAGTATAATATTTTTATTTTTATTTTGTCGTGAGGTAATAATATTAATTATCAAATACAGCTAATTTTGAGGGATTCTATGTATTTGGTCAATTTTAATCTAACACTCCTGGGCTGGGCTATTAATTATTTTCTAGTCAAAATAACGAGTAGAAGTTATTCAAACAAAACTATATAAAAAATACGGCGTTGGCTTCCATAGAACTGAAGTGAAACTATTAATCTATGCCGCTTTAGGCGAGTCGCAAATACCTACCCAGCAGTGCCAGAACCCCCTTTGAGGGTTTTTGAAGGGGTTTTTCGTAAGGCTTTGCTTATCAAAGCCGATGCCCCTCAATACCCATTCATTTGGCTTTTAAAGCGCTACCCTTTCCAAGCGCTTAAAAAAGCCTTTCGAAAGGGTTTTTTATCATTTCGTGGTAGCCTCGTAAGGGAAACCCCTTCATACGGCTGAGTAAAATGAATGGGCTATTGAACGAACGACTAACCCGTTCAAAGGCTTTTTTCTGGGAAGGGGTGGACGGGTCCCTGATTGAAATATATTTTTCTCAAAAGCTGCAGCAAAATTTGTTCCTATAGAGAAAGTGATGCAAATGATTTTAATACATATACCTCTCCTAATCGATGACAGCCTAAATTATTTGCATAAGCTTTAGCAGAAAGTCAAGTCAGCTCAACTTCTAACAATTCAAGAAAAAAAAACTAAGAGCCAGAGGTGTACAACTCTTCTTATAGCACGTACTTGGCCAATTTAACTTGGTATAAAGTTTAGAAAGCAAACTAAAACTAAGTTAACTATGCAATGCGTTTGAACACTTTGCATTTGAAGTTAGCAAAGTTTTGTAGATTATATATATTTTTAAAAGAACACATTCTATTATTTACTTCAACCATACATATGTTGGCGATAAAGTGTGAAGTTTTTGAGAAAACTAAACATACAGCTGAAAAAAAAAACGTTCGTATTTGGTGGCAGATTGCGCTAAAACTATAAGTAATATTGCTTTTGTATGTTTTAAAGGTTTAGGTAAAGGGGGGGGAGCTCGCCCCGGAGGGGCGGAGAGGGTAGATAAAATTTAACTCTGCTCTATGCCCTACATATCCTGATAGATAAAAGTTCTCCATTAATTTTGCCAAATTTTCTGCTAATTTTCTTGAGCTATATTATGAGAAGAAACGAAGGTACTTTTGTGACATTTTTTACTGTTGGGTCCCTAGAGAATTATTATTTGTAAGTAAATGTTTTACATTGATGACAGCAAAATGTAGCTCGTATATTTCAACCAATAATTTTGATTTCAAGGGCGAACGAATTCAATTTCACTAGTTTCACGTTTATTTTACAACATGGCGCTGGACTAACTGAAGCGCGACGGCAATGTCGAGCAACACTGTATGCAAACAGTGTTGTGGGTACAGTGTAAGGTCTCGCAACTAAGCTACCATGCGCTACCTCTCGTCATTGAATTTACACAGAGAAAGAATGTGTGTTAAAATGTACTACCAACTGTTATTTGCGAAATAAAGATTTTCAATTTTATTATATTTTATTCTAATATTACTCGATGAGCTTCGTGATAGACCCTGGACAGGTTTACTATTGAGAGGCATATAATCATTAATACTAAAATGGTTACGCATAATTACTTTACGCCGAAAATAAGATATGCATAAGTCACATTTCGCATATTTTTTTACGCATAACTTTAAAAAGCATAAATACCGAAAGCATAACCCTCATTAAAACTAATAACAAAAAGCATAAACGTGAATACCCATAATAATCAATTGACATCATATCAAAATGCATACCGTTATTATCCTATTAAAAGGGGTACGTATCACAATGTCTAAAATTAAAAAAAAAACTAACGTTAAATAACCTACGATCGTCCTACGAAAATCCTTAAAATCAAAAAAAAATGATTTTAGGGATTTTATTTAGCCTATGGTTTTCTTAGTAGTAAATTGCCTAGTTTTCATTAGTAGTAAGTTTTCATAAAAGGTTTCTCCGCTCTTTTTTAAAAAAAATAACCTCGAAGACGAAAGCGGGAGCAAAGCTCCCGCTTCCGTCTTCTAACCTATCCGCCATCCGAGTCGGTTTTGCCACTAAGCCCCTGTTCAAAGGGTGGGTGGGCATCAAATATTTTTTTGGTAAACCGACTCGGATCGCGGATTCATTTCGCGGAGGTAATTTTTTTTATAAAAGACCGGAAAAACTAATAATATAATTTTAGGTATTTTGACCAGTTTCATTCATTTAGACAACTGAAATTATGGATGATGACAGATATACCAAATAATTATTAACCCAAACAATAGTATGCCTAATGTATATTCGGCCAATACAAATTAGTCTAGCTAAAATTATGCTAATAGCGTAGTATGCCAGAAAAACAGTAGGCCAAAATATTAATATGCGAAAGTACTATTATGCCACAAATATTTATGCCAAACCAATTATGCGAAACTGCATTAGTCTAAAAACCATTATGCGTTCCAATGGGATACCCCCTGGACGTCTAGCACAATGGGCTGCCAAGTCGCGTCGCGGGCGGCTCAGCGACCCCTGTCTCACTCGCACTGTGCAAATTAGATAGAGGAGGATAGCTTTGTCGTCTCGCATCTCATCGTGGTGTAGTTGTTCTAGCCCCACCGTCGTCACTTACCATCGGTGAGACTAGTGTCACTTACTACAGCTCTCTCGATTTTTCTCGCACTTTACCTCTCTTTCTACGTTATCTAATAAGAAAGAGACGAATAGTGCGCCGTCTTGTGATAGCCGTGCTGTTCAGTCATAAAAGATCTGGCAGCATCAGTAGCGCGTTAACCAATGCTGCCTCCGCCGAATGTCCAGCCAACTTGACCTTCTTAGGGCCCCCTCCGAACGCAGCCACATTGCGCCGGACCCACTGAAGAGCGGCGACGTTGGGAAACACTGTATGTAAACGGTGTTGTGTTCCTGATACTGCGTAAGGTTCTCCGACCAAACTCACTACCACTGCTCATACTGCTGCATTCTAGCAAACGCGCCGCCTCGACAATCATTTCACACAGATTTTACACAAATTAGAAAGAGGTAGCTTTGGTCGTCTCGCGTCTCGTCGCTTACCATTAGGTCAGACTAGTCATCTGGTCAGTCTTTTAACAAAAAGAAAAAATATTACCCTTCGTATCTGGCAGCATTAGCAACGCGTTAGCCAAGGCGGCCCCCGCCGAGTGCCCAGCCAGCGTGACCCTCTTAGGGTCTCCACCGAACGCAGCGACATTGCGCTGGACCCACTGAAGCGCTGCGGCGACGTCCAGCAACGCCGCACCGCCCGCTCGGTGGACGGCGTCTGATGCCCCCGTTGTTAAGTAACCTGTGGAGAATATATCATTTTAAGCAATGCCATACAAAACTGAGAAAAGTTGCAGGCCATGAGTAATTTTGGGCGCTGGGAGACAAAGAAGTAAGGAGCTTTACCATGGAATTTGATGCTGACGCTTTTACACCCATGTCCTGTATTCACTTCCACCCCTCATCCTCCTCTCACACTCTCCGTCTCCCTCTCGCTCGACTCAAATACTGTAATCAAAGGGTTTCCAAACCGAGAGGTTTGTTAAAAGTGAACCTTCTGTACATAGTGCTATTACTTATTCTGTAGCGCGAGTGGAGCCAGCCACGCTATCGGTGGATTTTTTCCTCTCTCACCGCCTCGCAACCTTGGCCAGCTCCAGCTCAGCTGGTGGATACTCACCTTAAGCATGGGCTGAACTGTGGGTACGTTAATTTACCTAGTAACCCTATCCTATAGTTGAGAGTGACGACCAGCAGATGCGCGCGCGCCGCGAGCACTGAGCCGTCGAGCGTGTTCGGCGAGCCCCACTCGTGCGCGGGCGCGCCCACCCACACCACCACCGCGTATGGCGCCTCCACGCCGCGCGCACCTGTAGACAAAACCGTTGAAATCCTGGCTTAGCTAGTGAAATGTGGTCAATAATTAAAGGGCGCGGACGCAACATTTACCAGTGGTTGCAACCATACGAGGGAACGAGGGGTCGCACTCAGATCTCTGGCTCCCATGGTTGGTGCACTGCTCGCTAAATGCTGTGGCCGAGCCCTAAGACGCTACAGTTGTGGCATTTCAAGAAAGCTAGTGGCCGCGTTCCTGTTATTATGCAATTATGACCTCTGAGGTCATTTTGGCGCTATTACGCGATAATCGCATACCCGCATCCAGCGAACTGCCGCGATCTGTTTAGATCAGTCCTGCAAATACGAATGGCCACTGGTTTTGCCGCTAAAGTCAAAACAAATAGCCACTGTAAGATAAAAATGCAGCCTTACGAATATTCTATATTCCCTTATTTAAATTTGATATAATAATGCAACGTTTGTATCATACTTTGCTTAAATATATTTCTGGCGCTTGAACTTAAGAAAATACTGCCTAAAACCTCAACTTTAGTTCCAAATTGTGACTTTGTACGATTATAAGTTCGATCGTAATAAAATGTTCAACTTTGCAGAAAAACTTCATAAGAACGATAAATACAAGTTTCAAACTAGGGAACATTTTAACTGTCAGAGGATTTTTCTTTTGAACTGAAGCAGTGCAGCATTACTTAATACTTTTATGCACTTCTTGTGTTTAAGTAGTTCATAAACTCGTTATTACAGATTTTTTATCATTAGTGTGAATACACATTTTTGATAAATGAGTCACCAGATATATGCGAAGAATTGATTTCACACATTTGACACCTGGCATGCTAGACAGCCTGGTAAAGGTTGTGGGAAATGGGAATCCGCTGGATGCGGGTGGCGCAGGACCAATCATTTTTTGGGGGAGGCCTTTGTCCAGCAGTGGACGTCTTTCGGCTAATAATGATGATGATGATGATGCTAGACAGCAAGGTATCAAAAATACAGAAATACAGATTCATCCATCTCTGGTCAATATTCACCGCAATATTCAGGCTACTTTTTCATTAGAACCTTCACTGCTACATTTTCAAGGTGAGAATAATATATAGCTTTCCAGCACAGCTTGGCCGAAATATTAGTTCAAGTAACCTACGAAAAGATGACGGATGCCTACTACAATAAATTAGTAAACTAACCACTAAAATCGAGAATACCTATTAATTGCTAAGAACATGGAACTCTAAATGATGGCGACCCTACGGTACTCACCGCTACCGGGCACGTAGATGTTGAGGTACAGGCAGTCTTCGCTTTGGTTGGCGAGCAGCGGCAGCGTCGCTTTCAGCTCGTTGTATGTTCCTAGCGGCATCTTCGATAATGCTGCGGTCCTGGTAACAGAAATGTCGGTTATCTAAGTATATCCTTATTTTATACTACGACAGTGGGAAACCAGCATACGGTCTGTTTGGTGGTAAGCAGATACCGTCACCTATGACGGTGCAGAGGCTTGGACTTTAAATAAATCGACAGTTAAGTAACTGAACGCATTTGAAATATATATATAAGTCCCTCAGACCCTCACTCTCAACACAGCACATCCTTGGAAGCTCTATTGTTTTTTTTTCTCCTGTCATTAAAAAAAAGTGTCAAAAAACAACTAGACTCATAGTATTGCCAAGGGCGTAAAAGTGCTTGGCTATTTTTGATTGACATCAAAAGGAGGTGCATTTTTCAGGTACTTGCTTACAGGATGGTCCCAATTTAGTCAAGATCTGATGGGATCCATGAGGAACCGAAAGTGTTTAACCCATGCAGTTACCCTCGGAAAACGATTAACGTGATTAAATTTAAATTTAGAAAACAACCTTATTTGTATGAAGTTCGAAGACTGTTTTGTTGTGAGTGCTTGTCGTGATAGTAAAGTGCCTGGTGACAGCCCTTAAATAGCCCGCTCACTAACTCGTACCTCAAGGTTGATAATTTCAATTACCTTATTCAAAAGAAGGACAGATGAATTCCGGAAAATTAATATTCCGCTTTGTCTCTGAAATTCCAAAGCTTTTAATCAAGCTTAAAATGTATACAAACACTATTCCTAATATACATACCAATGATTTTCAAGAAAATAGGTAGGTATCTTTCATCAAGAAAATCAGTCTCTATTGTCGTCTATTTCTATTAAGCACTATTAAGAACTTCTGAGATTCATTCATGCCTATTAAATTTAAAGTCTTTTGAAGTCTATTAGAACAGTTCCCAAGTTTGTTGTGGAAGTTTTAACAGGGCAGACCATGTTGTCGACCACAATGCGTCGCGAAAGTTGGCATGATTTAAGATGTCCTTGTAACTTGGAATAGGCCATTCATGGAGACCACGGTACCCTTATTTATTAGCTGGTTGGAGGGGTATGGGAGAACTTATTGAAATTGCTTTTTGTTTGCAAATAAATGCTGGGTTGTCTTTAAAGTAAAATATTTGGTAATTTTTATATTGAATTCAAAAAAAATTGAGTCATGTTTATACCAATAATAAATATAATAATACTCGTACATAATGAAATGTGTCACTTAATGCAACATGTTTCGAGTATGAGTGTTCAATAATAATTGTATTTTGACTATAATTGTTTATTTATAGAAACATCATAAGCAGAAAGATTTACTCAAGTGAATAAATGTAACAGACCTTGAACCAAAGTAAAAATATTTCTACCTCTAGCTCACGGGACCAAAGTTCCAAACACACGACAAACCTTAATGTAGATTTTGGGCTGTCCAAGAGTTCTAGGCGGCGACATGAAGTGGGTTTTCTCTTCTATGATGACAATAAGGATCATGATAATGATGGTGTTGATGATTATGACCATGATGATGGTTATGTTGGTAGTGAATATTGATAAAATAATGGAAATATAATCACGATGCAAATAACAACGTCATACTTGTTGGATATGTCGGGGTATCTCTGCGGACAGACTGGTGCGAAGGCGTCTGCGAGCCGGGTGCCGGGCCAGGCGGGTGCCGGCGGTGGGGGCGCCAGCCGGGAGGGCGCCCCCGCGTACGGGACCCCACGGAACACCTCCACGGGCTCCAGGCGGCGGGATGCGGGCTCCACTATTATGCCGCGGATGGCGCCTGGGAAGAGGTATGGTTGAATACTGGGGTACTGATGGTAGGATGTTGTAGTCATGATGGAAATATCATTTGTGTTTTGAATACTTTGTTTTGCATAAAAAATATAAGTTACACGACTCGTCGAGGCATTTTGTATACATACAAAATATTTTATTCGTTAAATATAGGTAAGTAAGTAGATGTCTCTGCTAAGTTCTGTATCACGTTGTCTAGGCATACAAGCACCAGTTATGTTATTGACATTACTTATAAAGTTATCATTATTTGTTTATTGCTTTTAATGAACGACCACTAGAAGGTTGTGATAAGAAAAAAATATAGGTATTTATATATCACTCGACACATGTAACGATTGCACGGATAATACTTAAATACATTTTTACTTCACAAATAAAACCGGCACGATAAAGATAAAATTCATCCCTCATTTTACCCCGCTCACTATAACATTTTGTAAAATAAAATTATAAACTCCACACAGCATTATACTTTACCGTGTCTTCGCGCCGCCTGTCCGCAAAGTTTTCGTATCCATTTGCATGTATTTTGCAAAGTACAGCCTGCCTACGTCGTACGGGAACATCCCCATGCATAATACTTTGCAAAATTAATTCCGATGTGCCGGACGGCCCGTTTACATTTAAGTTTAACCAATCCTTTTCTCCCTAAGCTCCTAATGTTCATTAAAATAAACTCGCAGTTGCCTAAATCCTGTTATCGCAGCCGCAATTTATTCTTACCGAAACCGTTGTAACATCTCTGTAAGGGTTAATGACCTTAAACCCAAGTATTCCACTCGCACTTAATGAAGATAAAATACAATTACGTTATATTCTAAACATAATCACTACACACCGAGGTATCTTCAAAGTTGCCAATTAAATTGTATCTCGAAATGGTCCCCTACAATCGACTCCAATTTTCATAAACGCTTAAACAAATCTGCCATTAGAGAGGTTTCCAGTCCGTAAGTCCGATCCGGAATCCGGAACTAGAACCGTGGTATCAATTTGACCCCGCATTGGGCAAAATGTAACGATCTCATTTACCCCTCAGATCTCAGGATTTGCTCTCTGATTGGATCGCCCCTGGCTTAACCAGGCTACCTGAGAATGTAAATGCATGCGAACTTCATCCTAAGCGCAATTTAAATATTAATAATTTAATTACTTCATGGACGGTATTTGCTCGAGGTGGTTTATTTATGTATGCGTAGTTGGGCCTGCTGCGTCGTGTTGAAATTGTTAACAGGACTTCGACGTAGGTATTAATAATTTTATGATGACGTCGATTTCAAATCAATTGACAACAAAAGGACTCTTTGACCCTACGGCCACACTTCGCCCGAATGTTGTTGCCGTCCCTGTCCGACGAATTATATACGTTAGACAAGGACGGCAAGAACATTCGGGCGAAGTGTGGCTGGAGGGTTAAATTATAAGTACAATATAATTTACAAATTGTATTTTTAACACTTTCACTGTTTTCCCATTATGTAGCGGAATGTGACACAAGTACATAACAACATTAACACAATATACAGGCGTAAACTTTTTTTGAGCGCTAAAACGAACTGAAAAAATACATCATTAAACAATAAAGAAACTACAAAGAGTTCATTACCTACAGGTGAAAACACAAAATCTATATCTTAGTACTGTCTGTACAGAAACGAATTCGAAAAATATCTACAAAACTTTTGCTCAGGTTTTAGTCAATACAGTGTTTGATATTTTACTTGAATACGTACGGCTTAGAATAATAACGCCTAAAAGGATAGTTTCAGACGCGCCAAGCGTGAGACATAAAATGGATTCATGTAGTTGTGATCAACTCGTATTCACACGCGCCAATACGCACACAAACGCACCAATTTCGTTCCACCAATCGGCGTACTGGGCCATATATTATGTCCTACTTTTAGTGGCCTCACCGTTGCGCGTGAACTGCGTTTCTATGCGTTATTATTCTAAGACGTACGGTTAATTTTATGTCCATTTCAGTGTTTAAATTGAATTGCTGACGATTTTATTATTATAGAAGCGGGGAGATTTCCCAATTACTAATATACATACCTATGCTAACTCGGGGCACCTATACTAAAGTGATGTAGCAAAATATTTTATCGAAAATAAATATATCGATGTCACTGTCAACATCTAAATGTTATTCAACATAAATACATAATATTTTTTTCTCTTCATTTTAAAATAAAAACAATAAACAAATTTAAACGTGTATTTATTTGTTAATTTTAATTTTCATAGTACGAGTATACAGTTTATATTTTTTCCCTATTCGTCGGTAATAAAGATTGACGTCTAGATGAAAATGTCCACTTTAAATTAATATACGTTCTCGTAACGTCCACAGTGGTCAACGCGGCATTTTATCTTATCTTAAAATATGTCTTTTGCCTTTTGAGTCAAAATAAAACAGATATGATATGTGTTCAGATATGATATCGAAGCTTTTTATAGTAATCGAGAAATTTCAATGTGCACATGTGTTAATATATATCGATATCTTTTTTATCGATATCGAATCCCTAAAAAGTGCCCCGAGTTAGCACAGTTATGAATATATATTGCTTTGGTAGCGTTAATTAAATTTTAATTCTGGCTATTGTGTTAAAATAGCGAATGATATCGCCGTAATGCCATAATTATATAAAGCTGCATTACCACTCATTTCTCTTGACACAATTGATCTCCGGGAAGGAGTCATGGTGGAGGTAAGGTTTTGATATGGGTGTATAGAGGTCGGCGAGGTTACCACCGGAAAAATCTGACTTCTTCGGATTTGGCTCTAAGTAAAAAATTGCTCTACTGCCCGGCTAAACGGTAACAGCTAGGTTAGGGGTGCTCGACCAAATGTCATAGGGAACCGCGTGCAGTTTTTGATGGCGGAAAAAAAATTAAAAAAAAACAAAGTTTTTTTTTAATTTTTTTTCAAAATGGTCCTAGAGCTTTGAAATTTGGCTAGCGGGATCCTATATGGCTCTAGATTCTGAAAACAAAAAAAAAAAGTTTCTAGCTTTAAAAAAAATTTGTATGGGGCATTACAAGTAATATTTACCTATGGAGTAAGGACAAACGGAATAAATTATATTACATTGATGCTTAGTTTGTCACCAGATCAGTTAGATTTATAAATAGTGATAGAATATAATCTAAAATAATGAGTCCAGTTCCTTCAAATTCAAAATTCAAATTCAAATATTTATTCGTGACGCACAATTTACACATACAAAAGAAATAATATAAGACACATTTTCTTCTTATTTAATCTTTATTTATTTCGAAGCTTTCGACAAATTGACGTCAGAATTTCGTCAGATTGACACAGCTCGAGCAGAAGCTTCTAGTTTAAAATGAGTTTCGTGACCAGAGGGTTGATTACTGATTACGTAACATTTCGAACGTCATTATCATTATCAGCATAATTATCAGCCGGAAGATGTCCACTGCTAGCTGGACATAGACTACCGCGACCATTACCAGGTTATCAGGCCAACTTGCGGAGTTTCTACCCACCCAGCGTCTTCCGGTACGTGGTCGCCGCTCAAAAAGCTTTCTGGCCCAACGGCCATTGGGTATACGTGCAATGTGCCTTGCAACTTTTCGAACGTACTTTAATACAACTCTATTGTTACTGTCCCATACATAAAATTGATTTTCATATTAATCATACACTACATCCTGAAATCCTCGTAAATTAACTATCCCCGGTTGGGTCGGTTATAAAGCATACAAACTCAGAAATTTTCTGTTAAAAAATTAAACCTGTTGACTGGACATTTTCGCCTCTAATATTTAACTATGAAAATAGCTATCTAACTGCATAAACAGTTTGTTAATATGTTATTAACTCCCTTGTCAACAGGTAATGAAACAAGGTCGTATGCATGACGGGTTTTACATTATAAAGGCAATTTATATTGTCATCATACCGTCATTAACAGACTAATATTTACAATGGCACAAATTGACACACTATTAAACGAGTTAATGTGATTTTGTTTTGCTTAGTTACATATTCTGTATGAATATTAATAAATAAATAATCTTTATTTCACAAAGGTGTGACTTGTGGTACAAAACCCGAACTTATATTACTTATAGGTACGCATTTGACCACTATCCCACCTGATGGTAAGTGATGATGAGTTTGAGTATAGATAAAATATCTATCTATTTATTTTCTTATCTATTTATCTATCTATTTTTAGGATAAGGTATTCCTTTTTTCAATGCCTTGTAAAGTGACATCTATTGACTGCGTTAACAGATTCTTTTGAGGCTGCCAAGGCATTGCAGCGCCTCGGGTATGTTCGCCGAGGCGCGCACCGACGATTTCTATGCCATCAGGCGAAAACGAGTAGCGTCGCTACTCAGACGGCTGAGAGGCAGCAGCAATAGTCTTCTGAGGGTGTTGGCGGAGCGGCTCGACTGTCCACTCTCAGGATACTGGGTTCAGGTGGCTATCGGGAGGGCCAAATAAGCCTGAACCAGTTATTCCTCACTACATAGTATAACACAAAGTCGCTTCCCGCTGTATGTCTGTCCATATGTATGCTTAGATCTTTAAAACTACGCAACGGATTTTGATGTGGGTTTTAATGGATAGAGTGATTCAAGAGGAAGGTTTATATGTATAATTCATGCATATAAACCCGTGCAAAGCCGGCGCGTTAAGTCATTTGTCATTTAAGTATCATTAATTTATTGTCATTATTGTCACTAACGTAGTTCATAAGTCTCCACTGTTACTAACATCATATGGATCGACTAAAGATCTGAAATAAAGATATTTTATTTTGTTTTATTTTATTTTTTAGAACATCACCTGTTGTTTAGATGTCGCTAGTGTATTCGATAGTTCATAGAAGGCGTGCATAGAAGCATTGATATAAGCGATATCTATTGGCGTCACCAATGTTTTAACCAGTTAACTAACGCCCCCTGGTGGTCATTCCAATTAAGGTGGTTTTATTTTAATGTATGGCGTTGACATATCTTCTTATACTTTATGTATGGTTTGAGGGTACAACATGCATACCTAGATAGTGCATATTCACTCTCGTCTTGAAAAAAACCTAAGTTATATGTAACTGGGAAAAGGTTTGCCGGAAGTGAATTCCACGCTTTAGTTGTCCTCGCGAGAAAACTGGAAGCAAAACGCTTCGTGCGAATCAGTGGTAAATCAACAACATAAGGGTGGAACCCACGACCGCGCCTAGTCCCACGATGGCGAAATGATGAGGGTGGGATTAATTTGTGTAGTCCTAGCGCATTTTAGCCTCAGTTGAATTTAAGTCACCAATAAGCTTACTGGTACACGCCTATCAATCGAATCGAAGGCGGCTAGTTGATATTTAGCGGATCCGTCCCAGAGGTGGCATCAGTACTCCATAAATGATCGGACCTGTGCTGGTAAAGCTGAAGAAGCTGCCTGGGTGTGAAGCTGTTAATGCCCAAAAGCATGATCTACTAGTCAACATTGAGGAGAAGCAGACAATTGAAGGATCTCTATTTCGAGATATTATTTGATAATTCTATTTCAACTCATCATGAAATAAACACCGCGACCAGCGTTGCAAGCATACGCAAGATAATTGTTAACAAAATTATTCTCGTACTTATCACACCGTACTGTACCTGAGTGTGTGTGCACGATGCGAGAGCTGTAGAGCGGCTCCGCTGCTACCAGCGTTGCGAGCGCCAGCCTCGCCCACCAGGCCGTCTATGCGTGCTCCATGCGACGCTGGTCTGGGCACAGAACTATTGTCGTCCTTATCACTCCGTACTGTACCTGCGTGTGTGTGCACGATGCGAGAGCTGTAGCGCGGCCCCGCCGCTAGCAGCGTTGCGAGCACCAGCCTCGCCCACCAGGCCGTCCATGCGTGCTCCATGCGACGCTGGTCTGGGCACAGAACTGTTGTCGTCCTTATCACTCCGTACTGTACCTGCGTGTGTGTGCACGATGCGAGAGCTGTAGCGCAGCCCCGCCGCTACCAGCGTTGCGAGCGCCAGCGTCGCCCACCAGGCCGTCCATGCGTGCTCCATGCGCCATCACACGACGATGGTCTGGACACAGAACTTTTGTCGTCCTTATCACACCATACTGTACCTGCGTGTGTGTGCACGATGCGAGAGCTGTAGCGCGGCCCCGCCGCTACCAGCGTTGCGAGCGCCAGCGTCGCCCACCAGGCCGTCCATGCGTGCTCCATGCGCCATCACGCGACGCTGGCCTGGAGACAAAACAACCGTTTAACGTGAGTGATTAAATAATCTAAACTCATTCTATAGTAGCAATGAACAAATTGCAGAAAATTCTCAAAAAGATAGGAATATTCTCAGAAGTTTTATGAAACTTTCATTACAATTTAAGGCAAGTTTCCTCATGAAAATATTGGATTTTTTGAGGAAAATGTTTTCGCAAAAAAATCTTCAAATCACTGCCAATTCAACACATTAATTTCCTACTTATTTAAAGGACTATTTGTCATACGCATCTCCAGTATAAAAACAGCTAAAAAAAACCTTTTATATCCATTTCATCGTCATAATCGTGTTCACAAATTATTACGTCTGTTAGTCAATACCATTCATCTATGTATCATTGCTAGCTGTTGGCGATCGAGGGACCCATTTTACTACTATACTTATTTCATATAAAATTCACATTCGTTGCGTGCGCACGTTCTGGCAAGTTAAACTTGGCACATGGGGATGCCTACCTCACATCTAAATGTGTTTCCAATCTATTGTGTTAAGACAAATAGGCCCTGGCCTGCCAGCGATCGGTTCGGCCCGGATGAATAAGTAATACTGTTGAAATATATCATGTTTGATGCTTTCCTTTTTGTAGATAATTTATTTAACAGGGATATTCGGTGGGCTGTGTCCGTTAGTGTTAGTACCTAGTCGTCCTATCGTTTTTATTACAAAGACAAGCTCAAGTACTTTTCAGGTTTTGTCCATAGTCGAACGAGCGAGCGAAGCGAACGAAGTTCTATGCTTCAGCTTTGGCCGAATATCGTTCGTATGTATGTCAAGATGTCACGTTGTCACGCTGTCATAATGTACAGCTGTTCTCCTCTACAGGATACGCATTTCTCAACCGATTCTCATGAAATTTTGTGAGCAGATTCGATAATTATATTTAAAAAAATTGTCTAGTAACATTTCCAAAAAAAAAATTTTTTGTTCACGCTCGCGCCTTCTACAGTTCACAGTGCCTAGTATAGCAGGAATGGGCCGCTTCATCGTAGATTGTACGACTTTATGCGATAAGAAAATTTCACAATATTCTTTAATCCCGAAAATAATAAAAATGTTAAAGCCTTCACGACTGCATACCAGCATGTTACATTCAAACATTACATTCACTGTAAAACTAAAAACCTTATACTCTTGTTAGGCCTCACGTCTTTAGGCTGTATTATACAGACAAACAGGGAGGGCGGAAATGAGCTTCCTAATTAACTTGCTTCTATCTCCGTACGCTCATTACGGGAAATGATTATTTCTTAGCTGGAACTAATTATTACTAATGAATATGGAAATGTGGAGCAAACACTTTGTTCACACTGAATGTGTATAAACAATTTTAATATTAGTTTAAGAATGGTGAAAACAACTATAGGGGTGATTACGTACAGTCAGGGGCATTAATATACGTACCTACATAAGGACATAAATATCTGTACACGCATTTATGACATTGACAATAGAGTCCTGTACGTACCGGAAGGCGCGGCGAGGGTAGGCCGTCTACAAGGTGGACTGATGACCTGGTAAAGGTCGCGGTAGTCCGCTGGATGCGGGTGGCGCAGGACCGGTCATTTTGGCACTCTTTGGGGGAGCCCTATGTCCAGCAGGGGACATCTTTCGGCGGATAGAATGCTGATGATGATGATTAATACCCCTGACTGTACCTTTACGAAAGTACGTTAGGACAACTCCAAAGTTATTTTGAATGGCCGAAACCACGGACGTCAGGTAGATGCTAAATGTCACTTTTTGTATGGGACTGACATTTAGACGCGTAGGTACAATGCGTTCAGTGACCGACCTGCGGGTGTAAATAGGCGCCTTTCCCATGGACATTTCCAAGGTTAAGCTTGGTAAATTTTTTGGTTGAACTGCTTTTATACAATTTTATGCGATATAAAAATATTATGCACGTATTGTACCTTCTGTTTCCATAATGAAATCAACTCAGTGATCCCAGGATATTGCATTGTCACCGATGTTTCACGAATTTCAGCAATTTTACCAACTAACATACCTATCTATTTACTTACAGTAAAATGAAAGCTTGTAAAATCATGAGTAGATTCACTGAGACTTTATCTAGAAGAATAATCATATTTTCTCCCCAAATAGCTCTCTAGATTCAAAACCAAAAGCATTTATTACATCGTAGTGCACTCTGAAGCGGACATGACAGGGGGTCCAAAATTCCTTTTTGTGCCCAAAGACAAATCGTCCGGGATGTCACACACACGCTTCTGTGAGGGGTTCTCAAAACACACTTTATCTATTCCAGTGGAGGGTCTTTTGAGCGACCCTATTATATTTCTGCAAAAAATGTGTTGCAAGTTTGAGGAATTTTGTTATTATAATGCAATCTGCAGGTCGATCACGTAACGTATTGTACGTGCGTCAGGTAGGTCTAAATGTCACTTTTTATATGGAAAATTGACAGTTAAATTGTACTAACGTCCGTTTGGAACGTTACGTGATTGCCCCTCTGAGGAGTAATCACGTAATGTTTAAAACGCGCGTTAGGACAGTCCAACTGTCATTTTTAGGATTCCGTACTCAAAGAGTCAAACGGGACCCTATTACTAAGACTCCGCTGTCCGTCTGTCTGTCTGTCTGACCGTCTGTCACCAGGCTGTATCTCATGAACCGTGATAGTAAGACAGTTGAAATTTTCACAGATGATGTATTCGTGTTGCCGCTATAACAAAAAATACTAAAAAAAAAATCAAAATAAATATTTAAGGGGGCTCCAATACAACCAACGTTATTTTTTTGCCGTTTTTATAGATAATGGTACGGAACCCTTCGTGCGCGAGTCCGACTCGCACTTGGCCGGTTTTTAACCCCCGACGGAAAAAGAGGGGTGTTATAAGTTTAACGTGTCTGTGTGTCTATGTGTGTGTGTCTATCTGTGGCATCGTAGCTCCTAAACAAATGGACCGATTAGAATGTGGTTTTTTACCTAATGTGATCGAGATGGTTCTTAGCTACGTTTCAACAAAATCGGTTCAGCCGTTTTTGAGATATTCAATATTTCCAAGTTGTAGTTATTCCATATAAAAATTGACATTTTTATCTACCTAACGTTACGTACGCGTTACGTGATCAACCTGCTGGTATTAATTTAACAAGAAACTAATTGAACTTAAGGCGCTATAGTATCATGGTCTTCTCTCCCTCTCGCTGAGCATAAGCGTGAGCGAGATGGAAGTGCGTGTTTGGAAGCGCGGATATCATGTTTTTTTAATTTTAATTTTTTGTGCGTTTAAATAAATAAAAAAGTAATCACTAAGTTCCCTCAAACATGATATTGCCGATTTTTAGAACCAATGTTAATATGTTTAGCTATTGTGCATAATTTGCTACGAATGTTTTAAGTGAATTTTAATATGTTTTAGACCTATGTTCGTGATTTTTTTCTATCAAGCGAAAATTGCTTAATCGTGTTTCGAATCACTGATTTCCCTGCAGAAAAGCCTCAAGATTACTATTCGTATTTTTTTGAAACCATATTATTATAAACAGACGCATTATATTGTTTCAAAAACTATGTTCGCTTCACTTCGCTGAACCTATAGCGCCTTAACACATTTATTAAACTGATTTCACACGACAAGATGATGTATAGTCGACGCCAAAAATATGTTAACAGTTTTCGCCTTATTACAATGGATTAGGGTGCAAAAGTGTAAACATATTTTTGGCGTCAACTGTACCTACTGGATACCCCAGAAAGAGTAATATTACTTTCTGGGGTACCCTACTGGATATAATTCTGTCTACTAAAATCACCCCGGGGATCGTGCTGGATATATGGCGTACAATAGGATCACCTGGGTGATTCCATAAGACATATTCGTCAAATACGATCACCTAACACGATCATTAGGTGATCTTAGTGGACTTTTACTGAACTGAGCGAATGCAACACATTGAAACCAATTTTGAATGCGTAAGTACTTATAAATGCTTCAAGTTGGCCTCCCAATAAATAATATTAAAACTTGCCATCAAGTTCATTCACCTATATGCCTATATCCGATCTTTGATGAAGCCCTTCCAAGAATAACTTCTCAGCCATAAATGCTTGCCGAAACCTTAACTAATTATTTATAGACTTGCCTACTCGACTGTTTTGAATTTAGCAAACTCAATCAACCCTCAGGCTAATCAATTGAATTTGTTACTAGATAGAGGAATAACTAGTAAAGTAATTTTCTAAGACATCTGTCGCTATGGATGAATCAAATGTCAGAAACCCCGTCCGACTGTAAACGGACGATCGTTGTCAGTCTGTAACATTCGCAGCCTAATTGAATTGATTCCGATTCCAACCGCCGTCGGTATCAGGGTGAAGGTCCTAAGTCTAGTCTGTCTATATAGCTATTCAACCCGTATATACCCATTGCTGAGTGGGTATATACCTGTTGTTCATTACAACTCTCGTTGGTCCTGTGCCAATTTTATCCACTGCTCATAGTTCCTAGTACTCGTAGTTGTAGTAATATTCTTTATTGCACCACAAAATGAGAAAAACATGATACAGGAGTAGATTAAATAAGTAATGGTAACAACGGCGGTCTTATCGCTTCAAAGCGATCTCTTGCAGACAACCTTTGGGTAGCAGGAAATTTTCAACAAGAAAAATACACTAGCACTAGCTTAGTAACACATAACTTCCATAAATACGTATCTAAGTATAGTATAAATACAAACATTCAAACAAACATACTTACAAACTATAATACACTTATATAAATATATGACAACTATTACAAGACATCAAGGCAACTTAAGGCAGCGACAAGTAATATTGTTTCAACTGATTTTTCACTGGAAAGACGCGAATCCTAAATATCTGGAGGACTCATTTTCAAAAGATGATCACTATTTTTTGCCGACCGACCGACTTGTTGCGTGAAGCTAATTCCTTTAATTTAGTTTTTACTCCAGGAATAATACGGTTTTGAAAAACCTTAATTTATAATAGCAATTTTTTTTCCCTTTTTAATTTTAAAACGTTATTCAAAGATGCTTTATTCAAGAATCCAACAAATTTTCCACCCGGAAGTAATTATATAGATTTAAATGAAACATGCATTGTCTTTTCTGTATGATTTATCTTAAATATTATAGAGCAAATGTAAATGAACCAAAATAACGATAAAAACATTTAATCAACGTTAATTTTTTCAGTCTTTTCAGAAGCTTTTTATTTATTTATTTTATTATAGCCTTCAATTAACGACTTTTTACAAAAAAACTTATTTAAATAGGTAAGTATATTAGACATTGACACTGTCGTCTTGCCTTCCGGCATAGGCCTCCTCTAAAGTTCTTCGATTCTTTTCGATCTACAGCTTTTCTTCTCCATATGTTTCCTCCTATTAGTCTCAGGTTATCCTCCCATCTCCGTACCTGTTTACCTCTTTTCCTTTTTCCTTCTCTTGGGTACCATTCTGATATTTGCTTTGTCCATTTATCTTTTTTGTCTCTGAATATGTGTCCCGCCCTTCTCCACTTTAGCCTTTTTATTTTAATTGTGATATCGTTTATATTTGTTCTTCGCCTAATATCTTTTAGTCTCATTTCATCCAGCTTTTTTATATTTAGGATGCTTCGTTCCATGTTGTGCTGACAGGTTTCTAAGTCCTTGGTATCTTTTTTGGTTAGAGACCACGTTTGGCAACCATAATTATGTCATACAGGGAAGTATGCATGTATTGTAGAATTTCCTTTTTTCTTTTATTTTAAATCCTATGTTTTTCATAATTTCTTTCATAGCCCAGTATTTTTTTCCATGAGACTGATATTCTTCGTTGGATTTCTTTTCGAGTTTGTTGTTGTGGTGAGATAATTTGGCCCAAATATATCTACATATTGAATTGTGTTGTTATTAATTTTTTGCTTCTCAAGTGGTTCGTCATGACTTTGGTTTTTTGTATATTCATTGACAGTCCCAGCTTTTCACTTTCGATGGTTAGCTGCTGTAACATATCTTGGAGTTCGAATGGGCTGTCACTGATAATAATGAGGTCATCTGCGAAGCGTAGGTGATTCAATATTCTCCCATTTATATTTATTCCTTGATTTTGCCAGTTCAAGTTTCTGAATATATATTCTAGTGCGGCTGAGAACAGTTTTTGAGACAGCAGATCTCCCTACGGACCCCTTTTTTGATTTGGAACTCTTCTCCAATATTTTCCAGTTTAAATTTTGCAGTAGTCTGTGCATACAATTTGCTTATTATTCTAATGTATTTGCTTGGTACTCCTTGGGTCTGAAGAGCCATCCATATATATTTGTGTTTCACGGAGTAGAATGCCTTGTTGTAATCTACAAAACCCAAATAATATATGTTTCCGTACTCATTGCATTTCTCGATTAGCTGTTTTATTGTATGTATGTGGTCTACTGTGGAGAAGTCTTTCCGGAAACCCGCTTGTTCAATAGGTTGATTGTCATCCAGGACTTTCTCAATGCGGTGTAGGATTATTTTTGATCATCAGGCTTATAGGCATATAGTTTTCTTTATCATTTTTGTCTCCCTTCTTATATATAAGTGTAATTGTAGAGGTTGTCCACTGCTTTGGTATTTGTTCTGTTCCTAGTATATCATTGAATAAATCTATTAATATTTTGGTGGTAGCTGTTAAGCAACCCTTCAATAATTCGTTGGTGATGTTATCTTCGCCAGGTGCTTTATCATTTTTTTTGGGAGTTAATTGCCTTGGCCAATTCAGAATCCAGGATAGAAGGGGTATTTTCCTTCCAATCCTGATCCATACTTGTGAAGCAATGGTCTGGGTCTTGGTAATCATCATATAAAGTTTTATACAACTCAGTTGCAGTTTCTAGGATTTTAGGTCTTTGTGTAATACACTTTTGAGTTGTGTTGTGTTTTAAACTAGGGAGCCAATTTGTATTATCTATAAATTGTTTGAGTGCTTTTTTAACAGCTCCTGATTTCTCTTTGTAATGTGTTAGTGCGTCTGTTCTTTGTTTTTCTCTATGTTTCCTTATTTCCATGTTTATTTGCTTGCTTGTATGGGCTTTTTGGTATTGATTAGTTTTTCTATCAGTAATCAGGAATGTTCTCTCTCTCAGTAGCTGTCTGGCTTTATCCCCTAATTTATCCTTCTTATTTGTGCGTGTTTCCATTTTTAATTTCCTGTGTATATTTTTAAGCTCTTCTTCTAATACGTTGTATTTTTCTTGGATGTTTTTGGTAATATTTGTTTTTTCTAGAGATTTCCTTAAATATTCAAGTGTATTTTCAGGGATCGGAATCTGGACATGGTTTCGGGTTTGATTGATCTGTTTACTGATTCTTCTCGGACATTGATTGAGTACTGCACTCCTGACCATTCTGTGATTGGTATTAAAGTTGAAGTTATTAATAGTGTCAACATCTTTGACTGTCTTTGGCTGGTTTGTTAGAATGAAGTCAAGTTCATTTCTTACTGTTCCGCTTGGGGAGATCCATGTCCATTTTCTGTTTAGCTTTTTTTTGAAGAAAGTGTTCATAATATGTAGATTGTGATCCAATGCCATATTGATTAGTCTATCTCCATTTTTAGTACTCCAGTACTAAATTTTCCCAAAATATTTTCTGAAGTTGTCTTTGGTCCAAGTTGAGCATTGAAATCTCCAATAATCATAATATTCTTGTGAGCTTTTTCAATTGTTGATTTCAGATCGCTATAGAATGAATCTTTGACATCTACTGCCGCTACCTCTGTTGGTGCATATACTTGTATGATGGATGTAGTTTCGGTTTGCCCGGGGAGTTTTATATTCAGCTGTGCTATTCTGTCTGAAATACCGATGAATTCTTCAATATCATTCTTCAGGTAGCTCTTAATTATAAATCCCACTCCATACATGCCCGCAGTTTCTCCATAATGGTAAAAAATGTAATTATTATGATGCTTTCTCCTTGGCGTCTGACCTCACTTAATCCTATTATGTCCCACTTGATTTCTAGAAGTGCTTGTTCCAGTTCTAGGAGTGAATCTTGTGTTCGCAATGTTCTTGTATTTAATGTTGATATGCATAGGTAATGTAGCTTGTTGGTTGAATGCTTGTCTGTGCTTATCTTTAGAGGGTGTTGGTCGCTTTCCCCACGGAGACCACCCGGGTTGGGGATGTTTTCATAGTGTTTATTCATATTTGAGTTGGTTTTAATATATTGTTGCCAATGTCTTCTTTATGCTATTGACTGTATGTGTTTTTCTCTGACATGAAGTATGATTTTGCTCTCGTATAATCAAAATTTGTGAATCTGAGAATTGAGTTTCTCACTATCATTGCTTTGGACTGTGTCTGACTTTGGCAATGTTGACTCTGACCTTTTTCTCTTGTCCGTTTCTCTCTTCTTTCCTTTGACCACTACCTTGTTCTTGTAGATGTAGGAAAAATTCCCATTGTCTCGCTCTCTCTTTAGTTCTGATAGTAATTGTCTTCTTTCTTCCATGTCCTGCTTTGTCAGGTCCTCAGTTATATTTGTATTAGGTTGCATTTTATTTTTATTTTTCAGAATTTCGAGCTTTTTGTGGAAAGTCGTAGTGGTTTATTAACCACTACGACTTTCCACAAAAAGCTCGAAGAAGAAACTCGAAGTAAAATAACCAAAAAACGCGGATAGGCCGCGTTTTTTGACTTTCTTCACAGCCTATTTATTTTGTTTATTTCGCATGCCTGTATTTTCACGTCAACATCTTCCAAGATTGTAATTGTTTTCTGCATTCATTCTGTTGGGTTTCTTTCAGATTCAGCAATTCCATGGATTATTAAGTTGTTTTTTTTCGAGTTAATTTCAAGATGATATAACTTCCTATTTAAAGGTCTCAATTTTGCTTTTGAGTAATTTTTTTCTTTGTAAAGAGGTACAATTTTCAATTCGATACTTCGGAGCACATTGTCAGTGATGTTTTTTTGTAAAATTATTGTTTGTTTCTTTAATTCCTTTTGCATTTTCGTAAACAACAGTGACATTTCAGGTGACAGTTCATTCGCCATAGTGAAGTATTTGTAACGAAATGCAAATCGGATGTGTCAATCTGTGTCGTTTGAACGCACCTTTTCTGTATACTTGACAAGTTGGTAGCACTGAATGTAATGTCACTGGATATTGCAATAGTCTATAACCTCTCGTTGATGTTATTTATGTGATTATGTAAACACTCTTCTTTTGTTTCGTTAATTTTATTATCACTGTTACCATGTCGGCAGAAGGTGAATTGTCTTTGAATGGATCACTGAGCACTTTTTAGGCGATATTTGTTGAAATAGCGGAGCACTTCGATAACATGACGTTCTCTCAAGACACCGGAAACGGGAAATTCAGAAGCTAGTTAAGTTCTAATTTTTTTGATGATTTCAAGTCTTTTGGATTTTATCTCTCAGTAATTATTTAATTGATAATTATACCCGTTACATATAAAAAAATCAGTTATTATAAATTATTTCCAAAATTGTTTTTTTTTTATACAAGTTGTCAGTCAGCTCTCTTCAAACTATGTCAAAAACTTCTTAAACAACCAGTTTCCAAGTTTCCATCCAGTATTTCCTGACAATAGAACCTACCAACGAGTTCCCTTTGGATGCCCGCTCATATTTTGGAGTGACCGATGTCAACGTCAGAGTTTGCATTTTGCACCTTATCCCTCTGTGATAAGGTGACAGATGTATATGTACTCGTATGTCAACGTACATGCCTAAACAGTCCTTTGAGCTAAAACAAACCAGTGCCAAGCGGAGCTCAAAGCCGTGTCACACAAAGGCATGGTTTAAAGACTGACGCACACCGGAGGCACGGTATCGCTCGCCAAAATATTAATTGGAATGCCAAGGCGCGTCAATTAACAAAAACTGTAGGATGCTGAAAGAAGGTAATCATTTTATATCTATGTTAAGGTTTGAAACTGTGCATACAATGCACTAAAAAAATCGCAGTGCCACTCGATAAAAACTTTGATTAAAACTCAACACAGGCATCGATTTTAAAATCTGAATAAATATTAGAGAACAAAATACTCAAAATTCATAGGAAATTTCCAAGACTTAAAAAAGATTCATGCTCATCAGACAATTATTTGCCTTTATTGGATTTTTAACTCAGGACCGTATCCGTATAAGATATCAACGACAACCTTTAATTTTTTCCGTATGAATAATATTAAGTTTTTGCATTTATTTGTAGTTAAGTAATATTTTTCATTAGAGTTCCAGGCTCTGGCAGTTTCCGGCTACTCCCGAAATACCTAAAAAGGAACTTAAGTCATAGGCATTACTCAAAATCTTTAATGAACAGAGATTTTTTTTTCTTGAGTTCGCCTTTAGTATGTAACTTGTTACTGTGCAATAGAGTTAAAATAATTATATAAATAAATAATAAAATGTATACCTATGCAATTAGGATGACAAATTGTTTGTTTGTTTGTTAGTAAATACCTAGGACCGATCACTTTGGCAAGATTAGGGGGAGGCCTATGTCCAGCAGTGGACGTCTTTCGGCTGATATTTATGATGATGATGATAAAATACCGAGGTCAGCAGCAGTCACAATCATCTACTTGCAAAATTCATAGCAATGCCATGCCGTACCTCTGAGCGTTGGCCTTTAACAAAAATTCAACGTCATTTACGCCACTAAAGCAAGGAACAGACACGGATACGGGGAAATAATGGGTTTCCAATACAGCCGTGACTGTTCGTCCAATCGAGGTGAAAGATCGCGGTCCAGCATCGTTGTCACTGGTAACAGTGTCCTTGTTGCAACAGTAGAAAAACAAAAAAAAACCGGTCAAGTGCGAGTTAGACTAGCGCACCGAGGGTTCCCGACAATAGAAAAAAAGCCACTATAAACTGACTCTCACAAAGTATGTATTCACATACTTAGTGCGTGTCAATTAATACTGGATATAAAATAAATGTTCAGTGATGTAGTTAAAAATTTACGGTTTTCGCATTTTTCCTTTATCTCTGCTACGTAAGACGTTGCTTCGTACAAAATTTCAAGATTCTGAGTTCACGGGAAGTACCCTACAGGTTTTGATTCCCTTAAGAATTTGGAAAATTTGCATAAACGGCTGTATCTTTTGATTGCGTTGGCTTAGACGTTTGATTTTTTCACAGCTTCAAGGGACAGTAGACTTGAGTACCTATTTGATATAAATTTTAGCTTGATATATTAACGCGTTCCTGAGAAAAAGAGTCTTGACAGACGGACGGACGGACGGACGGACAACAATGTGATCCTATAAGTGTTCCGCTTTTTCCTTTCAAGGTGCGGAACCCTAAATATACTCAAAGACTTTAAAAATAACAATAAATTAGGCCATATACGTCCCACTGTTGGGCACAGGCCTCCTTTCATCACAGGCCCACATTCAACGCAAGCCCAGTGCGGGTTAGGGATTTGACTTATACCTTCCAATTTCTTTGCAGATGTATGCCGGTTTCCTCACAATTCCCAATTCCATTCCTTCCATTCATTCAATTCATTCATTCGATTCGGTTTCACGGGCTAAAGTCCAAATGGCTTGGATTTTGACATTTGTTGTATCGTTGGCTTCCTCATAACCGTGGGAGTGATATAGTTAGTTAGTTATACTAGGCAGTTTTGCGTAAGTTGATATCCATTGTGCCTATTTTGTGTGAAACGGCGCGGTCTGGCGCTACTCTAACCACCCCAGCTCGTCTAGAAAGTTGGTGAGTGTCTTGGTGTTGCTGACTGCGTCCCGTAGTGTGTCTGGAGAACCTTAGTTCTTTTATTCTGTATACTTCTAGGCTTCTTCTGTATTCTTCTACTGGACTGCAAAAGTCTTTTGATTTCACTTGCAGAAGCCCAAAGAGAAATGCGACCTAAGCTACTGTTATATCAAGTGTGTAATGTGTTCACAAGCGAGCTTGTCACTTCACGAAAAGCGAACAAGACTCGAATTACGAGACTTAGACGATTTAACAACCCGGATCATCCGGATATAACTCAAGCGTTACCGAACTATCAGCGCTTGTCCTTGAAATTGGATCTTTAGTATTTCAACTAGAATTCAGCACGAAAATTGGTCTAGATTTGGATTGAATGCAATGCTTGTGTTATATAATATGTTTCCTTACTTTTAGGTCTTCTAAACTAAATGGAAAGTCTGTGAAATTGTAGCCTTGTAAGTTTAAATGTCAGGGGTTATTTAGAAAAAAAAAACAAAAAAAACCGGCCAAGTGCGAGTTGGACTCGCGCACGAAGGGTTCCGTACCATTATCTATAAAAACGGCAAAAAAATCACGTTTGTTGCATGGGAGCCCCCCTTAAAAAAATATTTTATTTTGTTTTTAGTATTTGTTGTTATAGTGGCAACAGAAACATGATCTGTGAAAATTTCAACTCCCTAGCTATCACGGTTCTTGAGATACAGCCTGGTGACATACAGACGGACGGCCAGCGAAGTCTTAGTAATAGAGTCCCGTTTTACTCTTTAAGTACGGGACCCTAAAAACGCTGATGCATAAACTTTCTGAATGGCCATATACTTTATTTTATTCCACGTTCTTGCTTGTGTTATTTGCAATACGTGGGTGAAGTAAATAAAGTTGTTCATACAGGAGGGTCGCAAAATAGAACGAAAATATATTTTTCTTCAATTTCATCATGTGTCTAATTTTATGTCATGTTCACCGATTACTCGAAGTCGCCTGGATCGATTTATAAAATTCTTTTTTTTTGAGAGGGTATGGTAGCTTCCCTATGGTCATCTAATTAGGTCAGGATCTGATGATGAGATCATGGAGAAATCGAGGAAACCCTTAACATTTTATAGGCACACTTGAAGCGGTTTGGAAACTGATTTGAAGTCGGTTAAAACTTATTTTTTAAAGTGAATTATCTCGTTTACACGACTGAGGCCATGTGCAATGTATCGTCCCATTATTCACCTTCGACCGGCCTCACGGAACCTGGCTTTGATGAAACAAGTTTCAAACACACATAGTTGCTGTCAAAACTTACTCAAAGGGACTTAAGGGATAGTTTGGAACTTACACGCACGAATCGCTAAACATTCAACCTGGGGTATTTCTTGCGTGAAAAGAAAATTTGCTCGTAATTGTATGGGTGTTTTTGAGGGTTGAAGCGTTAAGTATGGAATATAACGGCCTCCGTAGCCCAGTGGGTAGTGACTCTGCCTACGAAGCTAGAGGTCCCGGGTTCGAATCCCGGTCAGGGCATTTATTTGTGTATTTATCACGAATATTTGTTCCTGAGTTATGGATGTTATTTATGTATATAAGTATCTATATGTATGTATCTATTATATATATCATCGCCTAGTATCCACAACACAAGCATAGGCTTGTTGCGTGGTGTTAAAATTTATAACGTCGTGTTGCTAAATTGATAGTAAACCATCAAGTTATTGTAATAAAGTATAAATTACCCAATATAATTCAAATCATAAAAAGATATAAACCTTGAAAGTTTAGAAAAAAAAGGTTTTTTATTTATTGTCCAAGAGTAAATGTAAAGGTACCAATAGAATCCTTACGCTTTCGAGAAACAAATTTGTATGTCAACTATGGACCTAAACGCAATATTTCGCGACCGAAACAGCAATTTACTTCATTTTCCATGCAACGGTTAGTACAAATTGCACGGTGTGACGTCATACTTTAAATAAAGTATGAAGCGTTTCGGCTGCTGTCAGCGAGGTCCGTCTTTAACTCGATTTTTTGGGTATTAATGTCCTTTAAATGTAGTTGCTTCCATACAAACATTTGTTCATCTACAAAAACTGGTTCAAATGGCATCGTAAACTAATTTAAGGACACAAGCCCATTACTGAGCTTACCGTGGGCCTAGGTTGATTTGTGTAAGATTGTCCCGTGTTGTATTTATTTATTTATATAAATTGGAGTATATAGGTAATTTTACACTTTACATTACATTAACACTATGCGGCGGGTGTCTACGCCGTAGCTGCTCGCTACCTACGGGGAAAACCATGGAATCGGCTACGAGCGTAGTGCTTAGCGATTCTTGGCAGTGAAAATTATGTATTGTGTTAAAACTTTCACTGCCAGGAACCCGCGTAGCGGGCGCCTACACCATAGCCGCCCGCTACAAACTAGGAAAACCACGGGATTAGCTACGAGCGTAGCAGCGTAGCTTGGCAGTGAATGAGGCAGAATGGTATGAAGCATGTGGTGTTGTGTTCCTGGTGGTGAGTATGCTCGCCAGAGCTCCCTAGGATGCGCTGTGTTGGGAGTGAGGGACCTGCATGTTTCTATCTGCCAACACAGCCAATCCTCAAGTGGTTAAAAGGTCGGCAACGCGCTTGTGATTCTTCTGGAGTCACAAGTGGCACCAGATAACCGAGTGCCGTAAGATTGTTTGTCAACGTTGTTAGTTGTATAAAAACCGGCCAAGTGCGAGTCGGACTCGCGCACGAAGGGTTCCGGGTTGTCTATAAAATATTTATTTTATTCTGTTGCTATAGCGACAACAGAAATACAAATCATCTGTGAAATTTTCAACTGGAACTATCACGGTATCAGTGAGATGTATCTCAGACAGACGGACAGCTGAGTCTTAGTAATAGGGTCCCGTTTTACTCTTTGAGTACGTAACCCTAAAAAAAGACAGTGTGAAGTCGGTGCTGTAAAGTAAGCTGATAAAGCGGTACAAAGCAGCTTTGTACCGCTTTATCGTTGTGAGTAGGTAGCAGGCTGCTACCTACTCACAACGCTACACACTCACGAACCTCTTTAAAATTAATATTATGGTTACCTACTTTATTTGTTTATATTTAATATTATGAAAAGTATTATATAGCTTGATAAGACAATACAAATATAACTACTTTATAAATATAAAAGTCTAAAGCGCAATTTACACATGCAAGAAATTGCATGCAAGTTTCATTATATTGCGGGTTACCGAAGTACTTATACTGAGTTCGATCTATCAAACCCCGCAATGTACCCACTTTCTTGCATGTGTAATTCGCGCTTTAAGCTTAAAATACACATGCAAGAAATTGCATGCAAGTTTAACTACATTGCGGGGTTTGAAAGAGCAATTGAACTCAGCATCCTCGCTAACCCGCAATGTAATGAAACTAGCATGCAATTTCTTGCATGTTTTAATTGCGCTTAACACTGATTATACTCCAGTTTATTTAAGTGACTTATTTTGAGTTTGAGCTATGATAAAATTAAAAATAATTTAGTCAAATAATATAATAGAATAAATAAGCCAAAGAGCCGACTAAAAAGTTTCAAATATAAATTTACACAACCCATTCATGGTATTATTTTTAACTTTACACCAACTTTGAACCAAAGTATTTTATCCTGAACTCATGTCTTCAACATGTGGAAACCTCAGAATTCTTCTAATTACTTTCGGAAAGCCCAAACAAGCGAAAACAAACTTTAATAAGCACGGGATAAGATCTCTTTCAGTGTGTTCGGAGTTTTTGCTGAAGCCAAAAGTTGTGCGAAACCAATAGGTTGTTTTCTTTGTTCCATTTCCACCGTTTGCCTGCTATCTATTACGGTTGATTAATTGTTATTAAAATTAGGATGGGGTGCCTTTGATTTCTGATTGCGTTTGGAATTTAATAAAAGAGATATATACTTTAACCAAACTTTAAACGCTTTGTGCACGGTATTTTTTTTTTTTAAGGTTTCGTGCCTCGAAAGGAAAAAACGGAAACTTTATAGTATCAATTTGTTGTCCGTCCGTCCGTCCGTCTGTCAAGACCCTTTTTCTCAGGAACGCGTGTATCAAGCTGGTATCAAGCTGAAATTTATATCAAATACTCAACTCTACTGTCCCTTAAAGCTGTGAAAAAATCGAACTTCTAAGCCAACGCAATCAAAAGACAGCCGTTTATACCGCAAATTTTCAAAACTCGCAAGGGAATCAAAACCTATACAGGGTACTTCCCGTGAACTCAGAATCTTGAAATTTGGTAGGAAGCAACGTCTTATAGCACAGATAAAGGAAAACTTGCTAAAACCGTAAATTTTTAGTAACATCACTGAAAATTAAGTGTCCAGTATAAACTGACACGCACTAAGTATGTGAATACATACTTAGTGAGTGTCAGTTTATAGTGGACTTTTTCTATTGTACGGGGTGATCCGGAACCATCAGTGCGCGAGTCTGACTCGTACTTGACCGGTTTTTTTTTTAAATACGATGACGGAGGCAAGCCAGCATGCGACCTGCCTGATGGAAAGTAAACACCGTAGCAATATGGCAATGCCTGTTCCGGCCGAGAAAAATATAGGTACTCGTAGCACTTTTCCTCAAAAACGTGAGGAAATAAGAATATGTATTTATTATAATAACTGAACACCCAAACATAAAGTATTAATTTTTTTTTATGTCATATTGTCAGAGATGTATTGTACAAGGTTTTTTTTATTTTTTTTTTTATATACCTACATATATTAGAATATTTTAATTATTAAAATAAGCATAATAAAATAATCAATTCTGAAACATCAAATGTTCCAAGACTTAATATACTGATTATATATTTTGCATCAAATATTTAATACAGAAGCAAAATTTTAGTTAAGTGGGTACGCGCTATTTAACCATAATTAAAACTTAGAAAAGTTGAAAAACCCCCAAAATTTTCATTTCAAATTTCAATACCTATCTCAAAAACGGCTAAACTAATTTTATTGAAGCGTAGCTAAGAACCATCTAGATCACGTCAGCTTTTGGATAAAAAAAAACAAATTTAAATTGCTCCATTCGTTTAGGAGCTACGATGCCACAGACAGACACACAGACACGTCAAACTTATAACACCCCTCTTTTTGCGCCGGGGGTTAAAAAAATCTGCTTAGAAACAACGTCTTGATTAATAGTAACATGAACAACATAGCCCCATATCATTAAACTGGGTCAAAGATGGAACGCCTATGTCATTTACGTGTCGTAATCTTGTTACGCTTCCGAATGAGAAATTTTATTATCGGTGTGGGGACCAATTTGCGTCCGCGATGGACTATGGAATCGGAAATTCAAATCCAGCAATTCACGAGGTGGCTAATAGGCCACTCGGTGGGGGAATTTAACGTTTTCAGTTTTGTTTTTAATGCGTAAACAGTGAGAGACAAGTTTTATACAATTCATAAGATTAACATTTTCACCTCACCGGCTCGAAAAGGCTTGCTTTGTCGCTCAAAATCTGCGTGCAAAAGTCCATTATATTCGCTAGCGTGGAAAGAGTTTTTGAATTTCGAACGTGACGCTCTATCGCGAGATCCAACTTTTTTCTGTAGGAATGAGAGCTCATTATCCTGCGTTCAGAAACTTATGGTGTAATGCTAATAATTCATTATTATTATTTTCATAAAATAATTTCATAATACTTAGACTATCTTAATTAAGTGCATATGAAATATTAATAATTAGACTGACTTATAAAAATACAATACAAATAACTAATTTTAAAATGTAGTTTTACATTTCAAAATTTTACGCTTCGTGCAAATTTGGAACGCACCGTTTAAAAAGTTAATTTAAGAAAAAACTCGTGTACCTACATATCATTGTTTTGTTTTGTTCTAAAGCCACAGTAATATCAAAATAATGGAAGTTATTTATAAATTTTAGCGCAGAAGATATACATAAAATGAATTTTAATGCCTGCTGAGTTAACAAATAAAATATGCCTACCCAAGATGCGAAAATGTTTATGTTACATTTAATAATTATAAAATGCTTTGATTTTGATGAGATGTTAACAAACGTTTATTGAAAATGAGTACCTATAAGGTCCAAATTACTTTCATTACATTTATAATTTTCCTCGCGGTGGTGGGGTGAAAAGTTGTGTGTTTCGCTCGGCAGCAAAGTTGTTTGGCGTCTCGTGCCTCGAAAGCCTCGCTATGCTCAGGATTGTACTTTTGAACCATTCGCTTCGCTCATGGTTCATTCTAACGATCCTTCGCTAGCTCTGCTTTCAATACAAGCACTTGCGCCAAACAACAACTTTGCAGCCTTGCATAACAAATAACTATTAAATTATTATTGTTATAAACCAACCTTACGAAATTCTGCAACTTATTTTTGCTTTTTTTTTAAATTGGTACATACATAAAGATAAAAAACTGGTCAAGTGCGAGTCAGACTCGCGTACCGGGGGTTCTGGTCCACCCCGTACAATAGAAACAAGTCCACTATAAACTTACACTAACAAAGTATGTATTCACATACTTAGTGCGTGCCAGTTTATACTGGAAATTAAATTTTCAGTGATGTAAATAAAAATTTACGGTTTTCGCAACTTTACTCATATCTGTGCCATAAGACGTTGCTTCGTACAAATTTTCAAGATTCTAAATTCACGGGAAGTATTTAAAATAATGTTTTATCCGGGTCTAACGCGATATTTATTTACCTTTATTTCTGACGTTTCGACACGGGTTGCACCGGTCATGGTCGCAGATAACTGTCGTCCCAGCAAGTTGTCAACAGAGATTATGGGTTTACAATATTTCACTACCCTCCAAAATTGATGTTTTTAAGGTATCTGGGACTTGTAAAATTTTCGATGAATGTTGCAACTTCGCGTAGCTCCGAATAGCAAAGGAGGCGCAACCATAGGTAAGTATTTTAAAGGGGGAGTAGAGAGGGGGAGGGAGGTTGCTAGGGGGGGGAATAAAAAATTTTTTAATAATAAATATTAAATTTTCGATGAATGTTGTGACTTCGCGTAGCTCCTACGCTGCGGGAACAGCAGCCCTTCCGCCCTTACGTGACGAAGCCCGGTCACTTCACTTGGCTCCGCAGCTTCAGATTCAGATTCTGATTCAGAACTTTATTGATAAAATGTCATATTTTACAGGTCAATATCATGCATGTCAAATACATTTTAAAATTTCTTATTGTCTTAGATGTTATATACCTATCATTATTGAACAATTTTGAAAGTGTTGTTGATTTATGAGTGGGTCAATGATATATTGGTCATAAAGTCGTCTATGCTGTAGCAAGCCATTTTTATGAGGAGCTGTTTGAGCTTGTTTTTGAATGCAGCATCAGTTACGGCGTTTATAACGTCAGGCGGTAGGACGTTATAGATTTTAGGGCCTAGCACGCTGAGTGATTTCCGAGTCTTGGCTAGCCTTTGGTGCGGCACGAGCAGCAGGTGCTTCGGCTTACTGGTCGCCTTGGGCGACCAGCCTCAGCCGCTCGCCTCGCTCGTTCCCGCGCTTCGTCACGGCGGGCAAGGGCTGCTGTCCCTCCGCGCCTCCGTTCTCTTTTATAAACACTCTAGGGGTAGGGCAGACAAGACCACGTGGATGGTGGGGTGCTCCGATTCGGTTTTGAGTTATTTTTGGAGCCACTGAGGTCAAATATCTTGGCCCTAGATTCGGACTTTCGCTGCCTAATTAAATATCATAGGTACATAATATAAAATGCCATTATTGAAAATTTTACATTCTTCTCTACGATAGCATCATAAAAAATAGGTGTCATAATGACACCACCAACATCAAATTTTTTTTAAGTCTGGTGCCCGCTATTCTACAATCCGTCATTTATCTCGGTAATTATCAAGTTTAGAGAAAAGTTTGCCCATACAAAACATGTTTATTTTAGCGTCTTCTATACGATGGCATCATAAAAAATAGGTGTCATAATAACACCACCCCCATCAAAAAAAATTCTAAGTCCCGCGCCCCCTTTGCTATACCCCAACCATTTGATATTTTCAGCTTGATATATTCACGCGTTCCTGAGAAAAAGGGTCTTGGCAGACGGACGGACGGACGGACAACAAAGTGATCCTTTAATTTAATGGTTCCGCTTTTTCCTTTCGAGTTGCGGAACCCTAAAAATGGACGCTGTTTGATCATATATAGCCATCATGACATTTTTTCCCATTCCATTCAATCAGAGCGTTTACTACGATTTTTAAAACGTTGGTTATTTGACTAAAAGTCAACAACAGATGATATGAGATTAATGAGATGTTCATCTCTCATGAGTTTTCTGAAACCTCCTTCGGGTAAAATCTGATGGTTGAAAAGAGCTGTAAAAGATAAGAAAAACACGGTAAGCTATTACTATTTTTTCATATGCTGCCCAGCATATGAAAAAATAAACGTCTTTTTTGCGCTGTCTGTCCTGCAGTAAAATTATCATGCTCTCATGGCGAATATTTTTCTATCATTGCGTTCACAATAGCCGAAACGAAGGTAAAGGAATTATAGGTAGACTGGCCAATCAATTTAAAGCAATCGAACAAGCATCTAAAATACATATCTATGCCCTAAAATTTTACTAATCATTTTCGGCTGTGGACATGAAACACTAAATCGATTTTTTTGGAATTTTACTGGAGAGAGCTTGAAAGCTTTTTTTTACAAAAAATCCTTTTTTACACATTTTAGAGAGTTGAGTTCTACGCACGTTTTGTTTTAAATAGTAAACACGAGAATCTCTGAAATACCTAGGTTTCGCTTAAAGCGAACATTTCATGGTGCAGCAATATTATGTAGGTACACAACTAAAACAAGCCAAGGTTTTTTTTTGTTTACTTTGATTGAAACGATTACCCTTGGAATAAAAGCTGAACACGGAATATTAAGAATAGGTACCAGTGGGTAAACATAATCTCAACCCCGTTTATCCGCCGTACAGTCGACTACAGAGATGTTTCCATTTTTACAAGTTTTTTTTAAGTTGCTATGTACAATCGAACCAACTGAATCATGACCCACCATAGAACCTTGTTACAATTAACGAACATACGCACGATCATATGATGTTAATACGTCAGTTAATTGTTATTTATTTATTCATTTATTTATCGTATGGCGGTTACACACTGGTACATATATGTATTCGTATCGATGTCGCTGATAGAGTTCCAGTGTGCGCTGAGAGGTTCAGAAGGAACAGTGTAGCTGCCGAGTTTGTTGTTCTTTTAGCACCACCCGGAGGTCACGTTAACTGTAACATGGTTCCATGCTGGGTAAGGATTCAATTTTGTCGATAGCACCTACAGTACCGGTCAAAAGTTTAAGTTCACCCTTTGTTTTTGGTACAAATTTGTACTTTTGTGCGATAATGTTTTGAAGTTCAGATGTCGAAAATTGTTTCCAACTGATTCGTTATTGTTTACAGAGATGATTAGTCAGACACAATTTACGTAGATTTCTAAACAACTAATTCCCTAAAACCAACATTGTATCTGATCATTGTACGTTTTAAGTGGCAAGGCCATATGGCCCAGCCTTTGCCGTCATTCCTATAAGATTTTAGGGAATGCGTTGTTTAGAAATGTACGTGAATTGTGTCTGACTAATTAAACAAATCTCTGGAAACAATAACGGATCAGTTGGAAACAAATTTCGGCTTCCGAACTGCAAAAAAATATTGTCCAAAAGTACTCATTTGTACCTAAAACAAAGAGTGAACTTAAACTTTTGACCGGTAGTGTATTTATTTATTTATTTTCGACAATAAACACACAGCATTAGGTATCGTCCCAATACAACGCGACAACGTGATCATCGCAAGTTCGCGCGAAAGCGCGATCAATCATAATTATTGAACTCGTACGCGCTGGCGATAATCGCGTAGTCAAGCTGTATTAGGACGATTTTCCACTAAAATATTCCGAAGGCACTCTGGAATTCATGAATTATTACTTCACACCAGAAATGATTAACCACAAGCACGAAAAGTGGAACAAAATCAGAACATAAAACAAAAGTCTAACTAGGAATTGACTACCTGGCATTAGATGATTGTCGTTTATCCATCGCCTCGCAAAATTTCATAGGTACAATTGTCACATTATACTATAATAATCCAATATGATTATGATATACAATTTTACTTAATCAATTTTAGGAGTTTCAGGAATTTATGTGCGACGGTCCAACCGCGCATAGCAAGCCACGGCGCACACCAGGCGGCGTCCGGCCCTGGCCCGGCTCGTAGTAAGTCCATCAAAAAAAAAAAA
This sequence comes from Epinotia brunnichana, assembly GCA_963854355.1. NCBI lineage: Eukaryota > Metazoa > Arthropoda > Insecta > Lepidoptera > Tortricidae > Epinotia > Epinotia brunnichana. Next base: position 35,333,397 of record OY977939.1, read on the forward strand.
AAAGGCCCGGCCAGTCAGTCTTTGCCTCCGCTCCGATACGGTCGCAAAGATTGACTGCACCTTGTGCGCGGTGTGTTTCTTCGCGTCAGCTGCACAGGTTAGGGTTCCCGAAGGGAAAGGCCCTCGTTTGCGCCGGCGCCCTTACCAGGCGTCCAGGCTGTCACCCGAGACCCTTCCCGAAAGGCTCCCTCGCGTTTGCCTCAGCGCTGCCGTTCCTAAGGGAATAGTACTCGTTTGCGCAGGCGCCCTTACCAGGCGTCCAGGCCGTCACCCGAGGCTCTTCCCGAAGGGTCCCCCGCGTTTACCTCAGCGCTCCCGCGCTGCCGATTACCGACTACGTTTTGTAACGGGGTTGCAACCCCCGCTTTAGATTCCGTAATATTAAGATTGTTTATAAATAAAGGGCATCACAGTCCCACCGACCTACTTCTGACTCGATTGTTGTTTTTATTTAGTGGAAATCCCTTCTACCCCTGAGCTAGCTAGGAAACCTTCGCAACGCCCTTCAGGCGGAAGGATTTGTGTAGCTCGCCCTCAGCGACGACCATTACTTATGTATTTTGGGTGACAATGCGATATCAAGGTAGGTACCATAAAATTGGTCTCATGATAGAGACAGGATGTGGCCATATCAACTCTTAAACTACATAAATTTCATTGGAACCCTCTCAACGAGTTGATAAATGTGCAATAGAACAGTCGGTAATAAGATCTTCTACTAGAAATATTTTTTTAGCAAAACCATTGTATGTCTCTTTATTCCTCCTCGCCGAGTTTTTGACGCCGGTTCGTCTCGAGACAGACGTTTTCTTTCCGAACCGGTGGTAGTTTATCGAAATTCATATGTGCATTTAAGTAATATGCCTAAATTGAAGAATATATCACTTTGACTTTGATTAGGTACTGACAATACTGACAAAGTGAAAAATTGTATTCGACTGTACCTGATAAAACAGAACGAAGAATGAAAATAATATTACAATACATGTAACATTATTCTCGTGAACATACAAATCCTTTATTCATCCGAAATAAATAAAATCAGTCTCCGTGTCATCTCACGTTCCCCCTGTGTGTTCCGTTAATACTGTTATTAGATATATTATATTTTCATTCGACTCAAACAATACCTTGACAAGCGGGCAAAGGTACATGAAATACTAAAAAAACGCATAAGGTTACTTCCTCATCTAGTAGAGCAGAATCTGTATACGGTATTTTAGGCCAAAATGTGTTGCAATAAGTAACCCTACCTAGTTTTTGCCACGATCTGTGATACAGCCTTTTATTTTAATGATATATTTATTAAAAATAAATGTGCCAAAGCGGACTCCGGGCTCAATTAGGACATTACTAATTTATGACATTACTCATTTAGGACATGTCTCATTTAGGGCATTACCGGAAAAATAGCTAGAAGGATGATGACCGAGACCCTACGGGTCAATTCATATACATTTTCTGACGCTTCACGGCCTCATGCATACCTACGCTATTAAACTTATTCGGATTTCTCCTGAGCACAGTATACCTAACCAACATGCAATCACAATATAGCAATACGAACCGTGGTTGGATAACGATTTAATACTACAGTTCGGACTAAAATCTAAATTTTAAGCCCGGTAAACCGGCGTAAGCCGATTCGACGCCATTTCACACCGTAGTTATATGTAAGTGTTGTGTTGAAACAAAACGAATGCCATTTGTAAAGCGAACATGTTGTTTTATATTTATTTTAATAGTTACATTGGTTGTATTGTAGTGCAATTCAAATTTCGAATTCAGTTAAAAAGGTAATTTTAGAATATTTGTTTCTGCATTCAAATGAAATAACTTTTTAACATAAGTGCACTACAAGCCACTGTTTGTAGCTGAGTGGCAAAGCACGCGACTTTCATATGACAGTCGCTTTCGTAAAACTAGTGCCTATGCCAAATCTTGGGATGAAGTGGCAAAGCGGACCCCGCGCTCGTTTAGGGCACAATCAGGAATAACGCTAGAAGGCTGATGAATATGATGGGCCTTTGGAACTAAATATAATTTCCCCAGATTAATTCAAACTCTACACTAATATACAACACAGCTCCTAAATATTCAGTAATGGCCTTTTTCATAAATTTCCACCGAATCTATTTTAGCCAAAATGAAAAGGGTGTGTCTCCTTTATATCACTTTGACATTTGTATTTGTGAGAAGGGGATAAAACACATTTTAGCTTACGGAGGTTCTTTAAGTTTTATGAATGAGTAAGTAAAAGTTTTATCAAAAATATATAACCACGCTGCACCATTATCCTATACTATTAAACGAGCAATATTTGTATATACGAGTATGTATATATTTGCAATCACGTTTTCGGAAACGGCTCTAACGATTTCGATGAAATTTGGGATAACGGGGTTTACGGGGGCGAGAAATCGATCTAGATAGGTCTCATGTCAGGGAAAATTCGTTTTCTCCGTATTTTCTCCGTTTTCACCCGAGCAGAGCTCGGTCGCCCAGGGACTAACGTAGAACTCGTCATGCGGTCGGATTCTATAACAAAATTCGAAGCCGCAAAGTGAATTTGGCAAAGTGGCAGCAAGCAACAAATAATAATAAAAATTCCGTTCACAAAAAGGGCGCAGATAAGGGAACTGAATAAATGATGGCGGAAGCGACAATATGCCATTGTTTTTGTCTAGTTGCTCGGTCGATGTCAGTTTCCACGAGGATGCTTATTGAGCGAAAGATTTTGTACGAACAATACTGGGCTGACAAACGTTGTGTCTGGCTGTGAAAATTGCCGCGCTGTGAAGTGATTCTTTCGTTTTAAAAGAGTTCGATATTCATTTTGAAGCAATGATGGGTGGCTCACCGCTATTCGACATGAAGGGAATGCACGGTGGCGCTGATTCTAAATAGGTCACACAATGTAATTGCGGAAATTCTCTAGTTACGCTTGTATTGTTCGCTAAAACGACTGTTTCATCAGTGATCGTCATTAGCGAGCAACAATAGTCCCCAACGACCTGCGCAGTATTTGAGGTCTGGTTGTATCGGGTATGTTATTACAGCTTTTGCAATATAGGGTGAAATTGAAGACCCGTCCTTTCAGTGTTGGAATGTCTGGTCCTTTATTATGTTTAACTTGATGACGGAGACTCTTAAGACCTCCAAGCTGTTTTGTTTTACTATACTTGGACCGGGCAACTACCTATGCCAATATCGGAAATCCGAATGAATGAATGAATGAAATAATTTATTTGCCAGAATACGGTTACAAGATCTTAAAAATAATAGATAAACCAACGTATCCAACCTGAATGCAGGTGTGCAAATTTGTACAAAGTCAATGTCAATATATTGTCTGAACATTCCACGATGTCAAGACTTAAATACTAACTTACAGCTATTTGTTACATACCTATTACTTTCTTGTCAAATACTCCTTAATACTATAAAAACATTGTTCATGCAGCCATTTGGTTAACTTTGTTTTGAAAGAGGTCATTTTTTCTAATTTAATAATGTCAGGTAACTTATTGTACAGGAGTATACACATATTATAACAATTATTTTTGTATATGGCCGATCTGCAGAGAGGCTGATCCAAAAGGTTCCTATATTGAGCTCTTACGTGTCTTTTAGTGGTTTCGCTGCGTTGAGTGAAATATTGCTGGTTTTTTTTGGCCATACAGCACGCGTCCCTAATGTACTGACATGGAAGTGGAAGTATATTAAACTTATTAAATAAAGGCTTACAGCTGTCAAGAAACCATGCGTTATCTAAGGCACGAACGCACTTTTTTTGTAGTTTAAATGCTCTCTCTATGTCAACAGAATTGCCCCATAATAGCAATCCGTAGCCTAGAACAGAGGAAACGTGTCCATGATACGCCGTGAGCGCAGCTTCTACAGAAATTGTTTGTCTTACTCTCTTCAAGGCAAAGACAAATCTATCTAGTCTTTTACAAACGTGATCCACATGAGATTTCCAATTTAAATTCTTGTCAATATTAAAACCTAAAAAATTTACAATGTCAACTGTCTCTACAGGGGAATTATCATATATAATTTGTAATGGTACAGGGTTCACCTTATAGTTATTAAATTGCATGGCTTTTGTTTTAGTTATATTAATTTGTAGGTTATTTCTTTTCAGCCAGATGTCAGATAAAGTTTTATTAATAGTACGTTCAAATACGGATATATCTTTAGTGTCACTTTTTATTATAAGAGTCGTATCGTCAGCAAAAATAATACAATCTTGATCTATGGAAACTGGTGGATCATTGATTGCGATAAGAAAAAGTAGTGGTCCAAGAATACTACCTTGTGGAACACCAGTACCATTAACTAAAAAGATTGATCTAAATTTTTCCTTAATCATAATCTTATTTTTATAGTTTCCTTGTATAAGCTTTTTCGAGTAAAATGCCTGTGACATACGGACAGACGGACAGACGGACATGACGAAACATTAAGGGTTCCGTTTTTGCCATTTTGGCTACGGAACCCTAAAAAGAAATAGCTGATTTCCCTCAAACATGACTTTGCCGATTTTTAGAACCAAATTTAATATGTTTAGCTGTTGTGCATAATTTGTTATGATTTTTAAAGTGTATTTTAGACCTATGTTCGTGATTTTTTTCTATCGAGCGAAAGTCAAAAACTAAGCATTTGAATAGCTGATTTCCCTCGAGAAAGGCCTCAAAATTGCTAATTAAATTTAAAGCAGCCGTACTATAATCCAAACAAGAGCTACATTTTTTTTTAAATCAGTTTTTGGAGCTCACGTCGCCTTAAAGTCAAAAACAAGTAACTAGGTTTTAGCATTTGACAGGAGAGCGAAAATATAAATTTTAACTTAAAAAGTTATTTTCTTAAAAACTACTACGTATATATGTATCAGAATGGTTTTTTTCTACAGATTTGTACATACTGTACTTACACCGTGACTCATTTGCATCACCTGTATCTGAAGCCATTACAGTCCCATGACTGCTGAACTGATAATCGTTTTTAGCTTGGCATTTTGTCAAAAAAAGCCATATATATTTATCTAGGCTAGAAACAAGTAACTTCAATTACTTGTTTTTGATAAGGTGATTTGTGGTTATTTTGAATTCTTACAATCTATTGGCTTGATTTTTACTTACTTATTTTATAATTTTTATAGAAATAGAAATATAATTGTTTATTTGCGAGTTTCCGACATAGCACCCCGTAATACCGACGTGTAAACCAGTAACTGATTTGAGTTGCTTGTTTTTAGCTCGTCTTTGATTGAGATACTTGTATTTATATAAGAATACTTAGTTGTTTTGAGTTACTTGTACTTTTAATTTCGAGCAGCCGCGTGGTTCAATGTAGATTATATTTGGCACGCAGATACTTTGAGTCACCGTAAAGGACATAGTTTACTTTTTAACTCGGAAATATTTCCTTAAAGGGATAAAAGTGGAGTGGAATAATCAGTTTCTATGGGAGTTCAATAATTGGCTGCATTGCTGAGCCTAAGAGAAGTGGGTATGATATTACGTTTTATACAGGCGTAGTATTAATCCCTTAAGGTCATTATAGTATATGCAGACCAAGTCGCAGACATGCAGGCGAGTAGAGCATATAAAGAAAATGGGAACATATTATGTTCCCACGTACTTCTCTTCTCTGTAAGTGATATTCTGACAGTTCTCTTGAGAAAATAATCAAAATGTATATCATTGTTCACTTTTTAGAAATAATACGATTTGACAAAAACCTGTCGCGGGCGCGGGCAAAGAGGACAGTAAATCTAACATTAGCGAGCGATCAAGCGAGACAAATTGAAGGCCGATGGGGTCTATTAGTCGTTCAAAAACGTTCACAACTTCAGCTGAAATCTATATAAAATATCCAAAACCAGATAAATCTAAATCACCAGTACACCTAACGGTTGTATATCGGCTGCGGTCCATCGTTGATACGAACAGTTATCAATTCTCGAACACAAATAAATTTATTTTTATTGGTGCGCCGCGAATGGTCGCCGATATTTCAACCTACGATGGCTCCATTCCACTACACTGGGTTTAATCTGTATCTCGGGTACAGTAAAAAGAAAAAAGTACGGTTTCAGTTCAGTTGTTTTAAAGTCGCGAATGTTTAATTTGTGTCGATGCTTTTAATCAACATTAAGCTTACACGCATCAGCTGGCTGATTACGTAACGTTTCATACGTTAGAATGTCATTTATTGCATGGGGAAAATGACAGTTGAGTTGTCTTAACGTTCGAAAAGTGATTAACATTAAGATACTTTTTGACTCCTCAGTTTCCCGGATTAAGTTCAGTGATAATTATAATACGATGTATTTACTTACTTTTATTTCAAAAAAGTAAACACGTGCTAGTTGTTCTATGTTTCATTTAGTTTCTGATCTCCACTCAATTGCTGAAAGATTAACTATAAGCGATCCGTTACAGGTATAAGTTTCGCCTTTTTTACCGACTAACCGATATTTTGTCTGTACTTTTACCTGCGTCATGTAAAAAGTATTTACATATATGCATGACACTTTAAGCGCCCGCGCCGTATTATTATTGCTTTACACGGGCTTAACTTCACGCGATATCTATTTACCTTTATTTCTGACGCTTCGACACGAGTTACAAGCTTTGGTCTAAAACTCAAAATCTTTATTGTTGATTATATGTAAGAAATACAGATCAACAAGCAAGCAAGCAAGCAAGATCAGCAAGTTTTAAACAGAGTTCAGGGTACCAAACTAGTTGGGTATCAGCCTTCTGGCTACAACAGTACCCCTAAGAGTCTCCAGCATGGTTGACTCAAGTTGACTCTCCATGCAAACGTAGTTTGATTCTCATTTTGCATGCCATCCTCCCATCCCATTTTTATACACAATGGGATCTGCTATATTTATATTTTTTTGCTATATTATGTATTTCTAGCAACAGAAACTAATTTCCAAATTCCGACCTTGATACGGCGAATGTTAATCAAGCATATTGTTTTAAAATGAGAACCAAACTACGTTTGAGAAATAAATAAAACTTTTGAGCTGATATCAACATATTCTTGTATTCGATAACCCAACTGACATTCCAGACAATGACAAGACAGATCTCTAAATAGTTGATATACTACAGTTTGTATGGAGAGGCAACCCTTATTTTCGTAGCTTAAACGTAGCCTTACGCGATAACCCCGCAAGTAAGTAGAGCTCTAATGCCATATTCTTCTTTTTCACTATCCCCTAGCCCTAGCGGTTATTTCAACATTCCGACTGACAGATGTAGGAATGGGAGCAAACATGGCGGATAACTGAACGCAGTATCTTTCAGCGAACCTTCCAGAATGTTTTTACGGTTCACGAGTGAGTTTGATGGAGATTTATACTGGCATTACGATAATGTATCGAGTTGGATGTTAGCTTAGAACATATATGGGGAAACGTTGAATATTCCTATACTAAGTCCGCTTACTGATTTTTCGAAAACACAATGAATTCTCCAATCAATGGAGGGTCAACAACGCGCTTGTGATTTTTTTGTAGTCGCAAGCAACCATAGACTATGTACTCTTAGCTAGGCCGTAACTATGTTCGCCAAAAAAATCAACTTCGCTTTCGACTCGGGTGACAATAAGATCGATCTGCGATCTGAAAATTTCATTGTTTTACTGCATTTTAAAGGTAATTACCTAACTAATGTGCGATTATAATTCCTTTTTTAATTCATAGTCTGACCATTCATCCAAATAGTAAACATTAGCTCATTGTAAGTTCGCATTATTGCACTGGTGTACATTATTTTTCCCATGATCACATCCTCACCCCCAATAATAGCTCTAGTATAAATGAGTACATTACATCACATCATTCCCGAGCCAACCCAATCCAATGCCGGATCCATTATCATGCAGATCATGCGATAGCTCTACCTGTTTCGTTCCAACTTTTGTGATACCCACTCAAAGGAAACGTCACAATAGGGGTCTAAGGAGGGTAAACAATACATATGCGTGGCTAGAGTATTGTCAGGTGAAGTTTATACAAAATACTTTTTTTATATTTAGGACAGATTACTATTGTTAACTAAACTTAAGTCAACAGTCAGCTTCATGATTTACACATTTTGTGATAAAAACTACATACCCATTTGAAGTTTTTTTTATTAAAAAACTGCAAGGTAAAAGTCCTAGTGCTTCACACTATCCTAATAGTTGGCATTCCCAATCGGAGTTCAAAATCCATGAGACAAGCATGGTTATCATGTGTTTTGAATGCAACACTGCTTGATTAAAATATCAAATAATGTTTTAATGGGTCATATACCCTAAATTTCATATAATAGGTACTATCCTTTCTTGTCGCATAGCCGAGAGACGCCCTGCATATGTCATAGTACTACTTAAAGTTTTGATCCTGTGTTTAATACTCTACTTATCAAAGTTACTGCAAAGCACATAAACATTTACATTCCATTAGAGCGGAGTAGACTTGGTTGGACCTTTCCCGTACCTAATGTAGCCCGAGGTCAATCGAACTTCTTTGTTCAACCGATACTGGACTCCCAAAGTTGATCTTCCATTTTCTTATTAAGCTGGTCTTTTGTTCGCAAATCGAATTTTTCCTGCAATTTGATACTTTTTGCCCTAGTGACGTAAGTAGCCGTGTTTTGTAGTGCTTCGGCAGTGTCGAGTTTCCACGCGTTTTCTTTTTCCACGTCGAGGAATTCTGTCATGAGTATTTTTGGTTTATTACTTCGCCCTTGTTTGGTTTGGATGTCTGGAATCAATGTTGTGGGACTTTTATGTAATAATTTCTTATTTTTGATTAAACGTTCATAAAATTAATAGATTATCATGTTATCAATGTTGTCTTATTAACTTCTTTGACGATTTTTAGGATTCCGTAGCCAAATGGCAAAAAACGGAACCCTTATAGGTTCGTCATGTCTGTCTGTCTGTCTGTCCGTCCGTATGTCACAGCCACTTTTTTCTGAAACTATAGAAGTTATACTGTTGAACCTTGGTAAGTAGGTGTATTCTGTGAACCGCATTAAGATTTTCACACAAAAACAGAAAAAAAACATTAAGTTTTAGGGGTCCCCATACACAGAACTGAAACTCAAAAAATATTTTTTCATCAATCCCATACGTGTGGGTTTATCTATAGATAGGTCTTCAAAAATGATATTGAGGTTTCTAATATCATTTTTTACTAAATTGAATAGTTTGCGCGAGAGACACTTCCAAAGTGGTAAAATGTGTCCCTCCCCCTATAACTTCTAAAATAAGAGAATGATAAATATAAAAAAAAATACTTTAGGGCAGCAGCTGCAGCAGAGGCAGCCGAAGCTGCTAAGGTGGGCAAATATAGTGGTCTCGGCGCCGAATACTATTTCGTGACTTTTGGCGTCGAGACCCTTGGTCCGTGGGGCTCTGGAGCCTTAAGCCTCTTCAAGGAGATGTCGAAGAGGCTTATAGATGCCACCGGTGACCGCAGAGCTGGCAGTTACCTTGCACAAAGAATTAGCTTAGCTATTCAGCGAGGTAATGCTGCCAGCATCTTAGGCAAAATGTCGCAGGGGCCATTTTTAGATTTAGTTTAGTTATATTTAATATTTTATTTAGTTTTTAATAATTAGTTTAGTTAATACTTATTATTTTAATTGAATACAACTTTAAATATCAGATATAAAAATACAATACATAAAAAATATATATATATATGATGTACATTACCATGCAAACTTCCACCGAAAATTGGTTTGAACGAGATCTAATAAGTAGTTTTTTTTTTAATACGTCATAAATCGTAAACTGCAATTTATTTTACGGAACCCTTCATGTGCGAGTCCGACTCGCACTTGGCCGCTTTTTATAAAAGAAATATAGTCGTGTTAATTAATGTTGTCTGGGTGTAAATTTACGAACACAAATGCCAAAGTCAAAGTGAGAGACAAACGAACGTAAAAATAGTAATTAACTAAGTAGGTACTTTAGTAAGTAACGATTATATTAATCTAGCGAAAATAGAACTGCACCCCTGTAAAAATATATATTTAATTAGTTAAAGAGCGAATTTACGGCTTTGTCCGCTGTACAAATGTTTTCTTTTGTATTGTTTTTAATAGTAAATAAATGATATAAAATATATATATTTTTTAGTGTTTAGGCGAAATATATTTGTCAGTGTGTAGCGGTGAATGGAATTATCCGTGATTTCTGTCTACCTCAACGGAAAACAGACGGGTTATTTTGACCCTAATGGTTTAGACTAGGTGTTGTGACCCTGCCTACAAAGTTGAAAATTCTTTGCTTGAATTACCGGGGTAAGGGCAAATATTAGTGTGATGAGCATAAATATAGGTTTCTGAGTTTCGTTTGTATTTAAAACGCCGTAGGTTCAGCGAAGTTGAGCAAACAGGGTTTTTAAAACAATATAATGCATCTGTTAATAATAAAATGTAAAAAAAAAAACGAATAGTAATCTTAAAGCTTTTCTGCAGCGAGATCAGTGATTCGAAACATGATTAAGCAATTTTCGCTCAATAGAAAAAAAATCACGAACATAGGTCTGAAATACCCTTAAAACATTCGTAACAAATTATCAGTGATCGGCACGACCCGTGCAACACGGTGTCAATGACCTCATTCATTATGTTAATATGGATATTATCCGGAATTCCAGAATTCGGTAAAGGAAGACAATATTTTCTCATCTTATAATGTGCCAGTGTCCCAGTATTAATACCCAGTTTACATATGAAACCTCTTTGCACAATCCTTACACAAATATCCTTAAATCACCACGTCCAAACTTAATAACCCGAAGAACATAAATAAAAGTATACATATTTGTTGTTAGAAATTGGTTGCATTCCTTATAAGTAAATAAGGGAAGGATGACATATGTTAATATGACTATTAGCTTTTTTTTGGCAACAGTTTAAACTATGCGTTTGGTCATAAACGCAAACAATAGAAAATCCGAAAGTGACCTTCGACATGCCAGGTAGTCGGGAAAAGGATTTTTTTGCACATCACATGGTTACATTTTAATACTTTCATATTTTATATGAGTGCACTTAATATTTTACGCAATCACTACATAGTATAAAACAAAGTCGCGTCCCGCTGTCTGTCTGTCTGTCTGTCCCTATGTATGCTTAGATCTTAAAAACTACGCAACGGATTTTGATGCGGTTTTTTTAATAGATAGAGTGATTCAAGAGGAAGGTCTGTATGTATAATACATGCATGTTATTATTATTTGCATACATATAAACCCGTGCGAAGCTGGTGCGCGTCGCTAGTATAAAATAAAATCAATGCATATCAATATTTTCTTTAATGGTAATTTTTTTATGAATTTATTAAATATTCTGACTTCTATTTACAAATACATTTATCAACTCTCAATAGACTTATTTTTGCGAACTAGATCACGGGATTATAATCATGCATGTCATGTCCATATCAATATTTCTTCTCGGAATCCCGCGGTGTTGCACGGGTCGTGCCGATCACTGCAAATTATGCACAAAAGCTATACATATTAAAATTGGTTCTAAAAATCGGCAATATCATGTTTGAGGGAACTTAGTGATTACTTTTTTAATTATTTAAACACACAAAAAATTTTAACTAAAAAACATGATATTCGCGCTTCTATTCACGCACTTCCATCTTGCTCACGCTTATTCTCAGTGAGAGGGAGACATGACCATGAACCTACGTCGCCTTAACGTTTGGGTGCATTTGGTATTAAATCCACGTAACATTTGAGAATGTTTCACAATCACGTCATTTGTGATGTTGTTTGTGTTTGTATTGTTTAGTTTGTGATTAATTTTACGTGGTGGAGGGAAAATGGGTTTTCTGCCGACAAACTGCTTTGCAGTTTGGCAGATATAATATATTTATCAAATGTTATGTTTACTAAATTAAATAAATAAAAAAGATTCCATGTTTTACATTAATTTGATTACTACTTGTGTCACTTTAATAATAACTTTGATGATGTATGCTTCTAAGGGTTTATCATCAAATTGTCGACACTCACTTCGTCGAATTTCACTTCAAAGTCAACGTTTCATGTATTTTCATTTCGTCGACAATTCAGTTCGTGGAATGGTCATTACAAGTAATTTTACATCGTGTAATTTTACTTGTCGGATGATTCATTCAATAGTTTTATTATGTAATGTGATTTATTGTTTCAAATATTTTCAATAAACATACAAATTATTACAAGGATTATTATTTAAATTTAAGATAGTAGGCATACACAGTTATCTAATGACTAATGACATTATGTTGAGAACGGAACGCAATGCAATCGGGATCCACGCGCTGAATGAGGGTACTTGAAATTTTGAGTTGTTTATCTTGGCAAATAACTATTCATACTGTCATTAATAAGGACATGTTCGAACTCATAATTTTTACCGCACGGCAATTATTTTAACCTAACCTTAACCTAACATAACCGCCAGCGTGTCGACGTCACCCCGCTTCGCGGGGTGCCTATTTCCGCTCTGAGGGACACAAGTGAACCCTAACCTAACCTACTTATAATGCAATTGTTACGGTTGTTTGTTTTTTTACTGCAGGGGGCTGCGCCTCCCGAGCCCCCCTTGTGGGGGGCTCCACTCCCATCCCCCCTTTTTCTGACTGCCTTAATCTAGTAAAACACCTGTAGGTAATCAGTTTAATTTGATTGTTTTGTAATGTTGTAGTTAAATTTCGAACAAATGAAATTCGTTGTTTTGTTATTCTGCCATTTAAAATTCATATAAAATGAATCATTTTTGACAAATAATATTCCCTGAACAGATATTCTGTATAATAATAAAAATTGGAATGATCTAGTCATGAAATAAATTTACACCAAACAATAATTCGTGAACTAAATGTTACTTGAAATGTTTTCGATGAAATGAAATTCGATGAAAAGTTTGTCGACGAAACAAGGGACACCCGCTTCTAAGGCATGTTTATAATTATTATTAAATTTATAACGTTGTCTAGTACCCATAACACAACTCTTATTCTGCTTACTATGTGTGTTCGATTTCCGTAAATTATTATTTTATTTTCATTATGATTATATTACATCTCATATTTCAAAGATGTCCTGTACTAAACCCGTATGGTTAAAGGGTTTAACCATACGGGTTAACAAGTAATGAAAAACACATTATTGTAAGAAATATGAGTATCAAGGCAAACATCAAGTAACACCGAAATTCTACACAATGACGCTTGATAGGGCACTCTTATCTCGCCATTCGAGACTAAACTCGATTTAGAGTTAACTTTACTCCCAACTCGTGCTAACAGACATTTAAATGTTGCTGCCTATTTTACATTTCAATCTACGGCGTCTTGTATCCGTAACGAATTTTGCGCTCGGTCGGACATTTTGTAGGTTGTTTGTTCTTTCTGTATTCGGTATTGGATACGCAGATTTTTTTGGATAATTAAGTTTACAATAGTTTTATAGAACCTAAATAGGCTTTAGAACTGATTATTTTACCGCGACACGATAATAAGCTAGTTTCCAATTTCATTATTATGCCATTCGAATCAGTTTTTAAACATGATGAAATGTCTGTATAAGACCAACTTTAATTAGAGCAGAACGAAAGGCAAAAGATACAGTAAAAAACATTAAATACATCACCTAACAACAATAACGGCTAATACGAATTGACACAGAATTATGTAGTCACAAACAAATTGCAACCTATTGAATAATGTAATTAACAAATAATTTAGAAATTATTCTGATGCACGTGATCATTCAGGTTTAAAATATCGTCGACAAGTATTCATTTCGCATTAGGCTCCTAGTTCATAGTCCCCAAATCTAGTGCTCAGTCCTTGTCTGAGGACAGTCTACCAACTAGGCACAGTAAGATAGTAGCATTAAATTAGCAAACTCTTAATTTTTGGAAAACTAGCTGCCGCCCGCAACTTTGGCTGCGTGGACCCGGGATAGAATTAATCCTTTATTATAATCCAACCTATAAACTATATTTGTGCAAAATTTCATCCAAATCGGTTCAGCCGTTGAAGGGTGATTGAGTAACAAACATCCGAACATCTAAACATCCAAACTTTCACATTTATAATATTAGTAGGATTTGATAGTAGTATTAGTAGGATATGATACTAGTATTAGTAGGATAATCATCACAATAGGTAAAAAGGAAAAACCGGGTAGTAAAGCTTATATATCGTTAGCTAGTATATCGGTATTATTGCACAAATTAGTAACCAACACAACACGTCCGCTTTTCGTGGCAGTTTGCGGTATGCTGCCACGAAGTGTTGGAATGATCTTCCATCACCTATCAAATACTGTATATCCATTGCATCTTTTAAAAACAAAATTAAAATGTATCTTATCAACCTACAAATATCGAATGCACAAGCTGAAACCACATAGTTCTTTTCTTTCAATACCTGTAAATGTTCAATACCTTAGACCTGTCTTGTAAACTTACTTAGCTCTGCATTAATTAATTGACCAGCTACCTTTTGTTACGTAAGTATAAGTTATAATTATAAGTTACATTTTAAGATCTGTATCTCTCTCTGGGTGCCCTGAAAACCAGTGCTTTGAGCATATATTGCTGCTGGCATATTCTGAGTGGCATCCATTTTGGTGCAATTGAGATGTATAAACACAATTTATGTGTAATTTCTTTGTCACACCAAATAAATATATTTATTTCTTTTCTTTCTTTCTTTCAAATAGTCGACATGTAACTGAAAGGTAATCACCACATCAAAATAGGTGACGCAGGATTGGTAATTGTGGCACTCTTTGGGGAGGCCTACGTCCAGCAGTAGACGTCTTCTGGCTTTGATCATGATAATGGTGACATCAAAATCAAATGTTTGATTGAACTATCTGTTTGTTTGGAGGAAGACTCATTTTTAGAGAGGAACTCCAGATTCCAGCTCATTTGTAAATTTCATTAAAAAAGTGAGTTAAATTCTAGTTGGCGGCTAGAAAAGCAAAAACATTACAGCTAAAATATAAAAAAGAGCGTGAAATTTATTGTACCTTATACAATACTATTATACTATTATGTGCTTATACTTTACATTGCGAATATACGGGACAGTACAAAAACCAAGTTGACTTACTGTTTCTCTTCTGCCAAACCCTCGATTATTAACGAGCTGAGCATAATGGACGCTGAAAAATCGCCCTCTTTGTCCGTCGTCGGTCGCGTGATGTATGGCGTCGTTATCATTCCTTATTGCGAGATCATCTTATCTAGTCTTGTTTAATCAAATACTTATTTTATAACTAGATTACTGAGTTATATATATTTTAAATACTGATCGGTGGTCAGCGATAAAGGCCACATTTAAATGTTGTCCACCGTCATATTTATTTCATCTTTATTACTAGAATGAACAACTGAGCCCTATACTCACCCTTGCGGTACACCCGATAAAAACTCTTCCAAGCCTTTTACCTACGGCAATACAGCGTGGACATCAAAAAGCCGAATCTAGAACATCCCTTTGAAGTGGTTTAACTCGCGCGTCTGTAGCAGATTTTTCATCTGTAACCACGTCGTACCGCTCTACACCCATTCCGTTGCTCAAATAAATTCCAATTTGACAAATTTTGCGTTTAATTTGAGCCCTCAATGAGACAACGGCTTGGAATCTGGAATACTCGTAATTACTGCAAAACGCGCTCGGGGCGCCCAGGGCGCTCGTCTCCCGGGTGACGGTGTCAATTAATGGAAGATTGTAGATGTTAGCGCTGTTTGCGAAATAATGAGTATAGTATAGAGTATGCTTAGTTGCTGTCAGTTTATTTAACGTTAACAGAGGTTTGTGTCAGAATAAAGCTAACAGAGATTTGTACAGAAATCGCATACATTGATACCGTTTTTTTTAAATATTTCAAACGCCATTTATTTGCAGACAAAATAGAAATATCGGAATCTCTCAACAAGTATCTTCGTTCAGTATCTACAGGGAAAACGGGATGGTTAAAATAATATCTTACTTTATGAGAGATATCAAATAGGTACTGTGATGTTCCACCTTTGGGTCTCAGGGTAAGTATTTTATTTGTAGTGCGCATACACTACCAGGTACACAGTTTTATTTAACTACAATCTTATACTTTTGTTTTTTACTCATTATAATCCCATAATTATGCCTATTCTTTATTATAGTTTTTTACAATAATAGTCTTCTAGTTTTATAATTTACAGATTATTTTCCAAAATTACAAGGGCTTCGAGCGTTGAATACCTACCTACTATGAAATACAAAACCATTTCACTGAAATACTGTTTTACACGGGTCTAACGCGATATTTAATTACCTTTATTTTTGACGTTTCGACACGGGTTGCACCGGTCATGGTCGCAGATAACTAACGTTAGACCCGTGTAAAACAGTATTTCAAATATGTGTACAAAGCGCGAAACTTTAAAATGTTACATTTCACTGAAAATCAGAGATTACAGGTTAGCCTTTTAACGATACTATGGTCCAAGGAAGTAAAAGGAGTGAATTCTGTAAATTTTGAATCTAGCTAATTTCAGAAATAATTGCCAATCCAAAGCAAAATTGAAACTAATTTCCAGTTCACCCAATTCTATTTAAAAAGTAAAACCGCTAAAATCCAACAACCCTATACCAACCATCTCTCAACTCTTTCCATCCAATCATGTTTCGTTATTCAAAAGTGGAATCCATTTTGCCTTTAGACGTGTCACTCGCCGAGTAATAGGGCCACCACTTTTCCGAAGGCTTGCAAAACTAGGAGCATTGGCTTAATGAATCGATGAATTCCTAATAAAGGGGGTACGAGTGATGAAAGTCGGGTAGTGGGTGGGTGTAGTTTTCAGAAAACTGCTAATATGATGGACTTTTATTAACTAGGTTGATATTTAGATCCCGAGTAATATGTGATGGAAATGGAACTAAAAGAAATTATGTTATACCAGGATATCATGGTTATTTTATTTTTTAGTGAGTTTTGATAACTTAAAAGTATTGCCAAAAAGAAGAACTTTTAGTAAAAAAGGCGAACTTACTGCTTTAAAGCGTAAGCGTCTATAAAACGTGATATAATTTATTACATAATATAAAAGTATTTACTATAGTGAGTAGGTGATACTACCTATGTTTATATATATTTTTAGTATGAGACATCAAAAAAATTGTATGTACTTGTAGTACTTAATTGATACCTACATGTACACTTTTATTATTTTTGTGTGTGTATCATTGTTGTAAAGTACGTATTAATTAATGTAACAATAATTAAATTCTCGTATTAAATAATGTAAACGAAAAATCAACTTTAATGAAATCCTTTCGTTGTTAAAACATTATAATTAATGTAACTAACAGTATTATGAAACTAGTTGTTTCACGATAAAATGTTGAAAGGTATTCAACAATTTCACTAAAAATACGCAAACAAGTTTAAACAGCGATGAAATTAAGTACAAAACGCGTTTAATTGCATAACTCGATTCAGTTTTTCAACGAAATTTAAATGTAAAATGGTTGCCGTTGATGAGCTGTAGGGTAATTTGATTATTCACAAGTCCGGCCGAATAACTGTTGAACCTGGCTGGTTTAAAACACATATTTATTCATCCTCACTTGTTTTTATCATGTGATTAATGGGTTCGTGTTTCGCTGTTGCCAGTTGATTTTATTACACGACTGCATCGTTTTGTTCAGTTCTTTGGCGCTGAATTAATTGATGTACCAAACTAAATTTAAAAAATTGAGTGAGCAATTCAAAATCCAGTCTGTAATTTATTACATTCGAAGAATAAGATGGTGAGAGAAGATGACGGGTCAACTATGTGTGTTTTGCAATGAAATCAGTCGCCAGACTTTGGGTCTCTTCATATAATACCTACTTAAAATTCTAAGGCCAAATCTGCATTTGGCGTATTTTGTACTTAGAAATCTTACTGTACAGTCAAAGAATTTAATTTCCTACCAATTTAGGACTATTTCAAAGTGACACTGTAAATAAAATCATAAGAAGTCTTTTACGTTTTGATTGATTACGTCACTTTGACAAAGTCCAAAGTGGGTAGGAAATTAAATTCTTTGACTGTACGTCAATCATAGGCATAGTATAAATAACTATGTCACAGGGGTAATCACGTAACGTTTCGAATGCGCATTAGGACCATTTAATTTTCCATATAAATATAGACATTTAGATCTACCTAACGTACGTACAATGCGTTACGTGATCGACCTGCAGATTACCTTACTAGTTGGTATAGTGTCCGTATTAGATCTGTGACTGACAGCCACTTGAAGGCTGCGAGTCGAATCGAAATAATTCGCCTTCATACATTAACTATGAAAGTGGGTCTACTAGTATTGTCGCGGGTCTGCGCGGCTCTGCGTCAATCGACGCACTTTCATAGTTTAATGTATGAAGGCGAATTATTTTCGATTCGATTTGACTCGCCTCGGAAGCTTAGTGGACGCTAGCCTTAAATCAGTAACTGACAGCTACCGCACCGACTTCGCATTACCAAAAACATAATTATGAGCCTAATATAAAAAGGTATGTTTAAAATATGAAATAAATAAAATCGCAAGGCACATTGGCATTGATACGCAAAACTATCACACACAGACAAATCTGGCCCAGCATTTCCTAAGACAATCGAAGATATGCTTCTTACCACGCAAGCACATTGTAAATTCCCAAGACAAACCCATTGTCTGCTTAACAGTATTCAGAACGTGATCCATTCCAATACCCTTCCTGTTGTCTCCCTTCCGAACTGGTACAATAACCCTCTTTGTGCCTTCCGGGGCAATACCGGACAAGGGCAATCGAGCCTTTGTCAAAGTTCGATACAATGTTTGGAGGATGTGTTTGATGTTCTGTAGGTACTTATTCAGGTTCAGACGTGTTGATTGAAGTTAAATCTTTGATTAATGATTAGGTTGAAATGATTGATTTTATTGTATCAATCGCTGCACGCGGCTCCGCCTATTTATTTATATTTCTTATTATATAGTTTAGCAACACAAGACCGAGCCGAATATTTTCGCACTAGGAACATGTCTATAAAAAGTTGTTTTGTATTTATAACGTCTTATTTGTCGACGAAAACTATGTATAGTGGATTTATAGTAAGTATTTATTGTAGAAACATAATTTTCTGACTAAGGGCGGGTTGCAACAACCTATAATTAAATTACTGACCGATCAACGTTTTATATGGCGCCGCCAGCTGTCATGCCATGGAAACTTATCAAACGTTCCATACATTCAGATTTTAACAAACACCGCATATTATAGGCGGTTTCGTGGAACATGTTGCTGATTTTTGCTGTTTGGTTATATTAACCGCCTACGGTCTGGATAAGGTTTGTACCACTTTTGTCATAATAAACAGCCCAAATTGAAGTCATTATCTATGATTAACTTCTCAGCTATCAAAATGTCCTTGCCAACGGATGATTATAACGTCACACTCGCTTTATTAACTGGGTATCCCACAAAGGGAGAGCCCTTAATGCTTCTAAAATTAACTCAAGGGCTCATCCGCCCTTATCAGAATGCCACTTGTCACAACATGCTGTCACAGTAGGATATTAAGTCGCATATTCTATTACGAGGGGAAAAATGTGGTCCGTGGCAACGTTAATACATGTATTAACGTTGCCACGGACCATGTCCTGACATGTAACAAGATTTTCGGTATATCATTTTTAACCTACTCAAAAAAGAAGGAGTTTTTTACGTAGGTACTTATTATGTTCCCCGATTACTAAAATACGCCTAGACCGATTTAGAAAATTCTTTTTTAGTTTGAAAGGTTATCTTTCCCAGGTGGTTCCATGGTCATCAAGTCAGGATCTGATGATGGGAGAGAAATCGAGGGAACTCTTCAAATTTTATTGGCACACTTAAAGTGATTTGGGTACTGATATGAAGTTGGTTAAAACTTTGTTTTTAAATAAATTGTATTAAGCATTTTTAGACGTCGCAACAAAACTACCTTAATTGAGGTACATACTTTCAGTGAAAAATGTACCTATTGCTCCTAGCTGGATGTGACCAGCGACCTTCTGACCGAACACGGTTCCGATAGTGTAATTGGTTAGACCGACTGGCCGCTGATGGGTGAATATCGCTTGTTCGAATCCGGCTGGGGCAATAGATTTTTCCGGTATACTCTTGCTTGCTAGAATTTCATTTGCCCGAATTTTATCTGCCATAATATTCAACTGCCATAATGTTGTTTTCTATAATTTTGTATGCCATACTCCATGTTTACCATATTAATTATATGCCAGAATCTTTGTTTTCCATAATATCAATATCAATAATCTCATTTACCATAATCATTGTAATCCATAACCATCACATGCTATAATGTCATATTTGCCATCCATCTCAACATCCATAATATTGATATGTAATAAAGTGGGTAAATTTTGACTTCCAAACGGATTTGCATTTGGGTTAAAATCCTGGATATAGGTGATTATTATTTCATTTATCATAGTCTCACCGCCTTCGGTCTAATTCAAATCTAAGGCACGTCGGTGTAGGTACGACGACGAGCGAAGCGAGGAGGAGTGTTAGGTAGAACTGCGACCTTACAGCGCGCGAGCTGAGCGAGCGAGGCGAGCGTGCTGCGGTAGCGGCCGGCGAAGCGCCAGAACGGAGCATTCCCAAATTTAGTTTTTTATGGCAAATGAATATTATGGAAAATGAAACGTTAAGGAATATGAAATTCGGGCAAATAAAGTTTATGGCATATGAATGATTCTGGCATACAACATTATGGAAAATAACAGTATGTCAAATTAATATTATGGAAAACGAAACATGCGGGCAAATAAAAATTCAAGCAGACGAAGTTCGGGCAAATGAGTATTATAGAATATGACCGTCGGGCAAACATAAGACACCCGATTTTTCCCGTTAGTTTGATTAAAAGTCTGTTTCGGATATTCACTTGGTTTTTGGAAATAAGATTCTTCTCGATAGTTACGCCTCAGACGGTGAAAATTGGAGCCAGGAAGAATTGATATATAGGCAGAATCTTAAGTCGTGAACAGATATATTTTATTCCAAGTACTATGCTATCTAACTGCTGTCTAGAGTGATAATTAGGGCAAAACGATAGCATATTCTTTCAAAGATGAAAAAAATATTTCTATGTCATTTCATCATAACTCATGGTCACCCTACAGGTGTTTTATGCAGTTGACACATTAATGACAAATCACTACAAGCTAAGTAGGGAGAGTACCACGTTTAGGCCACGAAGCTTGCTGAGTGGCCTAATTAAAGTACGAGACTTAAAAAGCTAATTACTTATATAACTATTGTATACAATACTTTTTCTACGAGTCAACGGAAATAATAATTTATTAAACAAACTTGGTATCTATTGAAAATCGCCCTGCTGAAATAAAGCGCAGCAGCTAAGTAGTTTTGCGCGTTGATGTCTTCACAGTTATCTTATACAGCTCCTGGATTCATAAGATGACTGCTGGTGGTTATCTTATGAAACTATACGAGCTCCGTGACGAGCTCGTGTACAAAATCTTAATTCAAAGATTAAAGTCGACGAGTAGAAAAAAGAAATAAGATACCCGTTACTCCTTGCATGCGGGGACGCTGGCTGTTATGCACTATGTAAATTTATGATCCTTAACGCATTGAGCTGCTGTTATAATATTCGACTGTGGCACTTGTCATGTCGTGTCGTGTGGCTGCCACATCAAAACATCTCGGATCCGTCGCGAAATTAATTAAAGTCGAGTAACTTTGATTACAAGTCGCTTGGAAATTGTAACCGCGCCGGAAGTTGGATTTGGAACGTTTAGCGCTGGGTATGTGGAGGCCGCGCGGGAAAACAATGAATATTCTTGTGGAAAATAAATCTCCTTTATTCATTAACAAAGAAGTCGCGTCGGAGAAGTCATCAGTCAGTTAACGAAATGTACGTGTATGTAATTGTGTTATTTAGGACCGACACTAATCGTCATCTAAATATTCGCCCGTATATATTTACCCAATGTTTATCAATTTCTAGTTTTTTTTTTTTTTTTTTTTATTTAATGTTCCAAATAATTCATACTTATCGCAGAGTTTCATAATTAGGTGCTAAAGCCATTAGTGGCTTATTTACAGCTATAGTACGGTCTAACTATTTACTATTTAAGTAGGTATGTTAGTTTACATCAATATATGTACTTACATTCCGTTTACTGTATCACTGATGAACAATAACTTGGTTGGTTACAAGGCGTCATCATAGTTGTTGCTTGACATATAATACTTGTTTACATCTTTAGCTGATATAGAGTTGGATAGGTATAAATCTTGTATGTGTTTTGGGAGACTATTTATTATTTTTGGAAGCATGTAATGATTGGTTCTCATGCCGTAAACGTTTTTCATTGCTGGTAATAAAAATCTGTTAAAATTTTACTCAGTAATTTAAACCATTAAACGGTTAAAAGGAAAATGTACACATGAAACGCAAAAAATCGTTTGAGCAGATTTTTATTTTCAAATCGTGTATTGACTTAGCTTTCCACAAATTTCGTTCCTCCCAGCTGCCACCCCTTGAACGATATGTAATCTGTTTTAGACTCGAGCGAAATGCTAATTCGACTCCTGACCTGCTACCATGAAACGCAAACTTCGCTCAATCGTGTATCTCTATCTTTATCGGACTTGCAAATTCAAAGGACAGAGAGAGGATATCCGAACTTCGAATATCGAGTGTCGAGGTAGTGGCGCTGAAAGCATTCAAGCGTTATTCGTTATTATACGTAATATCTAAATGAAATAATCCGTATTACATTTGGATTTATACATAGACCGATTATCTTTATTCATTTTGTGATGTTTTTCCATTATTTTAAAATTCAGTTAACAAAAACAAATTGACCATTTAACATTCAGTCCCATTAAAAATAAATACCTAAATAATGTATTAACCAAAGCTGTAAAAATATTAACCATTAATTATATATTTTGCCGAAAAAAGCAAAGTGGGGTAAGGCTGAGCAAGGTCCACCAGAGGGAATAGATTTTTTTTTTTTTTTTTTTGGAATGTTCCAAGTCTCATTATTTTATATTTTAATAGTTTTGATTGCTGTTTGGAAAGTCAAAAGTCAAAGTGATAAATTTTTCAATTACATGCACCTATGACTGTGTGTGTGTAATTTATAATTTGTTGGTTTACTATCTATAACGCCACCGTGTTATTGATTTTAACTTGAGGTAATTACCCAATTGGACAATACGTACGACGCCCACATCTTAAATAAAGCATATAATATTACGTGTAATGAGGTCTACCGTTGACCTTCCAGACATACAACCGCGTGACGTAATTACCTACCCCTCCGTCGGAATAGCCCCACTTGACCTCAACTATAATTATATTCAGTTACACTTACACATACTCGTATATCTCAGCTCACTTATGTTGTCGTGGGTTTAATCGCATAGAATGGCTAGAGCGAGGTCTTGTTAGCGTCCACAGCACACATATTACAGAAGTTCCATTATGACGAATAGTCTCTGGTTTTTCAACATTTTTATTTATTCAAGTTTCGAAAATTCTCAAGAGTTTTCACGGGTTTGAGAAGGCTTCATCTACAGCTATTCTTGATACAAAGTGGAACAATGCCGCTACTCGCCACTGCTGCGTGGCACACATAGCGTTTCCTGCGCTCCTCTCTTCTTCCGCCACGCCACGCTCGTAGAGCTACTGCGTTGACTGTAGCATCTTAACACATTCATCATCATCATCATATCAGCCAAAAGACGTCCACTGCAGGACATAGGCCTCCCCCAATGAGTGCCAAAGTGACCGGTCCTGCACCACCCGCATCCAGCGGACTCCCGTGACCTTTACCAGGTCATCAGTCTGCGCGCCTTCCAGTACGTGTTCGCCATTCAAGAACCTTTCCGCCCCAACGGCCATCGGTTCTACGTGCAATGTAGCCCACTGCTACTTAAGTTTAGCAATTCGGAGGGCTATATCGGTTACCTTGGTTCTGATCACGCAGATAAACTTATAACATAGCCTCCATTGCCCTTTGGGTGACTTTGAGCCTTCTTATGAGGTCCATTGTAAGCGACCACGTTTCAGTTCATTAACACATTCACTGCCAATGAATTCGTAGCCGTGGCCGTACTTTTCCCGCAAAGTAGCAGAAAGCGCTTACGAATAGAGTTGGGCGGGTTTCTGACAGTGAATCTGTTAACCCGTTCAGTACCGTGCTATGCCAGCAGCGCTACGCCTTAGTCCACAGTGTTTAACCCATTCGAGGAAGAAATTTAATATGATTTCGTTTTACAACATAAAATGCAGAAAAATGATCCATCCAATGAGTAAATAACCTTTATGTAGCAACGAAAGTTTCCTATGTTGTTCTACACGTAAACATAAAATGTATTCAGATACAAATGCCAAATAAACAAATGTCTAACTCTGCGTCATTATGACATAAATTATTATTTGTATAAACAAACAAAACACGGGTAAACAGATCCCATGTCACGTGCATCCAATCACAGCTATAAGTGCATCCGAAATTACCCCGCTTGATTACGATGTTGCTAATTAAAATGGAATTAAATCTACAGGCTGAGGGGTCAATTGTTGTGAAAACATGGCATTGTTTGATAGCCGGTAACTAGGTGTAATTTGATTCGATAAACGAGCGAGCTGGTATGGAATTTCGGCAGAAAATTAAATGTTGTTGATAAGTTTGGATGATAGAAAATTGCGACAACTGATTTAGAGAGAGAGAGAGAGATACAATTGGTGGCTCAAGAACAGGAATACTCGTAGAAAAGTTAAACGTAGAGAATGTATCTATTTATTTCAAGCAAAGTATTTAAGGGTCAATCAACTATTTCTTGTTGCTCGTTGCCATGGTTACGTCTCCTGGGTAACTTCTATAACTATTATTTTATGGGGTTTACATCCTTTAAACACGTGTTTTTGTTATATCCTCCTAAGACCCATGGGCCTACTGGAAGGACTTATTCTCTTAAAGGAATTTAAACCATTTTAGGGTTGGAATAGAGTTGCATTTGTTTTGTTTTGGTCTTTTTTGAAACAAACGAAATTCAACTCTATTTCTTACATTAGTTGACTCAAACTTCAATGTCATCTTTTGTCGTATGGTGGGCCTTAGGAGGATATTGGTGAACCCATTCCATGGTGGGGCATCTCCTTAGCATGAAAGGAACCCAGTTAATGTTATTTTTTCTATGAAAGTCCGTTACTGTTGTCTCTTGGCTTACCAGGACAGAATAACAACAAGAAAAAGTTGATTGACCCTTAATTGCATTTTATATATGTTTTTGCAAAATGTCTACCTATGCGAGATGGTCACTCGCCTCGACTCGCTTTATAAATCTGACGTTTTTTGGTTTTGTTGTTTACTATAACAATCTAAATACCATTATTAAAAGTTTTTGTTTTCGAATTTAAACTATCGACTTTTTCAAGTGACACCACTCATCCTGACGAAGAACTCCTGAAGAGTGAGTTGAACCGTTTACTTAATTATTAGCATTCGTTTTTGTTTTGCTAGTTTGCAAGTATATTTAGAGGTAAAATAAATTAATAACGACTCCAAATAATAGAGTGGCTTTAAAGATATATTGACTAATGCACATTTTTTTTCCAAGTGAAACCGCTGTGCGGCTATTGTCTGAGTCGATGTGTTGCCAATTAATGTTGCCTTGTCGATACAACCCCGATTGCCGCCGCGTTTATTGCTATCACTCGCTGTCTTCACTTCAATCATGGCATTTTTATATTGCTGGATTATAGGATTGTTTGCAGACTTACGAGTATATTGGCAATAATAATATCGTTCAATATGTAGTTTAACAGGGAGATAAATATATTTCTTACTGTTAAGAGACTGAGATCTTTGAGATGACTAGTTCATCAATCTGTTTGTATTTTATATTATACTCGTATATTTAAAAAAAAAGCACCCCGGACACAACAAACATAGCCGAGAACAATGGGTGGATTGCAAATTTTTTTTACATAATTAAGGACCTTAATCTAATCTATGCTTTAACTTTTTTCCATCGTGTAACGAAAGTTACCCATATTAGATGTATGGGTAATGGCTCTTAACTACCTATGTAATTTTTTTTTTGCAATTCACCCCAATCTCAACAGAGACTTTCGATAAAAACACACTCAAATCGGTTTATCCTTTTAGGTGCGTTATGTATGAAACTTATAACAGCTCTCATTTTCATAAATCCTTCTTGTTGCCCTCGGACTAACGCATATTGTTTTTCAGTAAGAGAATGAGGAAATAATTGAACTTGAAGAACCAAATTTCATCGGAGTTAGACTAACTCATTTGCAGTCCACACACACACACATTGCACGTAGAACCGATGGCCGTTGGGGAGGAAAGGTTCTTGAGTGGCGACCACTTACTGTAAGGCGCGGCGTGGGTAGGCTGCACAAGGTGGACTGATGACCTGGTAAACTTTGCGGGAGTCCGCTGGACGCGGGTGGCGCATGAACGGTCACATTGGCACTCTCTGGGGGAGGCCTATTTCCAGCAGTAGACGTCTTTCGGCTGATATGATGATGATGATGATTTGGTGTCCTTACGAATCTGAAACTGAAACACCAACCGACGCTCAAGTTGGTACCAACCTAACACCTATACACTGCACCTGACTTGGTACGTGTCTAATTGAGGTCCAAACCGCAACGTTCACAATAACACTTAAGCTCAAGGTAGGCCGTTCTCAGGCCATTTCGGGCCTAGTTTACGTGATTGCCCTGTTAGTGTTCAATTCCATCCTCTATTTACTTAATGTTACGTAATGGCCAGCTGCCAGGCTCAAAGCAGTCCGGTACCGGATCAGGAATGACAGGGTTTGGAGATTCAAACAATTTTATGTCTCGAGCATTTATTGTCAATCCCTTTGACATCGCAATCGCCACTACTGTCGAACGCAACCACCGTAAGCGTGAATCTCCGTTCATAGTAGATTGTATGCCGGTATAGTTCTATTTACCGTGGCTTTGTACTATGATTAGTCAGTCAGTCATCGGAAAAATGCCGATTTTTAGACATTTATATCTCAGTAGCTGTTTGAGCTGTTTTAGGGTGTATATAGCCCTTTACCTACGAGGCCTTGAATCACCCCGTCATCACTCAATACGGGCATGTTTTGGCGAGAGTCAGTGGTTAGGCATAATTTCACTGTTTACTTGAAACATACACAATAAGTATAATGTGTTGATATCAAGCAATATATCAGTCACTAAGAAATTGAAGACTTTTAAGTTACGACTCGCGGATTTCACAAGTTTTAGTTAAAGAACATTAGTTTATAGTATATTTAACACAAATAAACACTTAAATAACGATAATTATAAAAATAATGCATAAATATCAATCACTAAAAATAACACTCCAAACACTCCCACGCCGTACACCCACAAAAACACTATTGTCCGCCATATTTAGTTCAATTATTTGCACTTCTACAGTACGGGTGTGAACCCCAGTTTACAGCAATAAAGCGGTTTTTTTTTAATTATCATTTATTTCAGAGCCATCTACCGAAAGATTATGATATTTTTTCTTTGCATTTATACTAATCCCAATGCATAATGTGACCGCTATTACAAAGACACAAGGCCACGTTTTGATTTAAAAAAATATTTAAAAAGACCATTACTTCGATCAACTATAGTTGACACCTGGTACTGCAGCGGTGTTGCCGTACCGGCAACTCTGGTTGACACCCGTAGGTAAAGGGCTAGTTACAGCGTTCGATAAATGAGCCATATCATACCTTAATCCTTATGCACATTCACAGTTAAGTAATTTTGTACTTATCAAAAACATTGAAAAAATCACGGTAATTTAAATTCAAACTCTTAATAGCTGTGACTTGTTCTGAGACACTGCAACTTTAACTACAGTGTTTTGCATGGTCTGAATAAGCTTTGTCGACGTCGAAGATTTGTTTACACTTTTGCACTTTATTTCCTTGTGTAAAGGCGAAAACTGAATACATCTATTTGACGTCGATTGTTATGTACAACATTACCTTCATTTCGTCCAAATTTTATTGTAATAGGGGATTTGTGGGGCCAAATTACCAAAACAATTTAAATTCGCGATTTCTGTTATTTAACTACACTCGCGGACAATGACTACGGGTCGGTAAAATACTGTCATATTTCCTAAAATAGTGCAGCGTTGTACAGTTTTTTTAATCCTGTCAAGATCTTTATTTAATTATACATGTAAACTGCAAAAATAACAGTAACAAAAGAAAGTGCCTGGTAACATAAATCGGACTCGTAAAAACCCATGAAAAAAACAACGTTAACGGAGCGAGATATCGTAAAAATCGTCATTTTTGGACGTTGATATTTTAATAATAATAATATAATAATAATAATAATTAGCCCGCAGGGCAGCTTGTGGCGAGCTGTTGGGGAGTAACGACCCCACGGACCCGAGTGCTCCCGAGAGTCGGTCAGGGCCTCCGTCTCCGGCGTGTCTTCGTCGTTCGGAGTGGAACCCCAAGGGGTCCCGCAGTACTCTCAGCTCTGGCTTGCCTTCATTGGCCGTCCAGAGAGGAGTCGTCAGAGCTATATGCTCCAGGGGTGGAAGTGTTAAAGGGCATAACGCCGCGAGTAACTTCGGAGAAAGCGCAGCACCACCTCTCGACACCCCTGAGCCGCTCACCCGGTGTTGCTCCTGGCCGTCTGTACGACGACGCTTTCAGGGGCCCATCTAATGAGCGGCTAGTCACCGCCTGCCTCGATAACTTTGTGTACAACAATGTTATGGCAGGTGTCCGGACCTTTTTGCAATAGCCCAGTTTCATAATCCACCCAAATCTCATCACCATAGAACCCGTTATCTATCCATATAACCCACAATAGCCCCAACGCCTGTTGGAACCGGTTCACGGGTATCTACCGATGTACCCGTGAATGGGTTCTAGCAGGTGTATTACATCACATTAAACTTCGTCTCCAAAGGGCCTCTACGTGTTGGATCTATATCCCCACGCACGCCTTCCAAAGGACCGGGCTTTGTCCCGTGAATTTAAACAGGAGATACATAATAATTAAGCCGTTTATTCCATATTTCGAATGTTTACATTCTAATGTAATTATGCTACTTATTCTTATATTAGTTATATATAGTTGTATAGTATTCTAGTATTTTTATACTAGGATCCCGGAAATTGCTAATACAGTTGTGTATTAAAAAGAATACTATACTATGTTAATAACTAGTGTTAAATAAAAAAAAATACCTATCGCAGTTATTTAATTTAGGGTGACCCGTATTCATTATGCGCGAGTGTATTTTAAAGTCAAAGTGTTGTGTCATCGCATCGCGCACGGAATCGTGCCCGCGTTGCCTGAACGACCGTCATCGCATACTGGAGCAAGTTGTAGGAAGTTCCAGTCTTGGCAACGCGCCCGCTCGTAACAGCCATAAGCGGCGTTTGCAGGGTTAATGGCATGCACGGGTTAAATTATAAGCCGGACAGTGTTGATAGCTACGTATGGTGTGTTGTCTGGTTCTCATAAATGGATTAACATTTCAACAGACTTTCAATTACTTTATACTATACTAGCAGCCTGGCGGCTTCACCCGCGTTTTGCAATTCTGCGGGGTTATAAGTAATATTACCTACATCCAGAAAGTCCATTTTATACACAGGTGAAAAAAGGAGAAATCGAATAAGTGGAGATTATGCTTACACACAAACTTTCACACTTACAAAGCTACAAGCAGACTTTTCCTCTTTATAACATTTTCCTTTTTAGGGTTCCGTACTCAAAGAGTAAAACGGGACCCTATTACTAAGACTCCGCTGTCCGTCTGTCTGTCTGTCTGTCTGTCTGTCTGTCTGTCACCAGGCTGTATCTCACTGATACCGTGATAGTTCCAGTTGAAATTTTCACAGATGATGTATTTCTGTTGCCGCTATAACAAATACTACCAAAAACAGAATTAAATAAATATTTTTATAGATAATGGTACGGAACCCTTCGTGCGCGAGTCCGAGTTGCACTTGGCCGGTTTTTTTTAGACATAATTATATTGTATTTTATTATACATACCATGCCTCAACACAATCGGATACCAGCTAATCTTACACATGAACTGTGGCTTACAAAGTTCTATAATAATTGATTGAATACGTTACTTTACGGAATTCCATGATAAGTTTCTGGAACATTATTATAAATTGTTTACATTTACAATGTTATATTATAAGGTAAGCAACAGGACTGCCATCCATCACAAGAATCTCGTCTCTTTATAACCTTGCTAACATCGTACCATTCCAGCATTTCCAGTGTAAATATTAATTAAAATGTAATTTTATATGATGGTTTTTTTGTTACTCTTGATTTTACACATGTGTGAGCTGTGGTCACCTATATAAGAAGGGGCTAAGCATCTTCATTGTTTTTTTTTTGTATTAGTTAGTTATCCGTTGGTGGTCATTAAATAAATATATTAAATTAAAATCCAATAGAACATTGTTGTAGAGGCTAGAAAGTAAGCACTAGGTGGACGAGTGAGTTTGAGTTCCGAGTCGCAGATAAGACGAGTCCGTCTATAGCACTTTTCAGTGAGACATACTACAGTGTAGTGCATATAATGCTTATGACGTCAAATGCCAGGAAATTGCAAATGATTTTTAATTTTTTTTAATAGCCTTAAGTGTCCCACTGCTGGGCAAAAGCCTCCCTCTTTTCCTTCCACGTATCCCTATCCTGGGCAGTCTCCCACCAGTCTTGGTCAAAGACTTCAAGCTCGTCTCGCCATCTCCGACGAGGCTAGTTAAATATTAGTATAAAATCTAAATTTAGTTAAATCGGGTAGGTCTAAATATCACTTTTTATATAGAAAAATGACAGTTAAATTGTACCGACGCGCTTTCGGAACGTTACGTGATTACCCCTCAGTTTAAATTATCTTTCGAACTTTGCACTAAAATCGAGGGTCCAAGCCAACTGATTCCGTTGATTATGTAACAATTAGAAACAATCCGTTTTCCGTCTCTCACCGCATTAAACTCAACATTTCCGCCCGGTTAGCGGACCCGAACTGTTCGCCATTTTACTAATTGTTAAACAAACTTGGCTGACACTACCGTGCCCCCAAATAATAGTCAATGTAATTAATGTCAGTGACACGAAGTAATAGTCATCGGATTTATTGTACTGTACAATACACACTCTTTGTTGACAATAACAAAACACACAATCAGCTTATTTAGATTTTTTTATGAACGTAGGTCATACACGACGAAATCAATAGCGATAATTATGCAATCTAAGACTTTCTTTACTATCGTCTGAGGGTGTTCAAAGAAATATACCGGGTGTGGCCTGTTATAGGAGCAAATATTCAAAAGGACGCTACCTTAGACCATTTTCAGTAACCCCTTGTGTCCCGTTCATTTAATTTTTTTTTGGCTTCGGAGAAATTTTGATCTAAAGTTATGACCTCCAAGTAATGTATCTTGGCACCGGGACATCATAGCACAGCAGTCAATGCAGATTTTGACGTAACATCATTTAATGAGGCATAATAGTTTTTGCATTTTTGTTTTCAAAAGATATTTTTGTGATTTTTTAATTTTTTTTTCAGTTTTTTTTGTGTTTTTAAAATAAAACGTTACTTATAGCACTTCAGAAGAGTAAAACAATACATGTAAACTTATTTTGAAGAAAAAAAAATAAAAAAAAATATTTTTTCTTTCAATTAAACCCACGTGTAAATAATTATTCATAACCCAACCACACCCTGTATACCCTGGCTAAATTGATGTAAGTATTGTAATGTACAGTACTGTACTTATGTTGGAAATGACTCCCCCGACAGGAGCTTCTTACATAATATTATGATGATGATGAGATTGATGAGTTGATGACCCTTGGCTACAAAATGCGCATATAAAAGCTCTGTGATCTCACTATATCTATCTAATAGATGTTACTTTGAGATGCTTACTAAACGTTTTTTCTTTTGTTTATTTGAAGGTGCTGACAGACTTGAACATTCACATCTTTTACACAATAACGATCATTCGCCGTTTTTAAATACGTCGAAATCTTTATTTTTAAAATGTCGAACTCAACAACAAATAAAGCCCCCCTTCAGGACCCCCCCCCCCCCCCCCCGCGTCCATGCGCAATCATTAGAGATGCGCTGCAGAATTGCCACAATAAAAAAAAATACAAAAAGCCAAGCATCGCACGCAAAATTTTCACGATCATAGTAAATGCTTGTCAATTATGTATTGTTTGCGAAGATCTCAGATTTGACGGATGTGTAATAAAAATGCTCGGCTCAACAAAAAGCTCGAAGCAAAACTACTGTCTTTTCGCTAGAATATTCGCTACATAAAATATAAATAGGAACATTTTAACGAGTGTTTTATAGAGCGTTTTAGCGAGCATTCTAGCGAAATGACAGTAAAGCTCAAAACGCTCATGGTTATTTTGTGAGCTTTTAAAGCTCAAGTGAATGCTTAAGTCAACATCTCTTTAAAAAATCTATCTATTTATCTTTGTGAATAAATGTTTCTTCCTTTCTTATTTGTTTCTTCTTTATATGGACGCAGTGGAGCGGGCACCCAGACAGTACCCTGAGCAGTGCCCGGCCTGATATTACCCAATATCATTACGAAACTTCATTAACACTGGCCCGGCTTCCATATTAATGGCACGGGAATCACGGGATTAATAGCTTAAACTCCTTCCACGAATTATAATATCAAGTGACTGGGAAGCCAATAGATATCCTCTCAGCCTCCGCTAAAGCCATTGGTGTTGCCAGTGGAGGTTGTGATTACTAGGCTAAATTATATTACAGTTTTGTGAGACCCAGTTAATGATTATGTATATTATATACTCTGTTTATTAAGGCCTTTGATAGGATCAACTAGAAGAGCATGATGAGGATACTGAAGGAAGCAGGCCTAGACTTTAGGGACCGCAGAGTGATTTTCTAACTGTATATAGAACAGGAAACCATTATCAGCGTAGGAGAGGAGAGTTGCAGAGCAAAGATAAGACAAGGAGTCCGGCAGGGTTGTCTACTCTCACCCCTAATCTTTAACATATTTATCGAATGCGCCATTAGAAAAATTGTAGAAAAGGGCAAGGGAGACGTGAGCATTAATGGGCAGAAAGTACAATTTATAAGATGTGCGGACGATATAGCAGCATTGGCCCAAAGTTCAGAGGAATTAAGAGAATTAATGGAACAAATGGATTCAGTTTTAACAGAATTTGGATTCAGAATTAACACAGCCAAAACTAAAACTTTGATTACATCAAAATTCAAAAAAATAAAGAAACACATTAAAATAAGAGGAATAGATATTGAACAAGTAAATAAATGTAGATATTTGGGTAGCTTAGTTACTGATGGCTCCAGGTGTTCAGACGATATTATATCTAGGATTGCAATGGCCAAAACTGCGTTCAACGCCAAAAAACAGCTGTTCAGGGCAAACGTTTCCAAAAAGACCAAAAAACGACTGATCAAAGTCTACATCTGGAGTCTTGCATTATACGGGTGTGAGACGTGGACAATGACTCAAAAAGATAGAAAAAGGATTGAAGCGTTTGAAATGTGGCTCTGGAGGCGAATGGAGAAAATATGCTGGACGGACAGAATGACAAATGATGAAGTGTTGAGAATGGTGGGAGAAAAAAGAAACTTGCTGAACACAATTGAAAATAGACGAGGCAAAATGATAGGTCACTTGATAAGACACGACATTTTCTTTAGAAATATTATAGAAGGTAAGATCGAAGGATCAAGGGGTAGAGGCCGACCAAGGATAAGCTTTGTACAGTAACTAAAAGCAAAAGCAAATGTCTTGTCTTACCGGGACCTAAAGAAATTAGCCGAGGACCGAGATAACTGGCGCATACTCCACCGAAAAGAGCCAAGCTCCTAAATGTTGATGATGATGATTATTAAATAAATAAATAATTCGCATGGTGGTGAGGATCGATGGCAGAATATAAAACAAGCGTAAACTAAGTAAGTCATCTATCAAACTAAAAAGGGAGCGTGTTTGAGAGTGTGTGTGCGATTTCGCAGGGTAATAAGGAGAACGATTGAAAAGTTATTTGGTTTGGATGATTTATTTATTTTATTTAAATATATTTATCCAGCATTATATATTTACTTAAGTCTAATACACTGTCAAACGAAACATAAAATTAAAGGAACAAAAAAATACAATAAAAATAATCAACTGCGAATACTAGAGGGCCTATCATCCTTCATCTCGCAAAACTTTAGGCACACCCTACACACAGCCATCCATCGCCACACAAGCAGATCACACTCGGGTGTGGACACCAACAGGGCATTCAGCAGCGTCAGCGCACGGAGGTGCGGCGAGTTCCCGTGCGACACAGTGCAAGCCGGAGGCACTGCCAAAAGCGGGCGCGTCCATATGACAATGATGTATGAACTATAACCCTATTCCATATAAAATTAGATAATTCGTGCGTTAATCGTCATAAAATTTCCAGCAAAACCATTTTTAAACACACAAAATATTGAATTATTTTAAAAAACTACTTGATGGTTGAAATTAGTAAAAGTAGTCCAATACCTTTGATATCCGAGCAAACTATGAAATGTAGACAAAGTCGTCGTTATATGGAAAGAGGTAGAAATAAAAATATATATAAATATAAACTTGGTCTTTGACAAAAGTTCAGAAATCTGCCCTCAAGGATTTGTCAGAGAGCCATGGAACTGATGGAACGCAGTATGTTGGGCGTGAAATTAACAGATCGCATTAGGAATACAATACTGCGTTCCAAAAAGTAGCTGACGTAGCTCACGCAGCCGCCAAACTTAAGTGAGACTGGGCCGGGCACATCTGCTGCATGCCGGAAGACTTGTGGGCTAAAATCACCACCAAGTGGGTCCCACACAACCGAACACGGCGTCGCGGTAGACCTCGTCGGAGATGGCGAGACGAGCTTGAGGTCTTTGACCAAGACTGGTGGGAGCCTGCCCATGATAGGGATGCGTGGAAGGAAAAGCGGGAGGCTCTTGCCCAGCAGTGGGACACATAAGGCTATTAAAAAAAAGTTTATTGCGTGTCACATTACAGGTTACAGATGGTGAACGGTATTAGGTTTTGCCAGACTATCGTTTTAGTAAATCGCTACTAACACGATTGTCTTCTGGTGAAACCATAGTTCAAACATCAACTTTTCTGTGCGTTGTCAGAAATTGTGGCAAACTATTTAGGAGTTTCTGGGGTACGACTTTCCAAGTGTAACATGTTTTCAGCATGCCCAATTAAATCTTACAAAATTACAACTGCAGAGACGTGGATCCAGAGGGGTAATTGCATAACATTTTGAACGAGCGGTGGGTCAACTCAACTGTCATTTGATTCCACTGAGGTATAATGTACTAACGTACTAGAGAGGACAACCCGAACATTATCTGTGCGCCGGCCGGCAAGGCGGGGGGCATGCGGGGGGAGGGTAACTTGTCATAGAATACACTGAGACGATGCAGCCCATGGACTGCAACGCGTAGCGCAAACTTCTTGTTCGGCGTGTCATCTCTAGTAGGTACGTTAGTTCATTATACCTCAATGTTTGATTCCCATACAAAAACGACGTTTAGGTCTACCTAACGTACATACAAAACATTACACAATCGACTAGCTGGTACATGACAGGAGCACGTCTCATATTGTGATGCGCAGAACACAGGAGGCGTTTCAGCAACCGGCAACGCGTTTGCGCGTTTTGAAACTTTACTATAACGGTGTGTGTTTTAAAATCAATCATCATGTTTATTTGGCTTGTTATTATTAAACACACTAAACGTTTTTGAAAATGCACATAAACAACAGAAAGTGGCGAATGGTTTCTCCACAACGAATTAAAACCTTGAAAGTGTCACGTTTCGTCCTACCGTAGATCTAAATGACCTTTTTTGTATGAAAACAATTACAATTGAGGTGACCTATCCCGAAAAGTTACGTAATTACCCGTCTGGTTTGTCTTTAATTTATGATTTTCTTTACTTACTCACAAATCGGGCTCATCTTAAATTTATTATTATAATTTAAATTACATAATTGCCATTACTTAACCGCCTGCGCCTGTGTTCAGCCCACTGCTCTCTATGCGACTTCAACATCAAGAAAAATACATTTATGAGTAAACCCGTAACGCAAAAACATGTAAAACTGGTGTATAATACAATTAACAAACTTGATTTGGACGTTATATTTGTTAAGTATCTCACCGTCAACGTGAAAGATACAAAACAGAATGTTATCCCAGTAAATACAAACGCAAAAGTAGATAGGATCACTTTTTTACATACACTATTTTCACCGTGTGTCCGTACGAGTATATGCGAGTTCTTATACAACGCGAACAACACTTTTATGTACACTGTAAAATTCACTAACGGTATGATACTCGCAACTATCACCACGAAATACAAATGCTTAATAAGAACTTCAAGCGCAGTCCATACTATTGGAAGCAGCCAGCCCAAAGCATTTGCTTTGAGATAGAGATGGTTTATCGTGTCAAATCCTGTAAAAACTTTCACAAAATCGACATAAAACATGGCAGTCGTCACCATCAACCAATGTAGAAAAGCGTGGGAAAAGATTTTTGAAAAAAAAATACCAAACACTGGCCATTTTAGCCCTAACACTCGTATCCCAAGCACAGGCAATGAGAAGGTTGTAAGTAAGTTGATGAAAACGTAATGTCGGAATTGTCGCCATCTTGGCAAAACGATCCAGGAGACAAACCCGAAGACAACGCTCGCAGTAGCCAGGAGACTCACTATGCTGTAGAAAACCAGAATAGCCACCATGATGTAATGCGGGGAGGAGTTAATATGTTTGATGGTTTTGTAAATACTCTGATCAATTGCACTGAAGTTTGCCATCATTTTGATTTGGGTTTTTTTATTGTTCCTTCTTTAGCCGTTCCTTTATTCTTGAGAAATGTAGGTGGTTGATTACACAGCGATGATGATATGTCTCCAAACTTGATACGTCGTGGTCCTCGTTTCTGAATGTAATTTCTAGTGGATTATTCTAATAAGCCGGACCGTCTACATTACGAGCAGCTTCAAATGTGGATGTTGCTTTAAGATAGCCTTTATATTATAAGAGCGTTCGTTTGTGTCAGCTCTTAATTAATGACTAAAGTAATATTATGTTCTCATCTTCCTTATTATTAATTAGGTACTGTACCTCTAATCTATCCTTAAGAAGTTCTGACGCATCCTTCTTCCGTGCGTAGGTATAGATGTAAATAATTATTTAATACAAGTAAGCTTAGAATTATTTTGCTACTTGATTGCATATGCGAGTAGCAATGCGCTGCGCGCTGACGAGAAATCGTCGAGAAAGTCGTGAAACAATCTAGTAGAGAGATCTCGTTAATTTTAAAACACTATCCTAACATTCTATGTTCCTTTCAGGGAACTTCAAAGACAGAAAACTTGCCATAGAATCTCGTGAAAGCTTCCAGGAATTTCACATAATGATCCTACCTTTTGAGAATGTTCTACAGCATGTATTTAGGTGTATTGCTACATGCAATGATTTATTTTAAAGTGCACCGATCCATCGTTGGTCAAGTGCGTGTACTTTAACTTGGTGAGACCATCTAGTTGGTTATCTTTCTTGGGAAGTGGTTATATTTACCAAATCCCTTATACAAACATTATACGTACAACCGAACGTATAGGTAGCTGAACACCTTGTTACCTTGTGGCTTGTAGTTCACACGTTCAAATACTTCGTAAGGTAATTTAAACGTCACGTTAAAGCGCGGCGACATGGTACTAAAGTATTCAGCCTCTTTGTGACTTCGACTGTACCTACGTTTGTTAAATCCGTAGTTATTAAAAGAGGAATTGAGTGAGATGCTTTTTATTTTCTTCTTTGGTTGATAAACTCTGGTTATTTTTTTTATTTTTTATTAAGAGACAACATAATGGTCCAAACCAAACACTGTTAGTACCTATTTACTTAATCTAATGTTATTAAGTTCCTTAATAATAAATACAAAAAAGTGATTTAGTCCTCTGACCCATTTTCCACAACAGAGGACCATCTAGCGTGTTAGCTATCATGCTAAGGATGTTTTTAATTTATATACAAGGTTCTGAATTTTCTTCCATACTTCCCTACAAATATTAATATCTCATTAACGCCTAAGCAGTTATTATTCCTTCCGCGTCACTTTTGACATAATGTTTTTTTATGGATCATGGAGTTCTAGACTGCATTTTATTGCCGATTAATTAATGAAGATATTGAAAATCCTTTGTCACTCAGGCTTGTCCAGTAAGTACATACCTATTAAATTTTTAAGGTATGCATTGCACAATAGACAACTTTAAAATAACGAATGTGATGCCAAATCATAACTTGCATTTAAGTATAATAGGAAGGTCGACATTTTGGGTACCTACGTTAACTTTATTGATACTTAAAATATTTTTTAACACAAACCATAGTCTTTCAGTACATTTTTATATGATAATCTGTATTTTATTAAGAGATTTAATAAGAATTTGTTGATAAAAGAAAGATAAATTGTATCGATTACCTAATCTTATAATTATTATCGAACATTCAGTACACATTATAACGAGTTTTAAAAGCATGTGTTTATCCCGAGGAAACAATAGGTACATACCGTTGAAAAGAAAGCAAATCCTTTAATAAGAAATACGAAGCAAAGAAAACATACATTAATCTGTGTAATGTTGTGATCGTATTCTCGGCGCTTGTGGGTTTTTCGAGGTCGAAAAAGTATTCAAATGGATTTTGCCGTAATGTTTTCCTCCCCGTAATCTGAAGTTTTACTTAGGCCCATGTTTCCGAAACTCTACGATCTATGTGTACCTATTGTGTAAGGAACATTCAGGTAGCCGTTGATAAGGGCGAAGATTTTTTCGACAATTTTTTATTTAGCATCATTTTAATCTCCCAAACGATGACCGCTAACACTTTTACTGCCTGGAACCCGCGTAGCGGGCGCCGTGAACGCTAGTCGCTTTCCGCAACATACGGGGAAAACTACGGAATCGGCTATGAGCATGGCAGTGAATGTGTTAATTTAGCAGGATTTACAAAAAAAAAACATCGTATAGAGCCCATTATATTAGCTAAGGTTTGTTTTAGAACAATCGTAAAGGTTTACAGTTTCAGAAAAATTAGGGAGGAAGTAAAATAAAATTTAGGCGAAATTAATTTTTGTAGAACAAAAAGTTCCGCTCAAACTAAGTAAACCATTTTGTATCCACGGCAACTTCCATCTATAACCGTAACAAAGCAGATAAACTGCAAGAATAACTGCGTTGGTCTCACCTACCTAGGTAAGTAAATATTTCTTCAATAACTGTTCTTATGATAATTTAAGTAGTTTTGACGACCTCTGTAGCCTAATTGGTAGTGATCCTACTTACTAAGCCGGAGGCTCCGATCGATTCGTGTAAGATTGTGTCCCCATATATGAATAAAAAAAGTTGTATAAGCGGTTCATTTGAAACGAGAGTTGCTAGGATACATGACGTTACGATTCTCCATGGGTCCGTCTAACTCCATCATCAGATCAACTTTATGGTACCAATTAATCAATTTATTTATTTAAACTTTATTGCACACAATACAGCCGGTCTCGCGCACGAAGGGTTCCGTACTCCCCCCTTATATATTAATTTTATTCTGTTTTAGGGTTCCGTACCTCGAAAGGAAAAAACGGTGTTGATATAAATTTCAGCTTGATACCTGCACGCGTTGTGAGAGTCAGGATGGCGGGTGTACCTAAAGAAATGTAAAAAAATTGTATACGAAAAAAATGTACCCAAAATGTACTATTTGGTACCACATTTAAAAAAAAAATGTACCACCACGTACTTAAAGATATTACAAAATTAAGGTACACCCGCCAACCAGACAGTCAGGATGGCGGGTGTACTTCTGAGAGCTATGTTCCCACCATTTATAAAAAAAAATAATTATACACCAAAATTTTGTACCAAATTTGTACTTTATACAATTGATATTCGAGCAATATAAATCCGTGGTTTGCGAGCAATACACATTTAAGGTCTTTCTACGGTAGGTACACGCATACGTAGGTAAGTGTTGTTACTACTTAAACTTGTTTATTTTTCAATTCATATTCCACACCGTCTATTATTGAAATAGGGGGAGGGGGGGGATGTTTTGACGACCGCTTAGCTTAGTGGGTAGTGACACTGCCTACGAAGCTGAAGGTCCTTAGTTCGAATCTCGGTAAGGGCAAATATTTGTGTGATAAGCATGAATATTTGTTTCTGAGTCTTGGATGCTTTCTATGTATAAAAGTATTTACATCTATTAAATATATCGTCGTCTAGTACCCATAAAACAAGCCTAAAGTGTAGGTTGAATAAACTCTCCGGATGGACATATATACTATATTTTAGTGCCCGGGTATACTTGTGTTCTTTGCAATATGTGGGCAACACGGCACGGGCAGGTAGTACAATATAATTTTCACCTCACTAACTTGGAAAGCCCTTTTAGGGTTCCGTACTCAAAGAGTAAAACGGGACGCTATTATTAAGACTTCGCTGTTCGTCCGTCCGTCCGTCTGTTCGTCTGTCTGTCACCAGGCTGTATCTCAAGAACCGTGACATGTATATTTTTAGGGTTCCGTACTCAAAGAGTAAAACGCGACCCTATTACTAAGACTTCGCTGTCCGTCCGTCCGTCCGTCCGTCTGTATGTCACCAGGCTGTGTCTCAAGAACCGTGATAGCTAGAGAATTGAAATTTTCACAGATTATGTACTGTTGCCGCTATAACAACAAATACTAAAAACAAAATAAAATATTTTTACGAAAAATATTATTACCGATACAACAAACGTGATTTTTTTTGCTGTTTTTATAGATAATGGTGCGGAACCCTTCGTGCGCGAGTCCGACTCGCACTTTGCCGGTTTTTGTATGTTTGATGCCTATTGCTTATCAGCTTAAGTGACATGTGACAGCTAATAAATCGTAGAACGTTAAAAGTACTAAATGTTTGGCTCGTTTAAAATTCCCTGACATTTTTTTTGTGACATATACCTATATTTTTTTTTGTGACTTACGAGTATATATAAATATACTTTTTTTGTCTTACCCTTTTTCTTATTTTCCTCGCTGTAGTGAGGTGAACAGTTTTGTGTTATACGCGGGTGAAAAGTTATTTTACGTCTCGTGTGTTGAAACACTCGCAACGCTCAGGATTCTACTTTCGAACCACTCGCTTTGCTCGTGGTCTATCACAGGACCCCTTCCCTAGCTCGTGTTTTAAATGAACACACGCAGGTAAAATACAACTTTCCCCCCTTACAACAACCCCTTACAAATAACTATTTATTCTCATAAGCCACATATCTGTTGCATAATCATTACACTTACAAACTTTTAATCTCAATTGAATTCCGGTACACTATGTGTACGTTTGCTGGAAGCGGGTGCCGCAGGACCGGTCAAATTGGCACTCTTTGGGGGAGGCCTATGTCCAGCAGCGGACGTCTTTCGGCTGACATGATGATGATGATATAAAATAAATACGTAAAGACAAACCGAAAGCCTTCCTGTTATGTAACGGGCGTAACTTGGTAGGTACCAGTAGAAAAACCTTAAATCTGTATAACTCGCAAACCACGAATTATATTGCCCGAATTTAAATTGTATATTAAAGTACAAATTTGGGACAAAATTTTGGTGTTTATTTTTTTTTTATAATTTTCGGGAACATAGCTCTCAGAAGTACACCCGCCATCCTGACTGTCAGGTTGGCGAGTGTACCTTAATTTTGTAATAACTTTGAGTACGTGGTGGTACATTTTTTTTAAATGTGGTACTAAATAGTACATTTTGGGTAATTTTTTTTCGTATACTTTTTTTTTATATATCTTTAGGTACACCCGCCATCCTGACTCTCACCACGCGTTCCTGAGAAAAAGGTTCTTGACAGACGGACATACAGACGGACCGACATCGGAGTCTTAGTAATGGGGTCCCGTTTCATCGGTACGGAACCCTAAAAAAACAAATGTATGGATTTAGTTTTTTTATACTATACATATTTTGTGATAATCGACTTGCAAGATTTGATTACAGTGTCACATAAGTAAATACTTCTCTAGTAGCTGGGAGACCAAGTTTTGCTCGGAGCTTTTCATATTTTCTAGGAATAAATGATTATTCCCGCACATGAGACCTAGCTAGATCGATTTTTCGATGAACTTGATAAATTATGTGCTGGCCATATAATCCGTAAGTCGTGAAGGCGTATGAGTCGAGCGCAAAATTACGCCTTAAAAGGCATTAAAACTGAGTATGCGTCTACAGGAAAAACTAAACACTCATATTAAATTGTGACCCACTTAAATTGTTTGATGCAACCTATGCCGTATAATATCGCGTTTATACAACCCGAGTAAAACGTCGGAATTCCCATGATGCCTACAGTGGTTCATGTTTATTCGAGTACTTGAATGCGCGTTTTATTCAAATGCCTCGATGTTCGGATTATCCCTCCCGTGTTAATGTTCCTTTTGGATTGAGGTGTTATTTAGAGTGCCGAGTGCCTAAAGCTCGAATTGTTGGGCATGGAGCGTATAAATTACAGGTTTTTTAAAACCACGAGGTTAGAAAACAATAACACCCTGCCTGATAATGAGCAGAGCGTAGCCTATGGACGCTTGGGACTACAGAGGAGCCACAAGCGCGTTACCGACCCCATGAAGCGTTCATTAGCCTAGCGGCGCCTGCGAATCGGAAACGATAACGCAGGTTAAGCAAAGATTGCAGCGGTCAGTCTTGGGATGGGTGACCCTGTTTGAGTGGTTACTATAAATGAGCGCTTCCGTGCTTTGAAAGGCACGCTAAGCAGTTGATCCCGGCTGCTGTCTATGACAGTAGTCGTTTAGCCTAGTAAGAAGCCTTCGGGCGGCTTAAGAACCTCTAACAGTCGAGTTGCCCACTCACTGGACAAAGGGAGGACAACTGTCACAATTATTATTCAATGAGACTCTACTGTTATTTTTTCAGTCTAATACTTTAAGGTTTTTCGACAACAATTTATCGAAATTATTATTCTTATTACACATGTTAACACATAATCAATTATCGTTAGTTGTACAATGGCCGTTAATAGTGTAAATAGGCATATTGATCACGATAATTGATACCTCCTCAAACACGGACGTCGGAACTATCACACCCAGGGTATACTCGTACACCTCAATCTCTTGAGAATTAGGACGCAACCGCAGGGTACAGAGGGGTCGGTAATTGAATGTGTAGATAATGTTTGATTGTTTTGCCGAGGCTTTGATAGTCGAGATTGAGGTGTTCCGGATGTGGAATTATCAGACATATACATATGTATAGATAAATTAGGGGAGGCCAAAGTTAGTAAGAGAGGTAGAGTACAGCGGCGATGACCTACAGAGGCCAGGGGTAATCACGTAACGTCCCGAAATTTTTAACCGACTTTAAAAAAGGATGAGGTTATATGTTCCACTGTATGTATTTTTTTTATGTATGTTCGCCGATTTCTCCATCAATTGTAGACCGATTTCCAAAATTCATTTTTTATTCGAAAGAGTATACTTCCGAGGTGGTCCCACTGTCACCAAATCAGGATCTGGTGATGGGATCCTAGGAAAATTGAGGGCAACCCTCAATTTTTATGGGCACGCATGTAGTGATTTCGGCATTTTCTATTATAATTCGTGTATTTACCTTCGGAAATCGCAATTTTGGTGAAGTGGAACTGATGACGAAGATCACAGTCTCAACGATGTAAAGTTCGTCACAGATTCGGACATTATTCCGTTGAAGTAGAAACTCATGAGGTGGTAATTCTGAGATTCTTTAGGAATCGACGGAACTCCTCAAATATTATCAGCCCACAGATAGCGACTTGGGAATTTTCTGTAATAATCAACGCATTTGCTCTCGGAAAGCAGTGCATGTGGAAAATTGGAAAAGAAATGTGGAAATGTTCATGTACCTATGTGGCTTGG
Source organism: Epinotia brunnichana (assembly GCA_963854355.1). Classification (NCBI taxonomy): domain Eukaryota; kingdom Metazoa; phylum Arthropoda; class Insecta; order Lepidoptera; family Tortricidae; genus Epinotia; species Epinotia brunnichana. The sequence goes on from OY977939.1 coordinate 35,377,588, forward strand.
CGAAGTACTGTATTGAAGTCAGTTGAAACTTTGTTGTTCAAGTAAATTATTCCATATAAAAAGTAAAATTTAGATCTACCTGACGCGCGTACAATGCGTTACGTGATCGACCTGTAGATTAACGTGGGAAATGTACCTATTATTCCTGCTCATTTAATTTAAAGATTACTGATTAAATTGTCGTTCTCGCGTCCATATGGGCCGAGTAAACGCGTCAGAAAGAACGACCAAAACACATTGAAAGCAACATCATCATCATAAGGCCTTTTGCATCTTGACAGATGATTTAAGCAGCGTCTGTATGCGAGGGACAACGCCTCTCGTGACTATATAGGCCAATCCGGGATCGACATTTGCGTCTTCATTTGAGGCACGCAAACTGAGGGACCGTATCATCGGCAACCTCTTTCGTTTTTGGGCAAGATCTTGGAAACAGGTATCATCGTGGATTTCGCGGCCTTTTGCGATAGGGTTCCTCCACTCCCAAAGCAACATATAATCCGAAAATATGTCTCATATTGAGCTCATGAGGTCCACTTGAATCAACCTTTCGCTAATATTATTAGCACAGCCTCACCAAATTGATAATTACCTAAACTAGCTACACTGCAAACACGTACAGTCAGCATCAAAAGAAGCTACGAAAACGAAGACGTCAAAAGTCTTTATTCTGACGTCATCGATTGCGTAGTTACTTTTGATGCTGACTTAAATCCAGAAAGCAAACAAAATATAGCAAAATAAAAACGTATTCTTCTGAGTAGCTTCACAATTCCTAAAACCCACAGCATACGCCCGTGTTCCATAATAGACCTTTTCACTTCGCCTAAAGCTCAGTCAAGAAAAAAGTAAGTCAAAATAACGAGTTAGTAAGTTCAGTCATGTGTGCTTGCTTCATCCACTTTATCTTACCTATTCAGTTGAAGAAAGACGTACAACCCGTCTTCTTGTATGACCTTTAAGACTTTTTGGCAACGAGATAGTGCACTACTTAACCTCTAGTTCGAAAATAACGTATGTAGTTGGAGTATGTGTGGTTTTTGAGGCGTTTTTATTGTGAGTAAAAGAATATGTAAGGGTATGTTGATGCCTTTTGAATTATGAAGCAGAGGGCATGATACGAACGATGAGTATTGGATGTTATGTTAAATTTGACGGAAGAGGAATTTGCGAGGAAGTACTGGCGCAGTCTGGAAGGATTTTTTGATAAATGTTTGAGATAAACAGAAATACAGACGCTTTTGATATTTTTCTGATAAAATTACGCTTTTTCGATTCGAGGACACCTTAGTCTAGACTTGTGAATATTTTATTTATTTATATTCGTCCTGGTCTTTATGATTGAATAATTAAGTCTGTGTGGTCTCTCTGTTTGTGTGTTTGTCTGTGGCATCAGAGCTCCTAAAGTCCTCCTTTTTTTCTCCAAAAGTTCACGTGATCGAGATGGTTCTTAGCTACATTTCAACAAAATGGGTTCAGCCGTTATTGAAATATTGAACTTTGAAATGAAAATGTTGGGGGTTTTTCAATTTTCTATGTTGTAGTTATTCACTCTTAAACCGATTGAGATTCAATGTGGTATGAAGATAGTGTAGTGTCGTTTCTGAGAAAAAGAGCTAAATAATTGATAAGTAGCGGGCAAATACTAGTAAGTTTTATAAAGTCATGACTTTGGGTTCAATTTCACTTCTTAAATATAGATCATGTTGGTAAATTCTTTTAGGTACCATTTTACAAGTCTAAACTGGCACCTTTGAGGGACTTGACCAATAACGACTGGCCATTTGACCAGTAATAAGGTTAACTTTTAGGACATGCAGATTCTATCGTCATCATCATCATATCAGCTGAAACACGTCCACTGCTAGACGCAGGCCTCCCCCAAAGACTGCCACAATGACCGGTCCTGCGCCACCTGCATCTGCGACCTTTACCAGGTCATCAGTCCACCTTGTAGGGGTTCTACCCACGCTTCGCCTTCCAGTAGGTACGTGGCAGCCACTCGAAAATCTATCCACACCAATGGCCATCGGTGCTGCGTGCAATGTGCCCCGGCCACTGCCACTTAAGTTTAGCGATTCCGAGGGCTATATCGGTTACCTTGGTTTTACTGCGGATAGCCTCATTTCTGAATCGATCACGCAGAGAAACTCCCAGCATAGCCCTCTTCAATGCCTTCTATCACTTTAACTATATTATTTTGATTCATGTTTTTATGATTTATTGGTTTTGGGATAGAATAAAAGACAGATCGAACGTTGTCAACTCCATTTTTAACAAAATGGGATCTATCGTAGTTAAAACCAGTGAATTACAATCCCTACGATTCATATGCGTTTCTAATCCAATTCCACTCCGACAATTCCCATCCGGAAGCTGCGTTATAGAATTTCGTAATTCGATATTATCATCCCAATCGGGGATCTTGCTTAAACAAAGCCCGGAAATCTTGCCATGCCCTGTTTAGGACTAAACGCCGCAATCATAGGAAAACTCGTGTGAGTTAGACCGTTTGCTTTCTACGTCTCATATCTGCGAAGGGTTACCTTCCGTAAAGTGTTTGTTTTATGCTCGTTATATTCCTTACTGTTTGAATAATTGAACATGTTTCCTTAACGATATGCATTTATTTTCAGGGGTGTTTTGGGTGGAAAGGTTTTGACCGTAGTGGAGATACGATACGACTACATTATTTCGCACCCGTACTTTAATGGCTGGCATTTTGTTGTTACTATGTAATAAGGTATGTTGTTGACCGCGCGTAGAAACCCCTTCGGACCGTTTCGTAGCCAGCTTTCGGAGCCAGCTACCGTATGGGAATTTAAAATCCCGTTTGGGAGCCGGCTCTGAAATGAGACTTTCTTTTACCATTTCGTAGCCAGCTTTTGGAGCCAGCTACCATATGGGAATTTAAAACCCCGTTTAGGAGCCGGCTCTGAAATGAGACTTTATTTTTTTCGTTGTGTTTTAGCGTTCTAGCAAATTTTAATTACTACTGCTTTATTGCTACAGAAGATTATTAAAAATTAGTACTGAGTAGTGTTTAAAACTAGCAAAATGTCAGGACACATTGAACTCGATGGCGGAATGTTGCGGACGCCGGAAAACAATGATATTTGTATATATTCAAGGTGCCACCGAAACGACTTCGGGGAAGTTAACAATGTTACAAAAAGAAACTTCCTCTGTAAACTGAATTTCTTAATATCACGTGAGACGAAGGTTTGCAACTACCACAGTTGAGGAAGAAGAATGGACAGTAGTGTTAGTCTTGCCCAACAACTGCACGGATTTCGGGACCAGCCATGCAAACACGATCGCCGACCTTCTCAGGTTTTCGCTGAGTAGAGTACACGAAGTGGTGTCGGAGATGTTCTGCAGTGTTTTGGAGCAATAGATTGATTTGATTTATATTATTATAATTTTAGTTTTTGTGTCTGGGATAATATTATAAAGATAAATTAAAATTATGTTTATCATATCGTAAAAGTACACTATATATACCGGAGTACATACGACGGTTCACTAAAAACTTAAATGGTGCGGTCAACTAACTGTAACACTGTTATACAACTGTACTACAGGCAAAGAGGGCTAAATTCACATTATTTATCATTAAGCTTTATGTGCCCAATTATACCATTCGGTTGGAATAATGCGAATACAAGTTCATAGAATAAATAAGTTGGAATCATGCGAAGACGCGTAAGAACGGTATAAAAGTTGGATTCATGAGAAAGTTGGATTCCTGTTAAAAAAGGGTACATAAAACACAAAACGAACTATGTAAAAAGGGATAAGGGCGGTATATTTATAATAATATCATACCTACTTATCAAGTGCCTTAAATGACAAATAACCGGCTCCGAATCGGTAAATGCATTTTGCCCGTTTCGTATCAGTTCAGCTCCCAAACGGGATTTTAAATTCCCATACGGTAGCTGGCTCCGAAAGCTGGCTACGAAATGGTAAAAAAAAGTCTCTTTTCAGAGCCGGCTCCCAAACGGGATTTTAAATTCCCATATGGTAGCTGGCTCCAAAAGCTGGCTACGAAATGGTAAAAGAAAATCTCATTTCAGAGCCGGCTCCCAAACGGGATTTTAAATTCCCATACGGTAGCTGGCTCCGAAAGCTGGCTACGAAACGTTCCGAAGGGGTAGAAACCTTCCTTCCTACTTCTTTACCAACTATTCAAGTGCCGCGCCATATATTTATATACGAAATGGAAGCGAGTGCTTGATATTAAGGCGACGTAGGCTCGTGGTCTTTTCTCCCTCTCACTGAGCATAAGCGTGAGCGAGATGGAAGTGCGCGTTCGGAAGCGCAGATATCATGTTTTTTAATTTAAATTTTTCGTGTAAAAAAGTAGTTGCTATATTCCCTCAAACATGATATTGCCGATTTTTGTTACGATTTTTTTAAGTGTGGTTAGACTTATGTTTGTGATTTTTTTCTATCGATCGAAAGTCAAAATCTCAGGATTCAAAGCTGTTGTTCCTCGAAAAAGGCCCCAAGATTGCTAATTTAATTTAATACAGCCGTTCTATAAGCCAAACAAGAGCTGCGACTTTTTAAAAATTCGTTTTCTGAGCCCACGTTAAATAAAACTGGTATCTTGTAGGAGTACCCTAGTGTTAATTTAGTTATTAAGTAATACAGTATAGTATCGATTCTTTATACTGCTTGCTTTAATTTTACATGTCTTTTGATTCAGTAAATAAATAAATACATGGCATTTAAGCTGTTCATTAGTATCCCGAGGATGTGTTATTATGAGACTGAGGCACTCGCGTTCGTCTCTACCTCTCAACAAATCAAATCCTCAAATTAATATAGGGTCAGCAAAGTGCTTGTAATTTCTCTGAAATCACAAGGGTCCATAAGCTACGGTATCAACATACCATCGGGCAGACCGTACGCATATTTGCCACCGGCTTAGTAAAAATAACTTAAAGAACCTTGAAGTTAGAGGTTTAAAAATAATTTGTGTTCCTATATAGCTGTAATCAATTGTCTATTTCCCCCGGAGCGTCCCGGGACGCGTCGGCGTCCATGCGCATAAAGTGGAGTTCACCTCTAAAAAGAATGTAATAATGAAAAAAAACAATTGTCTTTTGAATCAAAAGAGGCAATGAAAATAATGGTTTAGTTTAAAAAAAAAAGTCTAAAATGTCCATCACCATTAAAATGTCATTAACTGCCCCATAACCCAGGATAAGCCATTTGGCATTGATTGAAAACGGAATGAGGCTACAGGATTGATGGTTGCGATTAATTATAATTCAATGCTATCAACGGAATATTCCATAGACAACAGTAATATTAGGGCATTTTTAGGGTTCCGTAGCCAAATGGCAAAAAACGGAACCCTTATAGATTCGTCATATCTGTCTGTCTGTCCGTCCGTATGTCACAGCCACTTTTTTTCGAAACTATAAGAGGTATACTGTTGAAACTTGGTAAGTAGATGTATTCTGTGAACCGCATTAAGGTTTTTACACAAAAATGGAAAAAAAAACATTATGTTGTAGGGGTCCCCATATAGGTACAGAACTGAAACTCAATTTTTTTTTTCATCAAACCCATACGTGTGGGGTCTATGGATAGGTCTTCAAAAATAATATTAAGGTTTCTAATATCATTTTTTTCTAAACTTAATAGTTTGCGCGAGAGACACTTCCAAACTGGTAAAATGTGTGTGTCCCCCCCCTGTAACTTCTAAAATAGGAGAATGATAAACCTTAAAAAAATATATGATGTACATACAAACTTCCACCGAAAATTGGTTTAAAAATTGGATACGTCATAAATCGTAAACCGCAATTTATTTTACGGAACCCTTCATGTACGAGTCCGACTCGCACTTGGCCGCTTTTTTTTGTTATTATCATCAAGTTTTCCATTTCAATAATAGAAATGTACAAATCTCTCTTCAGAGCGCATCATGTTTCCGCCTGAACTGAACATGAAAGCCAACATGAAATTGTTAATTTCGTAAGCAGATGCTACAGCATAATACAAAATTAAACTATTCAAAATGTCTAATTCAGTAACGAACAATGTACCGACTACTACACGAGTACTAGTACCTATTTACCTCAGAACTTCACAATACTACTAAGTTACCCAAAGTTAATTTACTTCGCCAGGATCCACAGTTTGTGAAGGAGATGAAGAGCACTTTGTGATACAAAATACAAAAGAGGATTTTCGCTTAGGCCCGCTATTTATAACGAACTAATTCAGTTGAACCTTTATGATTCGGGGGTTATTATGTAGTCGTGTTTTGATAATGTGGTCGACGAGAAATGTGCGTTTAGTTTCACATTCGTCGGCATTAAAGAGATTTATATATACATACATTAACGCCCTTGTTTCAGAAGGGTCAGGCAGAGCATATTCAATTTAAAATTTAGTACAACTTCAAGCATTGAATGTTGTAATGACAGGTTTGCTAACCAATCGTCAACGACACACCTCGAATCGATTCCGTCGTGATTTTTTAAGACACCTACAGGATATGAAGGTTAGTGCTTCTAATCCGACACCGCACAGTGAAGGAAAGAGATTCGAGATTAATTAAGCGGCTTCCTTGGCATACTCATACGATAGAAAATACCCATTTTCATATCTGTGTTTAACAATCTGGTCTGTCTTGTCCATAAAAACAGCCTTTTAATGTTTCTGATTCTGAGTTGAACATTGATAATGAAATAATTCCGTTTTACTTGCAGTTGGCCTACAATGTTCACTTTTCTACAACGCAAAAGAACAAAAGGTTCCGTCATCGCCAACTTTTTAATGAAATTAGTCGGAAACAGCGCAGCAAGTGCTGGGCTATTTTAATTTGCGAAAGAATATTTTAACAGGCGCTTTTTAATAGTATTTTTACGTGACTGTCCAAAATGAGAATAAGGACGGTGAAGTTTTCAATGATAATTTTGCATACCTAATAAGAGCTAAATTCAGAAACTAAGTAAAAACAAAAAGTGCATTATTGTCATTACAAGTTCAAGTTTATATGCAGGATTTTATGTTGAAATGCACTAAACAAAATACAAGCAGCATTGCAGCATTTAATAACATAGATAGGAAAAACTAAACTTTTTTAAAAGAGTTGTGATTGGTGGACAATAATGTGCTATAGAGACCGAAGATTAAAGTAAGCAATTTGCTTAAACCGTTTCAATAAAACTTAATATAAAACACAGCTAGTTTTCGATTGGTTTATCGCCATCTATCAGTGCATTATGGAACTAATCTATTTTTAATGAATATGACAATCCGTACGTCATTCAACCCGAACGCCGTTTTTTTCAGATTGTTACAACATGAGCCTACAGATTTACCTTGCATAACTACAAAAATGTTCATTCCAAAACATGTCAACGTACCTGTAAACAAAAAATATACATTAGAATTGAGATCATTGCATTACTAACGCGAACATTTTAGATAGTTCAACCATAGACTATACTATATATATATATAAATAATATACCACTAGACGCCTCAACTAAAATACTGGCTTAATGAAGATGGCGTTATTAGTCTATGATACCATCATATACTAGTAACACCATCTACAATTCTACATACTCGTATAGCTAATTTATTAGTTTAAGGGATAACCCGCTTATTAACTTTATTAATTTATGATTCAACTCATCTTTCCGCGTGGCTGTTAATGTTAGCGTGCCCTGGCAATTGCCACTGTGTCTCACACAAATGAAAACTGCGTAGCTACAAGCGGAACAGTTAAATTTCAAGTTAAAATCATCTTTTATTCAAGAATTATTTAGGCAAACCACGTATAGATAATCAGTTAAATCGAGAAGAATAAGATATATTTTATCAGAAGTTTTCGCTGGATTTTCAGCACTTTAAAAACCAGAATTTTGCATGTTCACCTTTAGACAATTATTACTATTTCTCTTCCAGTCTCTTAAGGCATCATATACAGTTTTCCAAATGCAATCACTCTGAAATATTTCTTCCTGTTTTAAAAACTCAATTACAGTCAAGATAACCCGTCAAAATAAATTAAAAAAATGCTTATTTCCCTGAAATCCCTTGCATATGACTTAATTACGAAATACACAAAAGCCGGGCTAACCCGCGGTCCGGCTACGGGAATTAAGTGACGTAAATGAGAATTCTAAATGAAAACTTAAACTTAAAGCAACTTAATTCTGGACATTACAGGCCCGTCCATTTTAAGTGACATTCTTAAATTAAATTCTGCTTTCGGGCGAATCTTTTGTCTGCTGATAGTCACAATAAAAAATCTTGAGATTTCGTTGTAAATTATTGAATGGTTTATTTAATACTAGAATAAAATGTTGTTTGTTTAAAATATATGTAGTTAATTTACAATCTCAAGTAGCAATTTATCAAATTACTCGTATTTCTAGGTCATTACAGTACCTTCTACCTAAGATCTTCAAATAATTATTTACTTAGCCTTTCCAGTATGTCCATAATTTTCAAGTAACCTGTTTGTCTGTAGCCGATGCAAATATTGAAAACAGTTTTCTTAAACATAGTTCATGTTTTCTGTCGACACCAAAAGGAGACCATCGTACTCGATATATTTCTACCATATAACAGATTAGTGGTCGCCCTCGATTGCTTCTGTGCTATGCTGAGTCATATCCTCAAGGGTGGCATTATTGTATCGTGCTACCTACTCCCAACGATCCCCATTAAGTATATTCTATGCATATCCCTCAACCTCAGCCCCTGTAACCGTACTTACAGTACGGAATTTAGAATCCTGAGTTCCAAGTTGTACGGAAACGACAAAATGATGCAAATGGAATAGAAATCTAATTAGTATTTTCATTTGTTTAGTTTCCTTTGATTTTAGTACAATTTTAAATTCAAAACTGTTATCTAACGGCCTCCGTAGCCCAGTGGGTAGTGACTCTGCCTACGAAGCTGGAGGTCCCGGGTTCGAATCCCGGTCAGGGCATTTATTTGTGTGTTTATCACGAATATTTGTTCCTGAGTTATGGATGTTATACATGTATATAAGTATCTATATGTATTTATCTATTATATATATCATCGCCTAGTACCCACAACACAAGCCTTATTGAGCTTACCGTGGGCCTAGGTTGATTTGTGTAAGATTGTCCCGTAATATTTATTTATTATTTATTTATTTATTATCTATATAATAAATTCCATTGTATTTTTATTGTAAGCGGTCTGAGGAGGCTATATTACTCACTTGATTGCTGTTTCACCTCCTGATGCAAAAATAAACGACTTCTTCTAAACCCGAATACTGTTCTACCAGCTCATGAACCGTATTTTTGGTGATCTTTCCATTCAGACTAAGCATAATTTAACAACTGGCGCCCTCAACACTGAGCCCCAAATTGACCTAAAATAAGCATATCCAACATTGAACTGGAAAACGAGTCTGTAGACGTGCGTCGTCGAGCGTGAATATGACGACGTATTGAAATCGGTTTCCACCAAAGGACTAGTTGATAAAATAGGTAGTAAAAAGGTTCTTCTTCTCTTACCTAAGAGCTAGGCTCTTGTCGGTGTAGCTCAAAGTAGGCCCTCCATCTACTCCGATCCCACGCAATCTCTTTGACCTCACGATATGACCCAGCATCAACTCTCTTTTTGAGTTGCTCCATGTAGTCTATTATAGGTCTTCCTCTTCCTCGCCTTCCCTCTATCTTTCCTTCAATTATGTTAAGTACGAAGTTGTCATGTCGTATGAGGTGCCCTATCATCTTCCCTCTTCTATTTTCTAAGTTCCTAACTAACTGCCTGGTTTGCCCCACTCTATTCAGCACTTCTTCATTGGTTACTCAATCTCTCCAGCTAATTTTCTTCATTCGCCTCCAACACCACATCTCAAACGCTTCTAATATCTCCGCATCTTTCTGGGTCAAGGTCCAAGTTTCACTTCCGTACAATGCTATGCTCCATATGTATGATTTAATAAATTTTATTTTCGTTTCTTTCGATATTTTTGAAGTTTATATATGTTTTTTTTGCTGTGGAAAGCTAGTTTTGCCATTGCTATTCTGGACTTTATATCTGGTGTGCATCTAGAGTCTGCGGTGATAAGGCTTCCTAAATGTCTGAATGAGTTTACTTTTTCGACTGTGGATCCGTTTAATGAGATTGGTGTGAACGTTTGAGTGTCTGTTTTAGATGCTATTACAATTTTGGTTTTATTGACATTAATTTTAAGCGCAAATTCTTTAAATACTGTATCCATTGTTTCTAGTAATGTCTTTAAATATTTGCCTAATTCTGTTATTGCAGCTATGTCGTCTGCAAATCTTATGAATTTTATTCTGTGTCCATTAAATTTTACACCTACATCTGTTTTCTCTTGTATTGTTTTTATGGCAGATTCAATGAAAACATAAAAAATTAGCAGAGAGAGTGGGAAGCCCTGTCTTAATAAAATAAATAAAAATAAAATAAAAAAGCCTTTAATTAATCCATATAGGTTACAGATTAAAATTCCTTTGTTAGCTTTACGTATGGACCACTCTTCGGGTAAAGACCTCCTCCAAAGTCGCCCATTCGCCTCTTTGTTTCGCTTTTGTAGCCCAGTTTTATCCTGCTATCACTTCGATCTCGTCTTTCCACCTTGCCTTACCCTCTTCTTAATTCTTGCTGATCCCTTCTCCTCTCCAACTGTTATTATAGTTTCCTGGTCCTTATACAATTCGAATATGATCCTTCTATCCTTATAATCTAATCCTATTTCTTTAAGCTTTTTTAGCATTTTCTTCCAATCGACACTATCAAAAGCTTTTTCCAAATCTACAAAAACTATATATGTGTTTAATTCTAGGTCCATTCTCCTGTCAGTAGTCTGCCTTAGTGCTTATATGGCTTCTCTAGTGCCCTTAATTTTACGGAATCCATATTGATCATCCCCAAAATGCCATTCGATTCTGTCCCTAATTCTATTTTGGATTATCTTTAGAACAATTTTTGAGACTTGTGATATAAGACTTATTGTTCTATATTCCTCACACTTAACTTTGTTGGCTTTTTTAGGTATTGTAACTGTTTTTGTGGTCATGAAATCTTTTGGTATCTGCCCGGTATCATACATCATGTCATAAGTAAATTATGATCTGTATTCAGGTCTGCTCCCGTGCATGTTTTAGCCAAGTCCCCAGGCATTTTCCATGTAAACCGTCTTCTTTTGGGGTGCTTAAATTGCGTATTAAGGATAACCAAACTATATTCTTTACAAAATTGTACCAGTCTATTTCCTAATCCGTATTCTCCTACAGTATTCCCATCCTTTCCTTCTCCTACCACGGCATTAAAATCGCCCATTATAATGAGGTTATCTTTTTCGGTTATTTTTTTTTTTTATCTCAAAAAAACTTAAACGCTAGTTTTACAAAATATGTTCCGCCAAACTAAGGACAGTTTGTTGGCGGATAATACGCTCGTTACCACTGTTATTTTTATCCGAACTACTTACATTAACCCTAATAAACTAAACCAGGAAAAAGCGTTCCTACAAATAACTACATTATTTATTTAAGTAAAGTAAGTATACCTCGGTTACGCAACACGTCATGCCTTGCGCTACTTAATCCTTTATCGAGTTCTATTCGGTCTATAGTAAAAAGATTCTTCTTCTTTTTCTTCTTCCTTGCTCTACCCCGCTTTAGGCAGGGTCGGCTCTCCTTATTATTTTGCGCCACGACACTCTGTCGAGGGTTGTCGGGTCAGGTAAATTATGCCTACTTGATAGTTTTGTGATGCTGGTCCACCATGTTGACAGCGGTCGTCCTCTGTCTCTCTTTTCCTCCGGCAGGTTTAGAGCTTTTTTAACCACGTACTCTTCAGCCCTACGCATCACGTGGCTGTACCACCTTAGGCGGTGTTCTGATAGCTTTTCGGGTATAGGGGCCACCTTAAAACTACCACGAATGTGCTCATTTTAAATTTTGTCCAGCCTTGTAACCCCTCCCGACCAACGAAGCATCTTCATTTCGGCCGTGTGGAGTTTTTGCACGTTGTTTTCTTTGACAGGCCAGCACTCAGAACCGCAGAGTAGCGCTGGTCTAATCGCCATTCTGTAAACCTTTCCTTTTGTGCGCACTGGCATACGAGTGTCGCACAAAACTCCAGTCAATGAACGCCACTTTTGCCAGACCACTTTAAGTCTTTGCGCTACATCTTCCTCTATATTTCCGTCCTCTGTGACTGTATATACCCCTGTATAGTAAAAAGATTAAGCAAAGTAAATTATTAGATTTAACTTAGATTTTTTTTTGGAAAATTAATACGTTTGTATGTAAACTTTTTTTAAGTTTCGACCTTGGCGTATATAATTCTGTTGTACCATTCGATATGAAACACAAGAATGAAACAGCCTCTCTTTTTCACATGCTCGGAAACAATGCGACTATTTTCTAACAATCCTCTAGCTCCGACAGGACTTGAGAAGAACGCTTTGACACAAAAGCGGAATTTTATACGAAATAACGCGTTTTGTCGCTCAGAAAAATCGCTGGATCGTAAAACAGCGACAGGGATTAAGGTCACGCCACGTTTCAGAAGCCAGCGTTGCCAACAAAAGGCGAAGGCTAAATATTTGAGGACCCGAAACGCGTCTAATTGAATCTTCTCTGAAAAAATAGCGCGCTCCCGCAAAAAAGGCCTTAAATGCCAACTATTTTGTACAGAGATACTTTCCTTTTGCGAAGTCGAGCGTCTTTTGTCCCTAATTCGATTGTTTATCGGTGTTCCCTCAAAATCCTATTTTAGAATTTGACATTTCCTTTTGGGATTTGATTAGGAAATAAAGGAACGCTTTCGGAAATAAATTGAACATATCCTTCATTTTACACTATTGTTGTGAACTTTGGATGACAATGACTTCACTGTTTGCTGATAGCATAGTTGACCAGCTGGCTGAATAGACAAAGTCAAATAAAAGTAAAAGGGTGTAAAAAAAGGAAAAAACGTTCACTTTGCGGCGACGACTCTAGATGACTTTAGAAAGTAAACGTAATTTTCTCAAACATGCAATGAAATATTCTCTTTACGTTCCTTATAATAGACTCGGAAATATCCTTTTTTGGGCGCAGCATCTCGAGGCGGCCTGAAATGGGATTTCACACAACTTTTCAGGCCTAGGCCTGCAAAGTAACTTTTTAATTTTCATTCCACTATTTGTGACACAGCATCACGGCATTCAGCCATGAAAATTAGTTTGATTTGAGGATTTTTATTTATTTATTTCATTGCATGTTTGAGAAAAGCACTATACATGCCTCGGCGTGAAAACGGATTCCCGGCCTAACGAGGCCTCTATCCGGCCTATACCTGCTCGGTCGGAAATCCGTGTTTTCCCGGCCTCTGATGTAATGTACTATTTAATCATCATCATATCAGCCGAAAGACGTCCACTGCTAGACATAGGCCTCGCCCAAAGAGTGCCAAAATGAGCGGTCCTGAGCCACCCGCATCCAGCGGACTCCCGCGACCTTTAACAGGTCTTCAGTCCACCATGTGGGGGGCCTACCTACGCCGCGCCTTCCAGTACGTGGCCGCCACTCGAGAACCTCTCTGCCCCAACGGCCATCGGTTCTACGTGCAATGTGCCCCGCCACTTAAGTTTAGCGATTCGGAGGGCTATATCGGTTACCTTGGTTCTGCTGCGGATAGCCTCATTTCTGATGCGATCACGCAGAGAAACTCCCAACTTATTTTAATGATTTGCAATAAATATTTTCTCTCACATAATGAAACTTGGCGATCAGTAGAGCCTTAAAGCAAGTTTGTGTGTTACGCGTAGTTTCAAAAACTGCAAATCTGATTTCAAAAATTCTTTGACCATTATGCAGAATGGGCCTTTGAGATGGATATGGGCGGGGGGCTAGCCTAATCTATAGTTATAATAAAGGGCAATCTGTGAAATGTTAGTTTATATATTGCGAGTAATCTCCGGAACTATTATATCGGAAAACTTCTTTTACCAGAATACAATGGACCTAGGACTAAAATATGTTTTCCTTGTAACATGCCTTTATTTATATATAGCGCTATTTTCGCATAGCGCTATCGTTTATAACGTTATTTTTCCTTTTGGCTTTTTAAAGCGTTATACTCAAAACGACATTTGACACGCTGTACGAGCATAGCGGTATCCATTGTAACGTTATAAATTTTTCTCGCATTCAGTTTTGCCTACTCGTGTGATGTCAGCGCGGCTCGCATTTTAAAACGATATTATAATGTTATTCGACCGTATTTTCTAATGTTATGATATTCATTGTGTTACGATACCTATTTATATCGTTATGGAGAAAACTACTTTTGTTGTAACGATATTTTTCAACATAACGCAATATATCGTTATGATATCGCTATTTTTATAACGTTTTGAAAGCCTGTTGTAATACGAGGGCGGAGCTGCGCGGGCTAGTTTTCAATACAAGCAGTCACTGAAATTACCAAGTTTCAGTTCAATTCCTCAGACGCCAAAGGCCAAAAAATATAAGTACTTCGGCAAAGTTTGGGAAGGAAAGTTTTTTCTTAATTAACGGTTCCAAATTGTGAAAACGGTTGGATTCCGAATGATGTAATTGCGTGAAATGAGCTTTGGTACAGTTCCATTCACAAATATTAATTACGAGGGTAACATTCTATTTTGCCAGTTAAAATTACGTCAAAAACACGGGCTACCTATTGACCAAGTTTGATACACTTTCATCAATGTTTCATTGCAATGAATGGACGACACTCAACATCTTATTTCACTTTTTTTAAGCACCTCACAGATCCACTGACTAGTGTAATATACTATGTAACTACTAGGATAGGATGAATTTTAAGTTATACTTTTAAGATTAACATACAAAAACCAACTTGTCCCTATGAGAGCTCTTTTCCTAACCTTTGAATATTTTTTATTACATTTTCCAAATGGATTCCACAGGTGAGTATCTTGCACCGGTTCTTATTACCAAAAGTAATAGGCAATATGAACTTACCTTGTTGCTTTTGTTAGACAAAAGCAATGTATCGTAAAATCTTCCATCTATAGGTACTCCGATACAGGGACTGATTTCGGTTACGGTTATATCGGTATGAAACCGGTATTCCATTACGGTACCGTTATGTCGTAAAGGTTACGCGCGCCCCGCGTGAAATAACAGTTAGCGGTATCAGTTTTAAATGATACCGTAACCTTTATAATACCGGTATTATAAAGAGTATCTAGAAAAGTATGCAAGCTGGGGCACTCTACAGAGGAAGCATTGGCTACTAAACATTTAAAGACAAAAAGACAAAACGGCAGTGCCTTTGCCGGCGATTTGGCAATAACGCCAGGCCAAAGTCGTAATAATGGTACCTTTAAAAAGCGGTTACGGTACCGGAAAAAATAAAGGTACCCTTATATTTCGATAGCGAAATATAAAGGTTCCGCTACCGAAACCGCTATTTGACAACCGATATAACGTCATACCGTTAAAATAGAATACCGGTATTTTTCGGTTATGTAGTCCCTGCTCCGATAGGCCAAATATGGTCCAAAAGTAAACTCCTTCGTTTTCATCAATACCAATTTAGTATAGGTGATTTTAGACGTTATTATAAGAATTTGTGGAGTTATATTATTTACCGTCTTAGAGTTCATACATAGTAATAGTAATTCCTAAACTAGTGATGTTCTATTTAATTTGGACCATAGTTGGGTGAAATGGACTATTGTTGGGAGGTTATACGGTACCAATTGTTCATTCAATTAAACTGTTTTTTGTGCACAAACACTCCTAGGCACACAGTGCAGCTCTTGTCAAACATATCCTATATTAAAGGCAGCCATAAGTAAAACCACAACTTCTCATCTAAACCTACAATAAAACAAGAAACCGAACTTTACCAAAACCCTTATTGTCCACGACGAAATTGAAAAAGTATTCAACGGATCACAAAGATACCTGGCCCCAACTATTTCCCGACCTTTTCAGCGATACCCCGCACCCGGGTAACAGGGTAAAGGGTAGGTTTGCGTCGACCGAAAAACGTATAGTTATAGTTAAATCCTTTCTTGCGTGACCTTAATTTTTGGCCGGGTCGCCCTGCCCTTTCATTGGTACCTGAGTAGTGGTTGACTAAGTTGCCAAAACTAAATTGCCACAGACGTCAATCATTAAATTGTTCAAAATACTTATGATTTTAGTTAGTAGGAAACAATCTTGAGAGCTACATTTTATCTCTAAACGAAATCACAATTTTTTTTAAATTAAACATCATTAAATTCAAAATACAAAACTAGGACTATGTATTAATTAAATAGTTGATTTGTCTTTTTCCTAGAACGATGGATAAAGAAATCTGTAGAGATACAATTATGGACTGGGAACGGAACAAAAGATATCCATCAACACGATAAAAAAACACAAAATGGGGTGCAACCTCAGAGCATAGAATACTAGAGAGAGGACAAGCCGCCGGCGGCCACGTCGCAGTTGTTAGCTCAATGGGCATACTCTGCCGCTAGTTCACCTTCCGTTGTTACCGAGTGTGCACGCGTGTTGATCGCAGAGAATATTACGTTTCATCCCAAAATGCCCGATATGATGCGCGTGTAGTTATTGTCCAATAACAACGTAGGTATACAAATCGGCCGGCATGTCCGATCTTCTTATATTCATAAATCTGTGGGTACAGGACAATTCATAAATGACGTTATGCTACTTTTGATATACAAAATCATGCACATCCACTTATAAGACGCGCACCAATTGCGTCCCTTAACATTTTATTTTATTTTGCACAACGCATATTTCTCGGCAAAGGCATATTTCACACCTAACCCCCTCACTACTCGGCTTTGATGAAATAATATTAGTGGTGGACTCAATGCAAATACGAACCGACATATGAGGTATCTGCCAGATAACCCTCCGATATCGTGCGTGTGGCTTGCCGGGCTTAGGGTTACGATAGGGTTTTGGGCAATACTAAGGGATATAAATATGTAAATGTTTTAACCAACTCCTGAAACCGTTGACTTCAGATCTTTGAAGCTAAAAGATCGGGTTTACAAATGGTTTGATCTTGACATTGGACTGTTGATTTGTTGTTGCATTACAAAACTGGTAATAAAATGTACCTACTAGTAGCAAAACAAAACTAAGAAAGTTCTTAAATTGTATTGCTAGTAGCCATACCCTTTTACGAATTTTTATTTGTGAAATATTTTGAATAGAAAAAATCGCCTTGGATTAAACCTAGTATAATTTTGCCTAATTAGTCGAGTTAAAAATAATTATTTATTAATGATTTCAGACTCCACAGCACAATGTTCTATAGAAGTTAGCTCCAATAGAAATAAGAGACCAATAAAAACTCAACACCAATATCAACTCCAAACTCGAAAAATGTAATAAAGAAGCACGCAAACAATGATGGATCACGTCAAGAAAAAGAAATAGATATAAAAAATATATAAAATAAATAAGAGTATTATAATATATTATTATAATTTATTTATTTATACCTAAATAAATTAAATAATACATAAATGTTGACTAATATACGAAATTCCATTCCATGTGTAATACCCTCCTCTCATATGGCAGTCGGGTAAAAATGGTTACGCTTACGCTAATCATAGATGACAAGTGAAAGCACGAACGGTGTGCTCATAATTTATGACTATGAAAGCGAAACAGAGACAAGTAAATGGTAAGGTTGATCAACAGACCAAGCTTTAGTGTGCCACTTTCGGAGCGTGTATATAACCTATCTACCCTTTATTTATAACTTACAATATTGCGTGCAAATATTAAATTGATTTCTAATTAATACGTTCAGTAAAATCACCCCCAGCTTTGTTACCAACCCCAAAATAGCCTGACAAATCATCAGCAAAGCTTACCTTCGTCACATGAAACAAAAATAAATCAAATCAATCTACAGCCTTTGATGGCCAGTTAGATCAATACGGCTCGCACAAAAGGGCCAATTTTGCAATCTGGGGAATGTAGCCAAGCGTAACGACCGGGCGATTTGATACTTAAATATCGGATTCCGATTTAAGGTGTATATCATGTTCCAGTCAAGCGAAGTCTTCGATTTTCAGGGCTAAGGCTCTAAAGTTAAGGAACAAAGATAAGTATGTAAAAATAGAATTATGTGAACCTTTAGCATTTAATGAACAATTTCGCTATTTTGAATTTTTATATATTTCTCAATACTTTGTCAAAAAAAGAATATTTTGAAGTCAGTCTTATTTAATTTTTGATCACTTACAGTTCTTTAATAATGTTGTGCTAGCACTAATTAGGTAATACTGTTTATCGTAGTCTTAGGTTGGAAACTGATATTTTAGTACACTTTCAAAATTGGTTTTTATTATCATGATCTAGGCACGATATAGTATCAAAAGGCTTTTTAACGAAATACTATTTCATGGTTTTTTTTTCATTTAAGTTTCATTCAATTTATTTAATATTCAATTAATTTAATATAATGATATAAATAATTCGTAGTTATGGCATTATTTTACATATCCCAAGAAGTTGCGAACGATGTTATGCACATAGCCAATAAGTACACCTACCACAAATAGGTACGTATATAGACACTATCGAAACAAACAAAAACATAATATAACTATGCATTCAAATGTTTCCAATTTTCACCAGCACTCCATTTTTATTCGATCATGAAAAATCAAAGTAAGATTTCATCGTAACGCAGTTCGAAAATAGACACACATTGAGAGAATCGTCGCCGAGTCTCGGCATTTTCCATTATTCTAGCATATTTCAGACAGAATGTGCCGCGTGGAGCCATTTCGAGTGCTAGAACGGTTATTAGATGTTGAAATGTTGCAATTTGGAGAAGCAAATATTACCCTGAATTTCAATAGCTTGTTTAAAAGACTATTTTGATTTGTTAATTAAATTAATAGCTTCTATTACAATTTTGAGTCGCTTGGAAACTTTGGAAAGTAAATATCGAACATCAATCGAACGTATATAAGTCGACGATATCGATACACGCTCAGTCCTAATTTCAAGTATAAGACAAGTTAGTATGGCAACAGTCTGTGCCGCGTTTTATTTGTGATACTGTTTGCTTACTTCGGATTGAACTTCGGTTCGAAATCAAGCTACCCTCGATATTTAAATGACAGGCAGCTTCATTTTGATATGTGCAAATTAAAAAGTATATAATCAGGCAAGTCAACCTAAGAGGCTGGTTCTGACACCTGAAGAACGCAACAACGTTGTCATCTTTTTGATTAGGCTGAAGACTCCGTGTCATACATACATACATACATATAATTACGCCTCTTTCCCAGAGGGGTAGGCAGAGATCACGGATCTCTATTTGCTACGATCCTGACAAACCACTATCGCTTCACTCACTTTCATAACATTTCTCATACATGCTCGTCGGTTTAGGGTACTTTTGATCAAGTTAGCTCATTGTCATTGTATCAATCCGTGTCATTGTATCAATTTAATATCTAGCCTAGCGCCAGTAAAATTATCGTTTCGCACTTCATAATAATAATAGAATATCTTATTAATAATGCGTAGGTATATACATAATTTATCATTAAAATTATAATATCAGCTGAAACTTTCCATTGCTAGACATAGCAACGGACTCCCACGACCTTTACCAGGTCATCATTCCACCTTATAGGGGTCTACCCATGCTGCCCCTGCCGAATGAATGTCGAATGAATTCTGGGTCGAGCGTTCGAACTGAGCGGACGTGCGAGAAGTAATAGTGCTACTTCGCTATACGTTTAAACTGAGTTCATAATAATAAGTTTGGTGGCTTATGATAGCCTTTATAAGTTTAGAGGCTTATGATAGCCTTTATAAGTTTGGTTGGCGTTTATAAGATTGGTTGGCGTTTATAAGTTTGGTTGGCGTTTATAAGTTTGATTGGCGAATATAAGTTTGGTTGGCGAAATATAAGTTTGGTTGGCGAATTACAAGTTTGGTTGCTGAGATGCCTTGTACGTGTAAAATGGAATAAATACGTGAATTGGTTCAAAGTGTTCCTTATTTCTGAGATACCTTAAATAAGGTGTGATATACCATTATATATGTGTATTTCTATTGTACAGTCAAGGTCACCAAAGTTATAGAAATATGTATACAGACCATATTACTACGGAAGTAAAGTTGTTGTATAAATTTTTTGCAACTTTGGGTATAATTAGGGAATGCAAACCGGTTAACCGGTAAATTGACAAAATATGAGGCCGGTAAATTACCGGTAAATTAAAATCAAAATCGGTAATTTACCGGAACACAAATTATAAGTAAAATACAAAATTTCAACGATTGTTAATGCTTCATCGTCATGTTTATACCTCAATAACCCTCCTTTTATCATGTAAAAATGTAAATTGAATAAACTTGTTAGTGTTAATTAGCTTAGCTCATGTAGGATCAAATTAATGCAATCGTGTGTAGAAGCTTCTTAAAATATAAACACGTTCTCGGTGCCGTTCTATAAAATATGAATAATGATCAGTTTGAATAAGTACAATAGAGACGCCTTATTTAACATACTTAGGTATACTTATCAAAACAATCCAAAGAAATACCTCTAATCGTCTTACTGGGAGGGAGAAAAAGGCAAGGAACAGAGGTGTGGTGGTGCTTTTCTTCAAAAAGGGTGACAACACCCTGCTGAAGAACTACCAACCCATCTGACTTCTGAGCCATGTCTATAAACCGTTTTCGAGAGTATAATATACATATTGGTGACCATGACTGTAAGTTTGTGAGTTTAGTTCCTATTTTATCATGTATTTGAAGGTTAACGTTAAGAAAGAAGAGATAAGTGCGTCTATGTACCTACATTTATAGTTAATCTATTTTCAACACATTTGCTCGTTACGTGCCTCTTATTGTGCCGCTTTTGGGCTCATAATCCTGGGTATTAAACACGCGTGTTTAATAACATTACGACACTCGTGTAGTTATGTTTATATCCCGATTAAGACACGTTGGCACCTTGCAGCAAGGTGTATGTATGGACTCGGCGCATTCTTAAATTGACCGGGTTATACAGGTTTGTTTTTAATTCTCGGCAAATGGATTCTTACTCGAGTAAACAAATTAAATCCTTCTTGTGAATTAATTGATTATTTCTTCTTGGATATGGCATAGAAAAGTTTCATTTAGTACCTAAAACTATTTACTTTTGATAACATTTTACATGAATTTATATTGAAGAAGAAAATATTTATTTTATTTTGTATTGGCTGTTTAGAGATTTCATCTAAGCCTCGCTGCGGGCGCACTGCGCGAACTTCACGAAAAAAAAATAGTTGCGCGCCATTATAAGTAATTTCACAAATATTTGTAAACATTGATGATGCGTGTTTGGTTATCATTAAAAATGTTGACTCGTGGTGAATAGAAAAGTGATAAATAGAATTGACGCCACTGTACATTCTTGGAGATGTACAAATGTATGTGAGTAAAAACCTGTTGTCATCAATAACTAAAGGAAACAACTAAGGAGCCTGTAACATTTTAATTTTATGAAAAGGATTTTTTCCTCGCAAATGTGTTGAAAAACGTCGTATGACACGCGTGAGCTTTGATAATTACATTCTCGGCTCTCTTATCACGCTCACCTGCGGTTCACGTAACAATTCCGCCTCTGATGTAATGATCAACATAGCTCACTTGTATCACAATGTACTATTGTTTAATTTGTAAAAATGTGCTATAAAGTGTCATTCATACAATCGATGATACATCTTTAACCTAGGGTCCCAAGCGCAAGCGAATTTCATTATTGAGCGTGTTTCGTCTTGGCTTATGTGCACTCTTACGTAGGTATGATTAAGATAATTTAATGTGATCGATTTTTTTTAAACTGTCACTCGAATTGGAATCTTCTACTTTGCACGGTAGAGTCGCTTTTTGGATGCACTACTTTCATGCAATTCGGGCAATTCGGCCAACTGAAATAATCTTAAGTATTAACCGCTATAAAATAGCCCCAAATAGGACAAAGTCCAAGAAAAACGTTTACGCTGGTACGGTCACGTGCTCAGACGTCCTGCAGACTATATGGTGCGGATAGCCCTCGACATACCAACGACGAAGCGTGGGCGTGGAAGACCCCCCGCCACCTGGCTAACGACAGTCCAAAAAGACCTGATGCAAATGCATCTGGATCCAGAAACAACCCAAAATCGCCCGGAATGGAGAAAACGGACAAGGAGAGCCGACCGATAATGGGAAATGGCGCAGACAGATGACGATTAAGCGCGTAACCAAGTATGTATGAGCACAACAAACTAATATCTTAACTTTCCATCAGGTGATACGGAAGTCAAACGCAATCCCATTATAAATTTATAAAAAAACAATTACTCGTGTAGTTCATAAGCCGTCCAAGTGGGAATCCCATTCAAATGTTACACAAATACGTGAACTATCAATATTACATTGATTTTCCTCATCGGCGTCTCCATAATAACTAAACTTGCTTGGTCACTTGCACACGTGCCAAGGTACGGTCAATCTGACACTTACATTTTGCATTTCGATTGTATATTGATCAACATGGCGACTTTTGACAGCGATACAAACGTGACACTATAACCATTGATAGTCTATCAAAATCACCATGTATGGATACTGATACTGTATCGTAGCGTAGCAAAAAGTCGCCGTATCGACGCTCGACAATCCATGCAAACCTTATACAAATATAATTTTAAAACGACATACTAGAATAACTTGAAACTTTGTGTACAATATGGGATCCGCCTTAGGCATCTAGGTCGGAAAATAGTTTATGTTGCTAAATTCGTGACAAACAGTTGTAAGTTACACACAACTGACCACGACCCGGAGAACTAGGTACAAGTTGCCCTCTTCTTCATTGATATCAAACGAGATTGCGAAAAATCCAGTTAGATTGACCTCCAGTTCCCAAAATGGCTGATAAAGTAACCGTACATTCATAACAGCGCAATTTAGGATTCTGTGTGCTTCTCAATGTAACCTGATGAAGCTAACTCGATCTGTTTAATGCGTTCGGTCGAGCTATTGATTAAGGAATCGGGAAATTTGGCCCTGGCTTAATGGAGGCCTGTTTATCCGGAACCAATGATTGGGTGTATTCATATGGAGGCTGGCAACCCTATCGTATAGCCTGCATGCATTAACTTAATTTATTAAAAAGGCACAGAAAAGGGTACAGGACAAGTAAAAATAATGATATGCAATCACTATCATCATCATCATATCAGCCGAAAGACGTCCACTACTGGACATAGGCATCCCCCAAAGAGTGCCAAAATGACCGGTCCTGCGCTGCGTCATCCGCATCCAGCGGACTCCCGTGACATGCAATGTTTCTAACTTTTCAGAGAGTGAGAGAGAGTGTTTAATTTTGTATCAGTGAAATCTCAAGTGTTCTTTAAGATTTCCGTAAGAGGTGGGGTTATAAAGTGAAGGTTTAAATTCAGAACCGTGTAGGCTCGGACTAGAAAGGAGTTAATAAAAGTGGAGGTGGAAATGGAGGATCTCTTAATACCCTCATGTACAGGCCAACTGGTCTGCTGTTGGGCATTAAATATTCAAATATTTTTACTTTTGCCAGTCAAGGCGTGTTTAACGGCAACTGTAGTCAAAAGAAGCATAAATCACCCCACAATCCGAACACAACTTGAAAAGTTTCAAACTAGAATCCGCTGCAAAGTTAGAAAAGTGCCCGAGGTCAAAAACCCAATGGCGTCTTTGTACGTAATCCGGTTGGGAACAGCTGTGGCATGGATCTTAATTACTGGACGGTGACAAAACTACTTTCAGTGTGAGTATTAAAGTTTTTTCTCCAGAAACTAGAATAGAAAAGCTTGGGAAATATCTTAACTTCAAACCGATTCTACGATCCCACGAGGAAGCGTGATTATGTGTAGTACACACGCTACACGGGATGGGGGTTAGGGAGATGAGAGGGTTCTTGGGTTAAAATAAATTTCTGTTAAAAAAAATCACTCAATCATTAAGTTTGAATCAAATTCAAACTTATGTCGCAGACTACTTTTTGGTACAGTCACAGACTCTTGTCGTTAATGTTTAAGGGTCTTGGATGTTTCTTTTGTATTTAATTATTTATATATTTTAAAAACATCGTTATCTAGTAGGTAAACATTACACAAGCCCAATTGATTTAGTTCAATTTGTGTAAAATTGTCCCGTGATATTTATTTAATAATTTTATTATCAAATGATTATAAACTTTTAATATACTATAGCATTGACAAACTGAGAGTCCCTATCCATTCAAAAGGACAATATCAACTGCAAAATTAGATTCAGATTTACCACTCCTTCACGATGGACCCAATTACCGAACCTTCTGTACAGTCGTACTGGACGTGCGCCGCATAGACTCTGAGATGGATCGTTGGAAGGATTCGTAAAGCCGTTTGAGATTTTCGGGCTTGAGTAATATTCGCTCAAGCGATCTTTGGTTGGTTTGAAGAAGTAGGTGTGTCACCCAAAATCAAATATTCATTCTTTAAATGAACACTTACAATGATATTATTGAGTTACACAAATATTAAGGTCAGAGCAATATCTGAACACACGTTTTCCGAAAGATGTGTAGACTATCTAGGTTTATTATTTATTAATTAAATATAAAGAGCTTACTCAATAGATAACTACATTTCTGGTGGAAACAACAAAGGCCCACACGAAAACAGTAATAATAATATTATTACAGCTGATAAGTTAAAACCTATGGTTGGGTTACTAATTAATGGACTTCGACTTTTGGTAGTTGTAAGTGCATAGCTAGCACATGTCATTCTTATTGTAGAATAAAATAAATAGAATTTTGAATACGCGAAAGGAAAACAGCTGTTCAAGGACAGCGTATTCGGAAAGAGAGATTACGGGTCAGGCTTTACTTATATCATCTATCATCTACACGGTGATAAAATTAAAGAAAATATTCATGTTTTAGTTCGCAATTCGATTAGAATTTCGCAACTGTAAGAAGTAAGCTAATAAAGGAAATAAAATCAGTTGAATACTCTGTAAAAGGAGACTGTAGCAAGAGGCTATAGAATAGGCTATATTATATTATTAAATAATACACTTAAAGGCACCTTTTGCCAACCACAGTGCTGTTGGGCAAGTGAAATCCACAGCAATGAGCAATGTATGGACAGAACTTGTCCGCGATCATTGCGGGTGGCTTAACCAGTTTATTGCGCAAATGTGAGTCGTACGCGGAGGCCCAGGGGTTCAAATATAATGCTAAAAAAAGCGAGGTTATGCTATTTAAAGCAGGTAATAAGGTCTACAGAGTCCCCCCTGTAACTCTTTGTGGTACTACCTTAGCTCAAGTTAATCATTTTAAATATTTGGGCCACTGGGTCACGGACGACATGTGTGACCATATGGACATGGAGAGGGAACGCAGAGCGCTGGCTGTGCGTTGTAACATGCTGGCTCGTAGGTTTGCACGATGTACTGATAAGGTAAAGGCTACGCTTTTTAAAGCATATTGCCAGTCCTTTTACACGTGCAGCCTATGGATCAGCTATACGCAGCGGGTATACAGCGCTCTGCGGGTACAATATAACAACGCGTACAGGGTGGTGTTCGGGCTGCCGCGACACTGCAGTGCCTCTGGCATGTTCGCGGAGGGGCGGATCGACGGCTTCCACGCGATCATCAGGAAGAGGTGTTGCTCGCTACTGAGACGGTGGCGCGCCAGCTCGAATACCATCCTGTGCACGCTGGCCGACCGGTGGGACTCACCGTGGCTGAGGCACTGGGTGCAGCTGCATGTCCCCCTATGTATGTACACCTAGACCTATATTAATATTAATACTAACCCTAGAATTAAGTAATATGTTACTAACAATTTATGGACTTTGTCCGAAATAAAATTGAATTGAATTGAATTGAATTGAATTGCCAGCACGTTGTTGGAGCTGGCGCGCACGCGTCGCACCAGGGATTTTAGCTTAATACTCGCTTTATTACTTGATTCTTGCCGTACAGTTGGCGACAAAGATATGTTATCTTTTTACGAAATATGTGTAGGTACCTAGCTTCGACATAGACTAATAGTATTTTCAAATGTATCAGCCAGAAGTTCAAATAGCTACTTTGATTTAAATCATGTTTACGCGGAGACACCTTTCACAGTTTGAGCGGGTGGACGTGAGGGGTATGTGCCTTCGTAGCACGGGAAGACTTCGGCCGGTGCCGCGTCGCACGGTACTACACGAAAAAAACGCGAGGGTTACCCGCCGAAATAAAAAATGAAACATGCGAGGAAACGTTTAAGCGTAAACTGAAGAACCTTTTATTAAATAAGTCATTTTACTCAGTCAATGAATATACTGAAATTGTACAATAGACTATTTTCAATTACCTATATCGAATTTTAATTATTTTTGTGTATGTTAACTACTCATTACTATTAAGATTTTGACATTGTTTTATATTAAATTTATTATGTAATTTGATAGGTGAGTACTGTCTGTACCCTATTTTCATTTTTTTTTTAATCTTGTAAATTATTGCCATCCTTGTACCTATTTCTCTTGACATTGTGATTATACACAGGAATAACCTGACCTGACATTTAATTTTATGTTCATTTAATTTTAATTGTAGCTATATACATATATCGTATATTATTATACCTATTACATAATTATATTTATGTTCAATGTTTGATTATTATTGCATATCTTGACGATCGCTGTACGATAAGTAATAAAATGTTAGAAAAATAATCTGTGAAAATTGTACAATGAAATAAATAAACTAAACTAATACCTAGTTGATTTGTAGTAAAACTGGGCATAATCTTTGAAGTCAGTATTTTTAAAGTAGCAAAGGAAACTTCAAGTTGGACATTTATTTTAACTCAAACTTATGTTAAGTAGAAAAAACTCATACGGTGCTCAATGACTGTGAAATTAATTTTAAATTCAAGGAGAGAGCTCGAAGAAAGAAGTTGGATGAAAAAGAAAATCTAAGCTTAAAAACGGGTTCAGACGAGCTCTTTTGCTATTATGTAGCGAAAATCTGATGACCTGTAACGATAGGTAATCTTAGCTAATAGCAGAAGCTAGATATAACAGCACTAGCTGGTGCAGAGTTTGTTGTAGCTTTTATGACATATGGATTATAATGTTATATAATACAGTTGCCGTCCATACTTTATTAAACTCAAATTATTGACTCTGCCGTGTATTTATATATTACAAGCCGCTCTTTTTGTCCGTGAAAATCCTTATCTGTTTCAAAAGAAAAAAGATTGCGAGACAACCAGAACGCAGTATAGGAATAAGTTATTGCTACCAAACGCTAACTTGACATTGTATAAAAATAGTCCACATTATAAATGTACTCTAATTACAAATAAAATCCCACAAACAATTAAACAAGAACGTAACGAAAAAATATTTAAAAATAAATTAAAGAAATTATTAATTGAGAAATGTTATTACTCAGTAGACGAATTTTTAAATGATGGGTCTTTATAAATTTTATGAATGACATATCTAAATTGACATATAAAAATATTGTAGAAATAATGTAAAAATAATATGAAATTAAAGTCAAACTAATTGTAATTAAAATGAATGAATATGTAGGTATCTAATGCAAAAATGTTAATAATGTTGTTATTGTATGCATGTTAGTATTAAGTTTTGTGTGTCCTTACAGGGCGTCATGGTCTGACCTGAATACTGAATGTAACACCTTAATTGCAATGTACATGGCTTTACAAATGAATAAAGAATAAAGAATGTTTGCCGATTATTTTGATAAATTTGACCAACTTCCTGGAGTCCATTCCAGTATTTTTTTTGTATAAATTGTAAATGATGAAAGCTGGTGACAATGATAATTATGGTGCTATTAACTCTTTATTTTGCAATTTAACTGACAAAATACATAATTTCTGGTTCTAAACTTGAAATGTTCCTCTCGACGAAACAGAAATCATTTCATCCAAGCTTATCTGTGCTGTCTTCCTAATAAATTTCTTCAGTAATTCTTTTTAGTGTGCAAAAAAGTACAGTTGACGATAAAAACTTGTCTCAAAAGTTTAATAATAGATGTTACTGTTGGCGACAAAGCGGGCGCATCTCCAAATAAACCGGTTACTAAGCCGGCCGCGACGTCACTACAGGGGACGGTGCGCGGGGATCGTCGGCGGATTCACAAAAGACTCGCGCTGCATACCGCACACATTGTTCGCGATCTAAAACATTTTGTATTTATATTTAACTTCCGAAATTACAAAGTATTTACAGTCCACTCGCATTTTTACTTAGTCTAGAGATCCTGCAAGCACTGAACCAGGCACTAGACCCAACAGTTACTGTCCCTACGACCCTTGTTACAGTCGCCATCACATACATCGGGGCAAACAAGCACGTCACAAACATCGGAACACACCTCTATTTTCAAGGCATTAGGGTGCATCTGCCGATATTTTTGCACACCTATAGTGTACATAGGTATATGTGCTGGCGACTGTACAGTCGAGTTCAAAAATATGTAAACACGACTTTACTCACGGCATCAGGTTGCTAAGATTTTGGTAACGTTCGTATATTTCTGTGCTAGACTGTACCTCTTGTTTCCTTTGTATTGTCCACCAGCTCAAAAACAACTTGGCTGAAGCTTACATAACCTTTCCAACCCGGCATGTTATCGACCTTACCATTAAGGCAGGCGGAATTTTATGGCTGCCGGAATCGACGCCGTATGCTGCAAAATGGGGGCCATAAAAATATCCGCCACGTGAGGTTCATCAGCGAGCGCAGGCAGATGCTCTTTCACTTTACTGAACCTACCTTATTTTGTATAAAGCAGTTACGCTGCTAACAATATTTATAAATTTCAAATTAAAGGAAAAATAAAAAAAAATAAGCTCCGAGCCGGCGACCACAGGCATACATGGCCCGTAATTTTTCAATTGTTCCTTTAATTTGAAAGTTACCTACTTTTACGTAGGCCTTATTGTAGCCGTTCAGTACACAAGTAAGCGCCCCACTCTTTTTAATTAAGCCATTTGTGCTTTTACAAGCTTTTATTTAGCTCACCCCGTTTGTTTTATTCTTAATTCTTTCTTGGGTCAAATTTAATAATTGCAATTTGACCCACTTCCTGGTTTCCGATTGAGCTAAAACTGCATATGTATATCGCATGACAATGCAATATTATGATGACATGGAGCTGATCTGATGCTGGAGCTGGAAGGTGGCCATAGGAACTCCGCAATAAAACGACACAACCCCATCGAGTTTGGGCTCGTTAGAATAGTTTTTGAGTAGTTGATGATGGTATGCAGAAAAGTACAGTCCGCAATAAAAGCTTGTATCAAAAATGACATTTTTGACAGACACTTATTATTAATTAAGTCATTTGTGTTTTCTCTGGATAAGTATATCTTGCAGCGTGGACGTCCCAAATAAATATGGCGGCGTTCTGTGGTAGATGAGGCAAAGAAGATCTCTGGAGATAAATGAAGCGAGAAGCTCAAAACCGATTTGCATGGAGGGTCACTGTGGACGCCCTCTGCCCCATCTAGGGGACATAGGATCTTACTCATACTCATATTATTCACAATTGCATATTTTTATTATCATTTCAATTTTATAAATGCTTATACATATTATATTAATTATCATATATTTTTTAATTATTTAAATTATAAAAGGCATATCTATATAACCATTTTATTCATTTATTTTTGAAGTTGCTTAGGGCAAGTAAGTAATATTCATATTCATATTAATTTATTCATAATATCGTTAGTATATTATATGTCAATTTATTACAATTTAAATAAAACATTAAATATAAAGTAAAACCAATTGGTTAGTAAGTAATAAATTCGTAATAAATTCAGTCCATCATGAAATTTCAATTAAAAGTAATTTTAACTATAATTTAATGTTTAAAAATTCGTCAAAATTATACAGTGTGTGCTCGAGAAGCCAAGCCTTTAGTTTTTTTTTGAAACATTGCAGTGAGGGGGCTGAGGTGACTTCTACCGGTAACTTATTATATATAGTCGGTCCCATTATGTGAGTCACCTTTTCGGACTTTGCCAGCCGTCGCTCCACCGGGAGGAGTCTATTCGGGTGTCGCAGCGAGCGGTTCGAGTCTGCGCGTTTATTGTAGTCGCATAAATGTGTGTGTGTGTAAACTGCAATCTGTGCAATGACTATTGCTGGCAGAGTTAATATGCCTAATTCTTTGAAATAAGGTCGCACGGAGGTATCTTGGGCTACCTGTACCACAGACCGCACGGCTCTTTTTTGTAACCGGAAGGCACGTTGCCAGTCTGCGGCCCGTCCCCACATCTCAGCACCGTACTGTAAGAGTGAGTGTAATACGGTCGCAAAGTAGCTAGTTCTGACAACATGCCGCGGCACGACTCGAGCCAGACGGCGGAGCGCAAAGCATGCACTACCGACTTTGCCACATGGTCTATATGGGTTGCCCATGTCAGTTTGCGGTCTATTTTTAAGCCTAAGAAAGTAGTGGCTTCCACTTGTTCCAAACCAGCTCCTCCAGCTTTAATCTTCAGCGACCTCGGCGCACGGCCGCCGACGTAGAAGTGGAGGAAGTGTGTTTTGGACAGATTTAGAGCCAAGCCGTTTAAACTGAACCACCGAGCCAGCTGGTTAGCAGCGTCATTGAGACGGGTCTCTAAGCTGTCAACATTTGGGGCGGATACAATGCCAGCAACATCATCCGCATACATTAAAATGTCAGCTTGGTATCGCTTCGGGGAGGTCGTTCAGTAGCAGGGAAAACAGGATGTTGGAAACTGACGATCCTTGTGCTACACCCATTGATGTTGTATATGGGATATATAGAGAATATCTGGGATATGGGATGCGGCTAATAGATGATGCGATAAAACTGATCAAACACTTTCGTATAATAAGTGCAATTTCTATTATTTTCTAGCTTTTGATTTCTAAACAACGCAGATAAGCAAAATTCCGAGCAAAACCGAGTGGTTAGATGACCGGGCAATCACTTGTAAACGCATACTGATCAGAATTAAATCAGATTCAAACATCTATTTTCACATTAACGAGACGATGACGGTGCTACGCTTATTTTTACCTTATTATATAATATCAACTATGTTAAGGAGTTGTAACTTATTTAAGTCGTCATCATCATCATCATCATATCAGCCAAAAGACGTCCAATGCTGGACGTAGGCCTCCCCCAAAGAGTGCCAAAATGACCGGTTCTGCGCCACCCGCATCCAGCGGACTCCCGCGACCTTTACCATATTATCATATATTTAAGTCGTATCGTAACATATTTCAATTTATTAACGAACTGACGATATCTAATTAACTTTATTTACTTACTTTACTTTGGAGTTCCTTTTGTCTTAATAGAATTTTAGGTTTGCCAAACATTTATGCATATTATGCACTATCATGATACGTTGCTTTGCTGCTCGTTTTTGCATTAAATTCTGTAAGAGCCAGCTAGAATCTAGATTGTTAAATGCAATGTTCCTAACACATGGACACAGAGTGTTATTTGAACTTGGCGCAGTCAGTAGGATACGAGTGCCTTTAAATTTACTTTGAAATTCAAACGCTGAAATGAAACAGGAACGTTGAAGTTAAATTCACAATTTTCGCTGAGATTATGAAGGACTTATCCTTAAATACACAGTATTATACTTTGCAAAACAAAACTGCGTCGCGATTCCTTAATTAACAACAGGCGACCTCTCTAGGATATAGTTATTTATTTATCGTATGGCGGTTACACACTGGTACACATATGTATTCGTATTGATGTCGCTGATAGAGTTCCAGTGTGCGCTGCGAGGTTCAGAAGGATATAGTTTATGTTTAATGACTTTTTCATTCTGAGTTTAGGAGAAGGAAACATGAAAGCGGCGATGGGGTCGTCCTACTTTGTCATATTGGATCGAGCCTCTAATTTTATCTTTTACAAATCATATGACAACGATGATTGCAAATCGCTGCCCCAATATTATAGGGTTCTATGTTTCATTTTCGGGGTACTTCAATTTAGACCTAGTGTCACTCTGACAAACTTCAAATTTCAAGTTGATAAAAGTGCAACATAGAACCCTATAATATTGGGGCAGCGAAATGGTTGTCCTCTCGTGTATCACCTTAAATATTCGGTGGTCTATTAGATCAAAGGTAAATTGAAATATGTTTACTTCATGTACGCATTCTTTTTGATACGTAAGTAGCCGCACATAGTTGAAACCAACCCGATTCCGATACAATGTTTAGTTAACACATTTAAAGCCAAGGATCGCTACGTAGCGTAGCGCTTTGTAGCGGAAATCGCTTGAAAAAGCGTGACTCATATGTAAGTCATTCGCCTTGAAGGACGTATCCAAGTAGTACAATACGTCTACAAACATTAAATTGAATCAATCTAAAAAAAAACTCCCAAAAGCAGTCCTAGTAATTCAAATAAAGCAGGCCTTAAAAGATTTGCGCTTGGCCAATAAAGATTAAGGACCGTCGGGCTAGCTCGGGGCGGCTCGGCTATCTCCGGAGGATTGAGATAATCCTGCTCCGGATTTAGTCTCGTAAATCATAAATATTTAGTTGGTAGGCTTTTTGTTATTGTTTAGTTAGACTAAATAATGAACAGTAGTGAAAAGGGCAGACCTCAGAGGACGATAGAGTTTCAAACTTGTTTTGTTCACTGCAGCGGGAGGTACAGCAAATTCAAGGCAATGCCTCGAGGGCTGTTTGCCGTATTCAATCTTCTATTTATAAGCTTTCAAACAGAGTGATTCAAAATAAATAAGTTTCTGTCACAAAAATAATTTTTGGTACAAGCTTTTATTGCCAATTGTAATTTTCTGTATACCATCATCAACTACTCATTGTGACGATTCTAACGAGCCCAAACATGGCGTTGTGTCGTTTTATTGCGGAGTTCCTATGGCCACCTTCCAGCTCGAGCATCAGATCAGCTCCATGTCATCATAATATTGCATTGTCATGCGATATACATATATGCATGCAAAATTTCAGCTCAATCGGAAACCGGAAAGTGGGTCAAATCTCAATTACTAAATTTGACCCAAGAAAGAATAAAGAAAAATAAAACAAAGGGGGTGAGCTAAATAAAAGCTTGTAATAAAAAGCTTGTAAAATATTCCTGTATAGCCAGCATTGTAGAGTTTGAACATACAACCTCTATAGTACCTACCTATCTAGTCCGTTCCGCGAGGAAGCGCAGTGCCTCAAATCTTTGACTATACTTATTGTGTACTAGTTTATTATGTTTGATCCATGACGTAGGAACATGTGGGGTGTTTACTTTGTATTTAATATCTAAGTACCTATCTAATTTACAGAGACTATGAGGCCACTTTGGAGGCCCAGTAACCCTACTATTAATGTCGCCCAGGTTTCCTAACTTGCAATGGCATACTGTCAGTATTACATTGGCGCAGTAGTATTGCATTGCGCGGAGTTGGAGCGGTACCTACGCGCCATAAACACGCTAATGATGAAGAAACTGCTTTTAGTGTTTAGAATGAACAACTGTGCTACCATAATTATCGTTGGATATTGCTCACAGAAGTTGTACTCATAACTTTACCTAGACAAATATACAAACCACGTTGTATACAAGCTAAAGGCGTATTTACAGTCGTAAAGCCTAGTTTAAAACCAGCGCATTAACTGCCCGAAAAAAACCGTAGCCTACGGGTTAACGACGAACCCAATTCGCAAATACGAGTTCTTGGAGTCTGCCGGTAAACTTAAGTAAGTAGAAAAACTTCATGCCTTCATGATGCCCAATCTAGCACCTACACGTTGCAGAATATTCAATCAAAAATATATTATATTATATTATTATATTATATTTATTTATTTGGTATTAATCATACACTGTCAATTGGGTACATTATAACTTATAAGTAAATTAAAATTAAAACCACAAATACTGGCTTACAAATGTCCCAAGAATAATATTAAAAAATATGTTACATAATGTCATTGAATAAGAATAGCTTGATATAAGCATACCAACCTTAATTTTATTATTAAGTCCCTGATCGACCAAATAGAATATATATATATATATATACATATATTGCTCGTTTAATAGTATAAGATAATAGTAGGTAGGTAATGAAGTTGACATAAAATTCCTAAGATTAAATATAAGTACATTTAATCTTAGGAATTTTATGTCATAGGTATCCTCTTTCATCTGCGAGCCACTTAAGTAAGCACCGCGCCTTAAATAAGGACGTTGCATATCATATCATTAAAGTACTTTATTAGAAATGCACATAATTTATACAGAGCGAAAAAGACAGCTAATTTCACTCAAGTGTTTAGCACGAGGCTTTATGTGCGTACTTGCAATAATATTACGCAATATATAATAGGTACATACTTTTCTATAGAGACTCTTACCTGCAGATACACTGTTAAAAAAGTAATAGATTAAGCAGCTTTTGCAGAAAAATGTAATAGATTAAGCTTTGTATCCCATTGTTTAGTAATAATAAATAAAAATAAACTTAAGTAGCACACGACACTACCTACTTGGCATCACGTTGTGCTACCATGTGATTTACGGTACTGATTTATGATCGTGTATTTAACTTACTATGACACATAATTATTAATTAATGATTATTCGCATTAGTTTTTTTAAAATGGACTACTGCGAATGAATCATCTTCAAATTCATAGGTTTATTTATTCGCAATAGTTCCTCCAAAGCTACTGCCTACAGGAATTACAGGGAATGATCCATTATTAGTATTTAATAGCAACCATCAAACTCCCTATTAATATTGTCGCTACACCAACAATTTGTAATAAACTAATAGAGCACCCAACACTACCTATGTCAACAGTGACAGGTAACATAAAACCATAATGATACCCGTATCAATTAGGCATTGTTAGCTTTCCAACGTCAGTGTATACCCAGCTTTACCATTAAGAAAACATTATTTTATACAGCTCCTTTGAATCGAGCTTTAATTGGAGTACGCACCTCACCTAGTTATTAACTAGGGCAGGCTGAGTAAACAGACTTAGTGCACGCACCGGTTTTACTCCAGTCAACGTGAGCTGACGCAAAATATCGTCCGGAAATATTATGACAGGATGATAATGTTATGACAGGATACATTGACGTTGGAAAATATGAAATAATACGGTCTTATTTTCCCTTTGAGTTGGAAGTCAAATGGCTCTCGCTTCCGGGAAGACTCGTGACTATCGTGACTATTCTTGGTGAGTAGCTATAGCTAGTGGACCGGTATCCTTTCAGAGGATTTAATAATAAGAATAAGAATAATTTATTATTGGACAAGCACATGATTACAGATTATACAGACATTATCCGTGGGGCTCCAAACTAGGCTATTTAATATTGTTAATTAGGCTACAAATTGCATTGGAAGCATTAAGGCGACGTGAGCTCCAAAAACTGATTTTTAAAAAATCGTAGCTCTTGTTTGGATTATAATACGGCTGCCTTAAATTTAATAAGCAATCTTGATGCCTTTTTCGAGGGAAATCAGCTATTCGAATCCTGAGTTTTTGACTTTCGCTCGATAGAAAAAAATCACGAACATAGGTCTAAAATACACTTAAAAAAATCATAACAAATTATGCACAACAGCTAAACATATTAAAGTTGGTTTTAAAAATCGACAATGTAATGTTTGAGGGAAATCAGCTATTACTTTTTTATTTATTGAAACGCACAAATAATTAAAATTAAAAAACATGATATCCGCGCTTCCAAACACGCACTTCCATCTCGCTCACGCTTATGCTCAGTGAGAGGGAGAAAATACCACGAACCTACGTCCCCTTAAGAAGATGCCTCGAATCGAGTCGATCCGGAAAATCAACGCCCCTTTGTGAGAGACGTTCTTACAGATCACGCAAGAGTGAAATGGCTGCGTTCATAAATCGCTGGACAATATTATTATATTTTATGTTCTATTTTTAATTTCGTTAATTGTCCCTTCTCGTGTTTAATTAAGTTTTTATCATTGTTTTGTTTGTTTTTTTTTGTTTGTTATCCACCGTGAACTCACTCGACGGTTCTATCGGAAGACCAGCGCTGGCAGCAATGCCAGCATTATGCTGAGATAGAACCGTTTCGTGACAAACGCTGTGTTGTTTGTCTCGAATAAATATTTCTTTCTTTCTTTCTTATGTCTTCCGCGCACGAGAAAGCGAGATGCAACACTATTCGGGAATAGCTTTTTTGGACAATTTAAAAGAAATATATAACTTTGTGAAGTTTTATTAATATTTCTTTCAGTGAAATTTTAGATGAGGTAAAATACAATCATTTTAACTTGATTGTGACGTATAATAATGTACCTATTAACACTTTAAACTCTCGCGCTTTGTACACATATTTAAATACTGTTTCCCGTGTTGAAACGTCAGAAATAAAGGTTAATAAATATCGCGTTAGACCCGGAAAAAACAGTATATAAATAATAATGTACCTATTGTATTCTTTTTACTATAGAGGTAATTTTTGAACATCAGAAAAATAATTACATTAGTCTAGAATCATATATATATGTTCAGAACGGCGTTTCAAAGAATTCATTGTTTTCCAATTCACGCCCTTAATAACTGCTGCAAAATATCGCAATATTTTCATAGGGCAGGTCGCATCAACTAACGATTGCAGACCGATCAACGTTAAACACTGGCAGCTGTTATTCCATACAATCCTGTCAAACTCTCCATACATCAGATCTTAATGAACACTGCGCACAATTACAGACGATTTAGTGCACCCACCCTTATGCTCAAATAATACACCCATTTAAATTCCATTCTTAGTTATATTAACTGGACTAAAATGAAAGCACGTTCTCTTCTCACCCTTACGTTAAAGACAGAGCCACTAACCAATCTAAAAGTTTCCAAGTTTTCTCCATTAAGGCATTAATATGCAGAGGTGATGGGTTTGGTCTCGGGCAGAGCTCATTTTAATTAATCAGAAAATTATTCTATCCCAAATAATCGTGCTAATGGTCCAAAGCGCTTAGAGAGTTCTTCAAGAGATTTAAATTGTCGTTTCGAAGTAATTTGAGTATTTCTTGGACGTTTTCAATTACAAAATAAAATTGGGGATTCGCTAGGGACAAACGTCCCGGCACGTGTTACCAGCGACGTGGACAGAAGTGGCGCAACTTTGTCAGGCAACTGACACGTGGAACTATGGCATGAGAAGTACGCATTGTCGTAACTGGGTGGCACCCGAGGCGCAAATTGTGTGTGTGGGCGTCTCCTATGGCATAGCCTGGGGAAGCCCGTCCCCTGTCGATGGAGTTTTGCATCGATGGTGACATTACCACTAACCCGGTGCACGGTGTTGTATCCCCACCGCAACCTAGCTACGCCCACTAGTCATGCGACAATACGAGCGATGACCGGCAAGGTGGCGCCACTTCGCTGGCATGAGATGTCACCAGCCATAAACTCCTAGTGAATCCCTAGCTTGGATATAATTAGGCATTATGTGTAGTATGAATATAAAAGTAAAATAAATGTTTACACTTTTCCATCTTTTTTCCATCGTATTAAGGTCAAAAGTGTATACATATCTTTGACGTCTGTACAGCTGTAAACGGCTGGATTGCTGGCAGGGTCACTACTCCCTAGGATTTACGAGTCGTAACATGAAGGAAAATAAACTTTAAAGGAATAAAGTTTGGGTGGCGCAGATCCGTTCGTTATGGCGCTGTTTGGGGGAGGCAGCAGTCCAGTAGTGGACGTTTATCGGCTGATAATATGATGATGATGCACAAGTACCTACTGTAAATACATTATATTCAGTTATTTATATGTTAATATTATATAGCAGGTGCGGTCGCCGAAAATGGGGCAAAACTAAAACACGGCAAATACGCCCACCTAGAATCAGCGTACGACTTTGTTCCGGTCGCTATCGAGACGGCTGATCCTTGGTGTTCGGAGGGCAGGAGGCTTATTTGGGACCTTGGCTGGCATGTAACAGAACAGACAAGGGCTGCAACCCTCGTTCCGGCTCTTACCTGATCCAACAAATATCGGTGGCAGTTCAGCGGGGCAATGCAGCCAGTATTTAGGGCACTTTTGGACCATATGGGAGCCGGACATAAAAAATATAAAATAAAATAAATTAAGTTCTTTATTGACAGGCAATAACCCATTAAATAAAAAATTGCATAAAAAGTAAACAGTAAAAGTAAAAAGTTAAATTGTATAAGCGTAAAGATAAAATTAAATAAAACCTTAAATTTTTATAATAACCTAACTATGTTTAGGCAGTCACAACCGAGAAGACCTACTTCCTGTTCCTTTCGTGATGCACGGAAATCCAACGTTTGTAGATCGGATTACTCAGATACCCGGACAGCTCACGGAGGATACCGTTGTCCGACGTTCGGATGCGGCTCCAGAAGGAAGCTATGCGGGAGCGTATGATGGCAAAGAAGTTTAGCCTCGGCAAACATGCTCGATGCGCTGCAGTATCTTGGCAGTTTCATTAGAATACGGTATGCATCATTATACTGCACTCTAATTTTGCTCATCGCGCGTTTCGTGAATCTGCTCCAGAGTTGACATGTATAGAAACATAGACAATATGCCCTAAACAATGTTCACTTCTGATGAATAGTGATCTACAACGCGCGAACCTGCGAGCGAGCATGTTGCACCGCACGGCCAACGCCCTGCGCTCCCGTTCAATGTCGTCATCGTCAACAAGACCCTCCGTAAGTAAATATGTGTCCGAGGTATCTGAATCTTTCCACCCTTTCCACCTGCGCT
Organism: Epinotia brunnichana; assembly: GCA_963854355.1. Classification (NCBI taxonomy): domain Eukaryota; kingdom Metazoa; phylum Arthropoda; class Insecta; order Lepidoptera; family Tortricidae; genus Epinotia; species Epinotia brunnichana. The sequence goes on from OY977939.1 coordinate 35,416,478, forward strand.
CCGTCCAAATATACTGGCGGGACTCTGGCCGGACCCCTTCCAGCCTTAAATACCAACAATTTGGTTTTGCCAACGTTATACTGCATGGTTACGAGCATATTGCTCGCAAATGGACAGCAGCTTTCTGAAGCCTCTGATAGATGGGCTGAGAAGAACCATGTCATCGGCGTAACTAAAATTATTAGTGCATGTAGTACCAATGTGGCAGCCCACTCTGGATCTTCTCAACTCAACAATCAGGTCGTTAATGTAGAGGCTAAAGAGGTCCGGCGAGGTCAGCCCTTCTTGGCGAACTCCACACTTTAATCTAAATTCATTAGAGGTTGTGTCACCCCATCTCACACAGTTGGACTGGTTTTCATACCTTAACAGACTCACGATTTTTGAGGGTACATTACTCTCAACGAATTCCTCACATAGCAACTTCAAGTTAACTAGGTCAAAAGCTCGACTGACGTCCAGGAAACATGCGTACACCGATGAGTGCCGAGCCACGTAGTAGTTTACTGTACTTTTAAGGCTAAAAATCGCTGAATCTGTTGAGAGACCAGGACGAAAACCAAACTGCGCATCGTCTTTACTGATACTGCGCTGCAGATCCGGGTGAATTAACCTCTCCAGTATTTTCCCGAGAATTGTACTTAAGGAAATTGGTCTGTAATTCTTAATACTAGAAAGATCCCCGGTTTTATTTTTAGGAACTGGAACTACCACAGTCTTTATTAATTTCTTTGGTAAGTAACTAAGATTAATGCACCTATTATACAACTCGGCCAATAAAGTTAGGTTATATTTATATTTCATTTTCTTTCGTGTTATTTTAACCTTATTTTCTAGTTTTAGTTTTAATTTAGTTTTCTTATTATTCTCTTTCTAGTTTACATTTTTTATTTAATATGTACTTTATCTGTAAATAAAATTTATCTACTTGTATGAAAAATAATCAGAAATTATTAGCATGAGACGTGATCATGCCGATACCGAGAACTTATTGAACGCCCCTCGTATCACGGTGCGTGGTTCCTTGTAAAGCTTTGAGAAGCGAAAGATTTTCAGAAAACACATTTTATTATAATGACGAAACAGACAAATAGAACAGCCACAGCCACTAACCAGATCTAATTCACACCAATATTTAATTTTAGACTTAAACATGGACTTCCCTTATAAATACTGTATCGTTTGATATAAATACAGAGTATAATTTTTTCTTGATCTGTACGATTACCCCAAATACTCATTCGTAATCAGATATCGACATCGTCAATAATATTCTTCAAAATATCTTTCCCATTGTGATAAAGATGGCATACACAACACAGATCGAAGGCGTCAATATCAATTCTTTTCGATCAAAGCCCATACCTTTCTAAAGATATTGAAAGTCATTATTAGATTTGCCTTTAAAGTGTTTTGATTCTGTTCGAGTGTCGTTTTAAGACATTAAGAAGAGTTGTACTTACGTGACTCTATTAATACCAAGTAAAATACTCGGTATTTTACTTAAGTCGATTTTTTTACAAAATGGCTTTGGAAGGGAAAATGCCGTAACTAATTAATCTAATAATATAATGATTCATATCTGAATGTAACGTCTATCTTAACAAAGTGACTTTGGTGGGTATACAATAATCACGTGCGAATATAAAGAGTATCTAAAATAATTGTAGTCTCGTCTGCTAACAAACCGCACATTAATTTAAGTTTATAAGAACCAATAAATAATTTTTATCATTATCAGTAATGAAATGTAGCAAAATAACAGACGTCTGGTATAGCGATATCGTCGTCGAATTGAGGCTAGCAAGAAATTTATGAGCAGATAGTTGCGAACAGTGAATTAAAGAGTAAAACAAGAATAAACCTATATTTTGTCATTTGAACTGCAGCTTTCGTGAGTCGTCATTTAGCCGCTGCCTCCGTAGACACTCTAAACATCTATTACTTGCGTTTGCATTAATTTCTGGATTACGCAACATGTACCTTACATTTATACTTAACAAAACAATGGATATAAGTATGTAGGTACTGGCGGTATTCTAAATATTTTGAAAAGATTAACGTCCTTTCTTCAAACTCTTCTCTTAATTACAATGAACATGCACTCCTAAAAGTAACTGAACTTACAAAAGTACCTAACTGTGTGTAGTCCCGCAGTTTCTTTGGTAGACAAAGTCAAAGCTTTATAAACGCTATCTTCCCGGGAAGCGAGTTGATTGCTCTCTCTAATTAACAAAATTTCTGTAGGATATGAAATTAAATTTTACGAAACTTTCCGCGGCATGGTTGTAATTGTAACGTATGCAAATACAGCGAAACTACACAAGTAGATCCGTTAACATTAGTACAGTTTGAATATGAATTGCAAACTATGTGTTCACTGCAGAAAAAGAAAGAAGCAAGTAGTTTGTAAAAAAAATATTATTTTTCCCCATATCCTATCGACTGCGCTAAATCAAACAATTTTACCAGTAGAAATAAAAGAATTTAATGTGGCAAAAAAATATTTACGGGATAACAGTTACTTTTGGCACGTAACCTAATGTGTCATCAAGAAAGCAAGTACCTATTTTTTATCTCACTGATGGCTAAAATACTCTAATTTTTATTTCTATAACTCATATCATAAGCAACTTATTTACTAAAAATTATATTAAGTACATTATAAGTATCATTTCTAACTAGACTCTATCATGTCTATCTTATACGTCAAAACGAAATACATACTTTGTAGCTCTGTGAGCTGTAGACATATCGCGAGTCTGTCCTCTTTAAAAAACATTTTTATTTTTAGGGTTCCGGACCAAAAAGGTATAAACGGAACCCTCATGGTGCGACTCCGTCCATCTGTCTGTCTGTCACAAAGTTAAATATCTCAGGAAAAACTAATGCTACCATGAGAAATTTGGAATAATTGTAAACAAAGCTAATTCACGTGTATGAAAAATGAAAAAAATAAAAAAATATTTTTTATTTCTATAAAAAAGGACGCTCAAAGAAAGAGGGGGGGGGGCAAAAATTTAGAGTGTTGTGGGTTTTATACAAAAGGGCTTGAATTGCACATTCTAAAACAGTTTTTAATTTTTTTTTTATAGTGGTAAAATTTAGATTCTCAAAGGAAAATGTAGAAAAAAATAACATGCACACCCCCCCCCCCCCCCTCCCTCATTTCCGAAGTTTACCGAGCGAATAACTTGAAAATAATATATATTATTAATATTAACGTAAATATTACAGAAAAAAAGTATAACGAGACCTCTATCTAGCGTATTTTTTTTATTAATCAAAAATCATTTAAGTAATATTTAAGTTTGTAATTTAATACTTCTTTGTTGAATTTTTTACCTTCTTACTTGTATGGAAGTATTCTGAAAGTACCTTCTAGCAAATAAAAAACAATTATCGAAATTGGTTCATTTGAAAAATAATTATCTCTGAAAAACCAACTTAGACTTTTTCTTAATAAAACCAGCGTAATTGTGACAGAGGTAAATAAACCAGTTAAATGTAAGCGATTAAATATCCCGTTTAGTAAAAACAATCAAACATTATGCCAGAGATTGATGGCCGTTTCCTATTTACATAAAATATGTATCTTCTGACTGGGATGTTTTCGCTTGTAGCTGGGTAAAAGTCTGTCGTGAATGCTTGAGGTTTAGCGAGACGATGGATGACCGTCAGTCTTCGATAGTATATTATGTTCACAGTGCATTAGTTCTGTAACTGTAATACTGTGTAATAATTATTTGGATAAATAAATAAATAAATAGATCACGATAAAAGCAATAACAAGCTTTGTTTAGTTTAGAAAGCAATCCTAGTTTGGAGAATGATATTTCTGAAGTTAGATCATTACTTTGTAGTATTTGTATTCCGAGTAAATTTAAACAACAAATTGGCGAATAAGATTGTCTGGAAGAAAGAAAGAAAGAAAAAAAGAAAGAAAAAAAGAAAGAAAGAAAGAAAACATTTATTTGTGACAAAATAAAGGAAGAGATCGCTCTTTAGCGATCTGACCGCCTGTTGTTTTACTTCAACTGGCTCCCTGTATCTCTGAGTTATCTTTTGTAACTGCTCTATAATATGTGGGAGGTGTGGAATAAAGAGCATTTTGTATTGTATTGGATTGTAGCCAATGTCGCACTTAGCGTTAAGTACGATATCAGTAAGGGGTCAGTTGATAGTATTAACGGCAGTCGAGTTAGTAGTAGGTACAGATTCTTCACTGCACGCCTATATTTAAACGATAGTTTCCTGATTGGCACAGGATACCGATAGATTACTGCGTGTACGTGTACTGCTGTGCACGACAAAATACCGATAAATACAGACATCTGGCAGACATAAGTAAACTCTCGATAATTTATAAAATACCACAAATCGATTCCGTCTAACCAAATGCAAAAGTGACCTAAGTTTTAACGTCCTTACATACTTTTTTGTATATTTATATGAATTAGACAACAAAGGCTTTAGAGTTACTGAACAGACTAACATAACGTATTTATTACAACAAAAACGCACTATAACTGCGATGTGTTACACAAATTCGTTCTGTCAGGTAACCAACCGCGATAACTTTGACTCCCTTCGGCCAAAACTCTCCCTTAGTAAAGGTCTATAGACGGTCTGTTGGAACTCTCACCACAAAGGAATTAAAATCGTCACCCGTCCAAAATACTCAAAGTATCACAAGTATTTATCCCCACCCTAACGCTCGCAATGACAAACGAGCATTGTATTTCAAGTTCGACAGCAGTCTCAAATCGAGGATTATGTAATATCCAAGTGTCCGACTGTCCATCCATCACAGTAAGCCTCGTTAGCTCCAGTTTTAATCGCGTTTTTTCCATCTTTCTATACGGGGAATGATAAATGGCACGATTTATTGACGGCGGGACAGAGGCTAGTTAACGCGGGAAGCTATGTGCGAAATGTAGAGTAGTTGAGGTATTGTGTGTGTTGTAGTTCCATGTGAATGGCGAGTTGGCTATATGCTTAAAGTCCAGTGCCACCTCTCTACTCCCCCAGATCTCTGACCGGTGTTGCCATAGGGGTCCATCTAGCAGTTGGCGACTCACCGTCTGCCAGAGATAAAAAATGAGACAGTTTTATCAGGCAGACGTCCGATGTTTCACCCAATAGCCCAGCCACTAGTCCATCATTTTCACCCAATAACCCGTTTTATTTAGATTCCTTCAACAAGCCAGCAAGCCAGTTAAGGCAACCATCCACCTGGTCGGCTCAAGCTGACCACAGGACACCTATAGGAGCACTCAGCTACGTAGCGTCGCTACTCCCTAACAGCCCGCCGCAAGCTGCCTTTACGTTGACTGATTGCTCCAGAAATCTTATTAATATATCTTAAACGGACATATAAACATTATACTAAACAACCTCCGAACCCTTCGGCATCCATTAGTACAAATGTGTCCGGCGTCACAAAAGCCTTTGATGTCAGCGCAGGTCACCGTAACGAGATGGCACGTGTTACTTTACAGCTTTACACCCTGGAGACGGCGTGCAAAATGCAATGTGTGTATGGTTGATATTCTTCAACGTGGATTAGAATTGGAATCTTCTACCTTGGACGTTAGAGTTGCTTTCTGAATGGACGGACTTCTTTGATGCAATTCAGCTAACTCCAATTTTGTACCTTTCGTTTCTAGTCTGCTTTACTTCAATTTATTGTATTTAATGTATGGTAAAGGACGCAGTACCATACCCTTGTTTCGACTTAAATAAGAACTGAGAAGTCAAAATGAAAAGCTAGTAATGTCTAACGGCCGGTTAGCCTAGTGGGTTGACGATGCCTACGAAGCTGAAGGTCCTAAGTGCGAATCCTGGTAAGAGTAAATATTTGTGTGATGAACATGAATATTTGTTTTCCCCTAACTGCCTCGGAAAGCCGTCTTTTATACTTTAAAACCAGTGAGCAATAACTTTTTTTAAAAAAGGGAACCGCCTTCAAAACACCTACCCACTGAAAAGCACAAAATATGTTGTATACATAAACCTTCTCCTGAATGTAACAAACACTTTTCTGAAAACCGCATAAAAATCGGTTTAGCCAAACGCGAGATAATCGCGGACAAACATACATACAAACATACGGGTCAATCTGAGAACCTTCTTGTTTATTTGAAGGCGGTTAAAAATGAATTTTATCCACTAGTGGGGAAAGTAATTTAACTCATAAACCGTGATAGTTAAACAGTAGAAATTTTTACAGGTGATGTATTTTACACACGGGTTCAAATTTATCATATTTCTCGTGTGTTGAAACACTCGCTACGCTAATGATTCTATTTTAGAACCACTCGTTTCGCTCGTAGTTCAACTATAGCATCCTTTCGCTTGCTCGTGTTTCAATTCCACACTCGCGGGTAAAATATAACTGTGCTTGTATAACAAATAACTACTTTGAGTCTTGGATATTTTCTGTTTTTAATTACTTATGTCTTATATCTTTTAAGTATATCGACGGCTAGTACCCATAACACAAGCCTTATAGAGCTTACTATGGGGTTAGTTCGATTCGTGTAAGATTGTTCTCTTTTTTTATTCAGTTATCTATTTATAGTATACTAGCTTTTGCCCGCGACTTCGTCCGCGTAGAACTCGTTTATATCGTAGCTCGATACAAACTTTCACCCTCCATTTCCCTTTTAGGGGTAGATTTCCGATATAAAAACTATCATATGTCCTTACCCGAGACTCAAACTATCTTTATCATTATTATCATTTATCATCATCATCATATCAGCCGAAAGACGTCCACTGCTGGACATAGGTCTCCCCCAAAGAGTTCCAAAGTGACCAATCCTGCGCCACCCGCATCCAGCGGACTCCCGCGACCTTTACCAGGTCATCAGTCTACCTTGTGCCTACCGACGCCGCGCCTACTAACTACCTCTATACAAAGTTTTATCTAAATGGGTTGTATAGTAGCTTCATACAAATATTCAACCCCCATTTCACCCCCTTAAGAGATCATTTCCGGGATAAAAACTATCCTATGTCCTTTTCCGGAACTCAAACTATCTGTTAACCAAATTTCATCTAAATGAGTCACTCACATCCAAATTTTTACCCCTTAGGGGAGGATTTTCGGGATAAAACTATCCTTTGTCCTTCCCCAGGACTCCCAGCTATCGCTTTACTAAATTTTCACCCCCATTTCACCCCCTTAGGGAATTATATCCAGAATAAAACTATCAGATGTCCTTTCCCAGGACTCAAATTATCTCTTAACCAGATTTCAACTAAATGAGTTCCATAAACTATGCATTATCCTTTTTCGGAACCCCAAACTATCTCTATACCAAATTTCATCCAAATAGGGTACATCCAAATTTGCACCCCCTATTTTATGCCCTTGGAGGATTTTTTTCGGGACAAAAGCTATTTGTTGTTCTTCTACGCGAGTAAAACTATCTCTATAGGCACCAAATTTCACCCTAATGGGTTCCATCCAAATTTAAACCACCATTACCTTAGACTCTAAGGGGGTGAAATGGTGGTTTAAATTCAATCATCCTCTAAGGCTTAGAGGATGATTTCCGGAATTAAAACTACGCTATGTCCTTGCCCAGGACTCAAACCATCTCTATACCAAATTCCATCGAAATGGTTTCCATCCAAATTTTTACCCCCCATTTCACCCCCTTAAGGGATGAATTCAAAAACAAAAATTATCATATGTCATTTCCCAGCACTCAAACTATCTCTTAACTGTTAACTTAAGTTTTATAAGTTTTTATTGTTACTAACATGATAATATGGACTTAGTCTGAAATAAATAATTTGAATTAAATTAAATTAACCAAATTTCATTTAAAAAGGTCACATCACATCCAAATTTTCATCCCTTTAGGGGGTGATTTTCGGGATAAAACTATCCTATGTGCTTCCCCAGAACTCCAACTCGCTATACCGTAAATGGGTTCCATCCAAATTTTCATCCCCCATATCACCCCCTTAGGAGATGATTTCTGGACTAAAAATAATTTTAGGTCCTTCCCCAGGACTAACTATCTCCATACCAAATTTCATCTAAATGGGTTCTATCCAAATTTTCACTCCTCATTTCACCCCCTCAGGAGATGATTTTTCAGGATAAAAACTATGTTTTTTTTTTTTTTAATTTATTTATATATATAATTATTTTACAATACATGGCCAGACAGCGGACAAAACCCAGCAGGGTTTAACTGCCACTGCATTCACTCAATTAATATTTAGTTTATACATAGGATAACAAGCTTAAAAAATAAAGCGCACACGGCGATTGCCTACACAAAATGCGACATTATGACGTGATATGCTGTGAAGCACTTGGGAGCACGCTGGAGACGTGCATACCGTTTCTTATCCTATTGCCGCGGCTTAGGGTCCAAAAACTGCATACACGTCTACGGCGGCAACAGTAATTTAGATGTATTGTCCTACCCTGGGACTCCTTCTATCTCTTTACCAAATTTTAACTAAATATGGGATTTATCCACATTTTCACCCCTATTTCATCCCCTTAGGAGATGATTTTCGGGATTCAAAGTATCCGTTGTCATTCTCCGGGACTCAAACTATCTTTATAACAAATTTGATCTAAACGGAGTCCATCCAAAATTTCACCCTCCACTACACCCCCTTATGGACAGATTTCCGGGATAAAAACTATCCAATGTCCTTTCCCAGAACTTAAATTAACTCTAACCCAAATTTTATCAAAATGGATTACATCCAAATTTTCACCCCCACGTTTAACCCCCTAAGGGGAAGATTTCCGGGATAAAACCTATCCTTTAACCTTCCTAGGGACTCGAACTATTTATATACCAAATTTCATCCAAATCGGTGCAGCGGTTTAAGTAGCTCCATACAAACTTCCACCCCCCATTTCATCCCCTTAGGGGTTTATTTTCGGGATAAAAACTACCCTATGTCCTTCCCCAGCACTCAAACTATCTCCATACCAAATTTCATCTAAATCGGTTAAGCCGTTTTCACGTGATGCGCGGTCACATAAACAGACAAACAGATAAACAGAAAAACAGATAAACAGACAAACAGACATAAATTCTAAAAACTGTTGGAACGTGTTCTGTTATCGATTTTAAGTATCCCTAATCAATTTTTTTTCGATTATCTTCCATGTACAGACTTTCGACCCTCTTCAGCTTTATTATATGTATAGATATAGTACACTCCGCACCCAATACAACTAGGGCCATTGACTTTAATAGCTGACGCTAGAGAAACTTGTTGACTTTGTCGTCACTACCAGCCCCCCTATTCTGTAACTTGTTTTAAGCTCACCTTAACCCTCACCCACAATTATACCTTGACACCGCGATGCGTAGTAATTAAGCGTAGGTAGAGGTCTAGTTTCGTAACGGGTGACCGGCGGGGTGAGCCGCATTAACGCGTACCGAATAACAGCCCAGCACCGCCCGAGGCCTTGTCGAAATGAGACAGGCAGTGGTGCAAACTTAACTGCTGCAGCGAAAGGAGCCTTCATCAGCATCACTAAAGTTTTACTTACATCAAAGGATGAAGACAGTTTGATCTTGGATGTTGTTCTAGGTGAGAAGTTTTGACAATCAACCAAATCACTGCTATGTAAATTACCTAAACTGAAGTAGTAATCGTGAGAAAAAAGTTAGATTAACAATATCGCGTTTTATTGATCTATACCAGCTGGTCGATCACGTAACGCATTTTACGCAAGTTCATCATCATCATATCAGCCGAAAGACGTCCACTGGACGTAGGCCTCCCCCAAAGAGTGCCACAATGACCGGTCCTGCGCCACCCGCATCCATCCATTTTACGCAAGTTAGATAGATCTAAATGTCAAATTTGGATTGTACTAACGCGCGTTCGGAACATTACGTGATTACCCCTCTGGTACTTAAAGTTGCCGCTTAAAGCGCTGGACCGGTTGAGATGAACTTTGGTATAGAAATAATTTGAATATTAGGAAAGGTACATACGAGTATATGATACTTTTTACCTCGTAAACCATCCCCTATAAGTGGCTGAATGGGGCACGGTCGGAAGTTTGTATTGCGGTACGATATACTTAAACGAGTTTCACGCGAACAAAGTCACGAAAAAAGGCTAGTGTGCAATATATAAATAAATAATTTTGAGCATAGCGTAATTTGTAGTGACCCTGACTCCAGGGCCTTAAATTCTGGTTAAGGCAATTATCTTTGTGATGATAACGAGCATTTGTTCCTGAGCGTTATCTAAATATTTCAATTTGCATCATCATATCAGCCGAAAGACGTCCACTGTTTGACATACGCCTCACCCAAAGTGTGCCACAGTGATTGATCCTGCGCCACCCGTGTGACCTTTACCAGTTTATCAGTCCACCTTCCGGTACGTGGTTGTCACTCGAAAAACTTTCCGCCCCAACGGCCATCGGTTCTACGTGCAATATGCATAAACCAAATAATTTATCTACTAAGTAATAACAATAGCCGGAAATGTTATTAGTTTACAAAATACTGACAAAGTTGCACAACTTCTAGATATAACCAACAACCTAGCTTTACCGGTAGGTATAAGCAAAGTAATAGTTTAGTAACTCAGCAACTATTTTCTCAAAGCATCGCGTCTCCTTATGGCAACGGAAATTGGGTCCCTGTCTTAGAAACAGCGACCCATGTCGTCGCAACGAGTAATAGTAATTATACCTCCAAGGGCTACAAGTGAACAATTTAACATTTTGTTACCTAGTCTCGTCGGCGGTCCTTTATGCGACGAGAATCCACAAGGGCCTGAAGGGCCGCGCTTTTTAAGGCTTCTACCTTGACGAGCGCTCAGCATATTTCAAATATTTTCCAACGTAGTAAAATACAGGCTGACAGGATATTTATGGGAAAATTTGAAGAATCCGCGGCTTTAATGAAGATCATTAAATTATGCAAATATCGAAGTCGGAATTTTATCTGTGAAACGGGTGTTTTCCATTAATATTTTACAATAGCTGGAACTTTGTCTGGGTCGATTCCTTTGTTTGGTATCAACATTTCGTTGGTTTATCTTGCACGCTCAACTTACAACTAACTTGTATTATGTAAACTAGGATGGCGACTAACTTGCAATTTGTGATGGGTTGTTGCATCGTTAGGCTTAGACGCTTAGCGAGATATAACAATAACATAATCCTAGTATAACGTGGCTAACAATTATTATGCGTATCATCATCATCATCATCATCATATCAGCCGAAAGACGTCCACTGCTGGACGTAGGCCTCCCCCAAAGAGTGCCAAAATTACCGGTCCTGCGCCACCCGCATCCAGCGGACTCCCGCGACCTTTACCAGGTCATCAGTCCACCTTGTGGGGGGCCTACCCACGCCGAGTATATTGGACATCAACTGATTAAGGGTACCTATGAATTGGAATATTATAAGTTTTTTTATAACTGCCTGTACTAGGACTAGTAGCTCTGCGGCTCACGAGTCTGTTTTTTTAGTATATATTTTTTTAATATTAGACAAAGAATCTAAATAATTATCGAACCTGATGCTCACAAAATTTCACGAGAATTGGTTGAGAAATGCTACCAGAACAGCGGGAAAGCGGAACTGCGGGACACCCGTATATGCCGCGGCCGCTGCAGGAGACCATCGCGTGTGCTGACTTCTGGCCGAAGGGTGTCGTGTTTCGGCGGTTCCGGGGCAACCTACTGAATGCTACACCGGACTTGACGACACAACGGAGCCACGCTGTTATGTCGCCTCAATAATTAGTTTTTAATTTTATAATATTTTTGTATGTATGTTAGTCTTTAAGGTATTTGTTACTATGGGCCTTAGATGCCTGAAATAAATGGTTTTATTATGATTTTTTTTTATTATACGAAAGAATTTTGGCTCAAGTTAAAACGAACTTCGTTCGCTTTGTTCGCTCGCTCAAAAAAGTATTAAAAGGATTTGCGGATGTATTATGACAATGTATCTGGACTATATATTTATATTTATAGTAAATATTTGTTTATTTGCTTTTTATAAATAAAGATAATATGCCTATATAAATGTACACTCAAGAGCAAAAGTTTCGGGTCGATGAATTTTTTTAATCCTTTCATGATCTTTATTAAATTCTACATCTAAAATGCAGAAATAACAGTAAAAAAGAAACACGTTACCAGGTTTAAATCGGACTCGTAAAAACCCATGAAAAAAACAACGTTAACGGAGCGAGATATCGCAAAAATCGTCATTTTTGGATGTTGATATCTTTATGATAGGATCCCGGAAATTTCTAATACATTTGGGTATTACAAAGACTAGTATGTTATGTAAATAAGACTAGTGAAAAATATTTAAAAAAACCTATTTCGGTTATTTAATTTACGGTGACCCGAAACTTTTGCTCTTGAGTGTTTACATACATATTTTGCTGGAGCCTATTGCATAACAACGTGAAATGATGCATCTAATACAAACGGGAGCCTCTTTTCAACTCCTCGCGTTAAAAAGAGACTTTCACTTGTATTGTACGTTGTAAATTGTTACACAATGGACCCGGTGGTCAGCAACCAAAACACACAGTTATGTTTTTATTTTCCTCTTTTACCTTAGCTAGCTCAATAAGTTTCTGTCAAAAATTTCATTTTTGGTACAAGCTTATACTGCCGACTGTACTTTTTTGCATACCATCATCAATTACTCATTGAGACGATTCTAACGAGCCCAAACTCGATCGGGTTGTGTTGTTTTATTGCGGAGTTCGTATGACCACCTTCCAGCTCCAGCATCAGATCAGCCCCAAGTCATCATAATATTGCATTGTCATGCGATATACATATGCTTGCAAAATTTCAGCTCAATTGGATAACGGGAAGTGACTGAAAAATGGATTGCAAATTTTGACGGACAATTTACATACTTACATATTTACATTCATACGAACAGTGCAAGTTAATATAAAGCTTGTAAAAAATACATTATTAGACAACATAATCAAGTTTAAATTACGGTATTTTACCATGAGCTGCGCATTTGGTAAACCTGTATGTTACTACACTGTGTACTGTGTGTAGGTACTAATGATTTTGGTTCCTTTGTTGGATAACTATAAAAAGGTTTACCGAGCTTATTCACACTCATTATACAGGGTGTGGCCTGTAATAGGAGTAAATATGCAAAAGGACGCTTCCTTAGAGCATTTGCAGTAACCCCTTGTGTCCCCCATTCATTTTATATTTTTTTGGATTCGGTGTAATTTTGATCTAAAGTTATGACCTCCAAGTAATGTATCTTGGCACCACGACATAATAGCGCAGCAGTCAATGCAGATTTAGAGTTAACATCAACAAACATCAAGTAATGAGTCAGAATAGTTTTTGCATTTTTGTTTTCAAAAGATATTTTTGTGATTTTTTTATTTTGATTTCATTTTTTTTTTAATAAAAAGTTACTGATAGCACTGCAGAAGAGTAAAACCATACAAGTGAACATATTTTATAGAAAATAGAATCATAAAAAAATATTCTTTTTTTCAAATCAATCCACGTGGAAATACTTTTTCACAAGCTTAATAATCTACGGTTTAATTTTTTGCTCCTATAACAGGCCACACCCTGTATGTATTATTGTTATTTTACTACTGTCTATATTAATCATTTGACTTATGACTATTGTGTTATCAATGCAGTATCGTATTGTATTTATCACTAGGACACAGTGTGATTTACAGACATCGTTAATTTTGTAGCATATTTGGTACAGCGTAGTGTTGTTAACGGAATTGGTATAAACTATTTCAATCGTAATGCTTAATTAGCGTTAATAATGTCAATATTTACCCTAATAAACATATTTGGTCGATATTGTCTATGACAATTTCGACAACAGCACTACGCTACACCAAAAATGCTACAAAATTAACGATGTCTGGTGATGTGCAATGCCGTGTACTGATAAAAACTATATTTTCCCGAATATGTGCTCCCATAACCTAGTTAACCGCTTGACTCGACCTAAAAGGCACTGTATCGGCATCGCGAATGCGTTGTATGTATGAGGCTTTTAACGAATGATTGATTCTGGGGCGGTGTTTTCCCAAAAAAACGGGAATAATATTATTATTAAGATTGATTTTTATTGATAGTGCTGTATGACATGAATATGGAATGGCTATAAAATGTGAAAGAGCATTTATCTGAGCGCTCTGCCACGCCGTTTATCTCCGCGACAAACGATTGTTCCAAATGGATGGATGTAATATTGTTTCCACGTTGAATTTTGGTATTCACGACCGTTCCATTTGGATGGCGCGCTTGGCGCGTTGCATTGGTTTTCTTTTTTTTCATACAACGACGGTGGAAAATAAGCTTACGGCCTGGCTGATGTCAAGCAGGTACCGTAGCCTATGGACACTTGTGACTCCAGAAAAATCACAAGCGCGTTGCCGACCATTATTCACTTGAGGATTCGCTGTGTTGGCAGATAGAGACAGCAGGTCCCTCACTCCCAACACAGCGCATCCTAGGAAGCTCTGGCGACCTTACTCACCACCAGGAACACACCACATGCTTCATAGCATGCAATAATATATAATAATATGCAACACTACAAAGCAGTGGTGCTATTATGGCTGCGGTCCTTTGTAAGGTGGAGGTACTTCCCCAGTTGGGCTGCTCCACATACGGGCGAGATGACATGCCGCTGCGCCTCTCTTAAAGTTTTCCTTCCGCTTGGATATCCAACGGGTTGCCAGATCTTTAAACTTACAGTTTCGACATTCACGGGCCGATTTTAGCGCGGCGCTTGTTCAAGCGGTGACGTATAGCTTTACACAATTTTAGTTTTGAAATTGTCACTCGATGACGACGTAGAAAGAAACTGGTATCACTGAGTATTCCAACTACTCGACCAAGGGAACCTCTTCTATCTGCGTACTCGTTTTATTAAAGTTTAGTTTATCTTTTGAAAGCTGTGCCCGCGGCGTGGATTTCAGTTTGTGTCAACTCCCCATCATCCCCCCAGGGGGAGGATTTCGATAAACGATGTAGCCTATGTTCACCGCATACTTCACTTATTCACTTCAAAAATGGAAGAGGTTCTCAATTCGACTGTATAATTATTTTTCTCTCTCACTCCGTAACTTATCAACCGATTTTAAAAATTATTTCTTTGTTTGAAAGCGTATACTTCCAAATTGGTCCCGTTGTCACCAACATCCAGTTTTGATGATAAGATCCTGGAGAAATCGAGGGAACTTTTAAAACTTTATAGGCAAACTTGAAGCAATTTGGCTACTGATTTGAAGTCGGTTAAAACTTTGTTTTTAAAGTAAACTATGTAGCCTTATCACAATGGGTTCAGTAGCTTGGCCGTAGAAAGGTAACAGACAGACGGACAGGTAAAGTTCCTTTTGCAATTATAATATTGGAATTAATTTAATTATGTCGTCTATTTAAGGCCTCCACACACCGGTCGCGGGCGCGAGTCGTGCGCGGGTCGGGCGCGGGCCCGCGCAAGTTGTAAAATATTGAAACTACACTTTAAACACACATCGAACGCGGGTCCACGGGCCCGCGACGGGCCCGCGTTCGATGTGTGTGTTTGAAGTTTAGTTTGGTGTTTTAATAATTTAACATTTTATGAACGTTATCTTTTAAAAAACAATAAGAGCCAATCATTGAAGAATCGATAACTATGACTACAATTACAATCGGTTTAGGCTGAATACCCACCAGAGATGCGCGAGTAAGTGTTTTCATATATTTGACACCTCGCATTGCTCGGTAAATGTGTCAAATGTATGAAGAAAGCTTTCGCACGTCGCTGGTGTACATATTCACCATTCCTCCTTTCAGAAACGCCCCTTTTCTCAATCTTTTTGATTCCCTGTAAGCGAATGTTCTACACGCATAAAAGTCAAACTATATTCCCATACCGTTACTCACGGCTTTAACACTCCGTTACACTCGAGATAGTGAGCTTACCTTGTAACGTGTAACATTAATAACCGTGGACCCAACCCGGCAATAAATTCCGCCCAACATATTTCAAACTACCGCGAAATAAGGCAGCGGAAATGTAAACAGAGCCTGGCCAGGGTGGAGTGAGTAGTGTAGCATTGGCTATTAAAATTTGTTTCAAATAGCTGTCTGTTTGCGGGGAATGGCAATTATTGATATTTGCCATTAAGCGGCACAGGGAAAAAAATTATCAGTCGTTATTGGTCAAGCGCCTCTGTGTTGCCAATGAAAGACAGAAAGAAAGATCCTCACATTTATTCACAAACACAGGACACATATAGGTATCAAACAATAAAATTAACAAGAAAAACATATAAAACATGAAACAAGTGTGTCTCTGCGGCAGTGAACCGGACACTGGCTCAGCATTATGCTGCGGCGTCAGACACTTACAGCGCTGATTTTCAGCTAGAACCATAGTCTTCTAAAATCGTCACTTGTAGTTCGTGAAACGGCCACAGGTGGTGAGTTTGTTAGTTCTTGCTGTTCAATTTCGCGGACAACTTAGTTATTTAAACTTACATCTAATTTTACTAACATCATGCTTCACTGTCACAATATTTATGTCTCAAAATGTATTTTTTCGCTGCTTTTGATCTAAATGTTTCTATGACTATGACGTCCGGACTGTGCGTACCGAAGGTTAAAAACTATTCTGGCGACAGAACCTTAAAAAACGTATCCCTATTCTTCTGAACAGTTTACCAGAAACTATCAGCCGTGAAAGGATAAAAACCATTCAAAATAATAAATTGACATTAGAATTACATAGGTATAAACAATTATCAAATAATGTTTTAGTTAATAGATGTATATAAGTAGCTATGTTTAGATATAGTATGTGACCTAGCTAGTAATTAGAGGAAGATTGAAATGCATGTGCATGATTAATAAAATAACTGCCTAAGGAAAAAATATATTTTAAGGAATGTTAAGCATATAAATGGCTTGTAATTAAATAAAACTAAATATAAATTGCTACGCCCTATCAGGGCCCATATGGAACTCATGTACCTATTATAAGATCTGTACAACTATGGATGCAATAAATTATATTGATTGATTGATTGAAAAACGACTCCCTTGCCGTGTATATTCTTAACGTTACCACATAACCGAATGATGTTTCCATAGTTGATAATTACCTGAAAGCAATACAAAATATTAATATTAATTTACTCGTATTACATACATACATACATATAAACACGCCTCTTTCCCAGAGAGGAAAGGCAGAGATCACGGATCTCCATTTGCTACGATCCTGACAAACCACTTTCGCTTCACTCTTCCATTATAATGTAGAAATACAAAGTTTTCTCAGAAATGGCTACGCAACCTGTTCATAGTTTGAAACGAAATAATTGAATTTCCACTTTCCTGCCTAAACAAAATGAACAAAATTCCACACGCAATGAATTAGAAAATTAAGTCATAAATAGCATTTTCTAAACAAAGTTAAAACTCTCTTTGAGAGTTAAATTCAACTAGGTAATTTTATTTTCCGTTTTATGAATAGCAATTTTTTTATTGCTGATTTCGTTGAACGATCAAATGGGTGGGTATTTTCAATGTGAAACTTGAATTTGAGTCAGGGACTAGGTATATTGAGGTTGTCAAATTGATTGCGATTAGAGTGCAACAAGTTTTGGAGTGATGAAATACGCACCGTTCAAACGATTACCAACAAAAAAAAACTATTAGGAGAAAGGGCAAAATTGTGTGTCGTGAGCATGAATAATTTGTTTATGTCTTCATATCGAATAACCAAGTCGCCTATTGCAGTAACTTCTAATAACATGTATAAGGTTTGGGGAATAGGTTTGAAATTCGTATACAATTTGTTGACTTGACCGTTCCTATAACAAAAGATTAGCTTATTATTAGCTTAGCTTACTGAGCTTACTATGGAACTCGTTTGTTTTGTTTAAGATTGCCCCCTAATATTTATTATTTATTAGTTAATTTATTTTAATAATTGACCAGAGATTTAACTGGGGTCCGCATATAAAGCATGTATGCGATAAACTAAGAGCACTACTCAGTAAAATACACATTTTAAAATATAAACTACCTTATCGCACACTTAAGCTATTGTATAACTCCATGGCAGATTCAGTGGTTACATACGGACTAAGCAGTTATGGTAGAACTTACAAAACTTACCTGAACGATATTTATAAACTACAAATTAGATTACTTAAAAACATTGTACCCAAAAACACAAGGAAAAAAATATCCCTAAACTATGAGCGTTTATTTAATTATTGTGAAGTAATGTCAGTGTTCAATAAAGTTAAACTATGTATTTTAAGGGAAGAGTATGCGTACAAAGAGCATTTAGTATTATATGTAAGAAAAAGCAACCTTAGACAAAATTTACCAAAACAAGCTATGTTCAAATTACCTAATTTTGTCAATGTGCATGGGAAAAGAAACGTCAGATATCTTCTTCCTTATATAATAAACCAACTACCAAAAGAACTACAGCATAAATACGTAAATAGCTTACAATCGATACCTAGTATCAAAAGGTATCTGACGTTATCTGAACCCAATACGAGTGTATTGTAATAATTATGAGTCTATAACGGTGATGTATTCAAGTAAATTAATGTACCATAGCGAACTATTCATCAGCATATAAACCCTAGAGGTTTCCGCTGGTGAAAAAATGTATATCAAAATGTACTACTCAGATTATATTGGTCAATAAATTAAAAAAAAAAAAAAAAAAAAATATCATGTCAAAAATAATAAATCATAATAATCTGTCATAAATCATGAAATAAATTATCTTATCTCATCTTATTTATTTTCAATTTTCGTTTTTTTTTTGAGTCAGTTATTTATATTGAATGCGTCTACTGTACCGCCAATTACCAAAAGCATTCCCGAAATGGCGAAAATGTTACCTCGACTTGAGCTGACATGGTTTCAGGACCCTTAATCAATGTTCACCAATCACTCCACCTCATCAAAACCAGTAAACGTCAACGCATAGGTGCTACTTTGACTCCGGGCTCAAGTAACAGTGGTGAGTTGCCCAACGAGTCGAGAGTTGTGTGAAAAACAGCCCTGAAAACATCGAAGGGCAGTTAGGTAAGCATTGCTACCGACGAGAACAGAACGTTTCGGCCCTTCCACTCAATTACTTGTTGCCCTTTTGTTGAGAATACAGATGTGTTCGGTGTTGTGGAGGCTTTTAGCGGTTGAAATTGTTAGGTAGGCCGAGTAAGGGTTATTAGGTACAAGCAACCTTGAGAACTCGTAAAAAGTAAGTTGGCTGTTGCTTGGATTATTTCGCCTGCATTTAGTTGGTCTTAAACGCTAATTCTGTTGTTAATGTTCCGGAATAATCCAACACCAAATCAAGTGAATTAAAATATGTAAAAAAAACTGTTTATTTCTTTTTTTTTAATTATAACATATTACATCATACCGATGCACGATAAGGCTTAATCTCATTATTTTGAGATTTTAGGTAGCCTAATCGAAATTTATAATTAGACATTTACCTATTACAATAAAATTTAACTTAATACTTAGTGTAAATTATCTTTTAACATTTTCTTATAGTATATTTTTAGTATATGTTGATCGGCCGGTAGACGGTCGATCTTTTAAGTGACAAATTTTGCTTTGTGAACTCCTTTACATTACCTGACGTGAGATCTTAAAAGAGTAAGTATTCGGGTACGGGTGGTTTCGTTTATTTTACCATAAAAACGTACAAGAGCAAGCTAGAAAGAAATATAGTCACGATTTCTATTCTAAATGCTCATAGTATAAATGGAGTGAGTAGGTACAATCTAAATGAGTTACCTATGTGGTCCATATCATATAGTTGTCATCAAATTATTTACTAGCAAGAGACAGCAAAATTCCCCAGTGTCTGCTACCTAAGTTTTTACATCTTTAAAACAGGTATTCAGTTGACAAGTAACACCAAATATGTGTTACACTACACCACTCTTACGAGTTCAGCTCGGCTGAGCTTTAAAAACTCGACGTTTCGGGTCTTTGAGGCCGAGGCTGAGGTATTTTAGCTGCGACGGCTCACGGCTAACATGGGTCTTCTTAGTACAGCATTATTCTAGCCTAAGCTTTAATAGCTCCATTTTTAAGGCTCCAAGCGTTAAATCACAACACTAAACGCAACGGACGCAAGAATTTCCTAATGTATTTAACGTAATAACATGCTACCAAACCAAACATTAACAGCCTAAAAACTCCGTTCAGAAGCAAGCCCTCGTGCAAACAACAATCCTTATCCCCGTCTCGATTTGCATGAAAAAACCATGAGAATGATCGCGGCCAATATGTGCACACTGTAATGGGCCAACAATCTCGGAAAGCAGACGGGTAAATAAACTTCCATCACTATCCTTCGCAGGGCTGTTATTCGGATCGCGCTTATGCACCGCACCTCACCCGTCACGCTTAACGAAACTAGACCTCTACCCACGCTGAGTTACTACGAACCGTGGCGTCAAGATGTATTTGTTGCTGAACGGTGAGGTGAGGTTTAAACAAGTTACAGAATCATAGGGGATGTACGCGTAGCCTGCGGCGTGTGATGCCAGGATTGTTTCCTGAAATCTATTGTTAAATAATTCCTGTTCTATTGGGGAAATGTTGCGGGTAACCACGGAATATGTAATTGACCGCGTGGATAAAATATGTTTAATAAATGATGAATATGATGATGCGTTAAGCTACATTGTGGTCGGTTTTAATGACTTTTTTAAATTACCATTTTTTTAAATATTGCAGTTAAACTTACAGGAAGTCTTGTTATGATGTTCAATAATGACTTACAGTAAAAACAAAGTTATAATGCACTTCAATTCAGTAGCCACTCAGTTTCAAGTAACCTTTAAAGTTTAAAGAGTTCCCAAATCCCTTAAAAATAGAACTCATTATTAGATATAAGTATAATGAAGAAGATATAAGTACAACGAATGTTATACCAATGTATATAGCATCAATAGGTCAGGTCAGATCGACCTCGACTGTTCTCCTTTATTTTCCTATTTCCCATTGTACTAAATTCCCTTTCAAGGACTGTAATACAGCTTCCTTGATTATTAAAATTAACTTTGGCATTTAAGAGCTTCCTAATCTCCAAAACTCCATAATCTGAGCTTTCAATAGGTACTCGTGATATCGTCCAGCCCCTCATAAATCGAACTAATAATAATCCATAGTAAAATTTAAAACGTAAAATACCTGTTTGTTAGAAAAAAAGAAAGAAAGAAAAAAAAACATGTTATCGTGACAACAACGCAATAACAATTTGTTTTTCTACACAATACTTACCTACACATTAGTTACGAAATGGTCACAACACAGCGTAGGTACCTAATGATGGCAGGGCCAGAGCTGGTCTTCCATTGTGGCGATTTGGTGAAACACGGAACAATGACGACGCGATCACACACAAGGACAATTTACAAACGACACAAACGACAAAGAACACAAACTATCGAAAAGAAGTAAAACAATAGGTACATAAAAACTCAAAAAGACACCGTACAAAATTTACTGGCAACACTGTTACATTTTAAAGAACTGCTGATTTTAAGCAATAGTGATGAAATTCGATAGGTACTCGTATGTGTCCCGGAAAAGGCCCTAGGATAGTTTTTATCGCAATTATCATCCTTTCAGGGAATAAAAAGTGGTGAACAATTGTATTAGCCGAGGGCACAGCTTGTACCTGCTGCACAAATCAATGTTTAGTACTAGACTAACTTAAGCTACTTTACTGGTACTTTAGCTCGCTAGGACCATTTCGATTTTGATCCCACCAACTGCTACGACATTTTTGTATTTATTTTAATCTGGCAACAACCACATTACAGATATACCTTAAACACTAACATACATATCATTATTTCGCAGCAATACATTCGCGCCACATATAAACCTAAAACAGGTTTCTGTAATGCGTTAAATTAAATATTATGTTCTTTTGTTTTGTAATATGGATAAAAAAATAAAAATATTATAAGCCGGGCTGCTGTCTATTTTTTTAGTTTTCCCATATAGCCCAAATGTCAGATTTTTTTGGGGGTCACCTCACCAACACTGTTTCCAATTTCCAGGCCTTTCGGTATCTTGCGGCTTCTAAAGCATCATTAATAACTAGATAAAAATAAATAAATAGGAATAGGTACAACTTATAATAGACGACGAATTCTAACATGTAAGTAATTTCTACATGGCATTTGTCAGGATCGAGTGCTGAAAACACAAATGAATTTCGTGCGGAGCAAACCCCATTTCCCTAGACGGTGTTATCCTTGGGTTAGCGTAAAATTCCTTCCGGGTTACTGTCTTTAAGAAGGGCTTAAGTGCCATTTAAAATGTATATAGATACAATGTTGTTACTTAACTGGTATGGCAGCTAGCTACGCGAACAGAGTACTCACTCGACGTAATGAATGTTGGGAAGTGAACGAAAATACGTAGACGCGTGTAGTATTGTGTGGGACTTGGTTTAGCGCCGCATTCACCACCGTGGCGCCGCGCCGTTAGTCTCAGCGCCAAATGGATGCGTCTAAATGTAATACTGGGTGAATATCGGAGCGTTTTTGTCCCCTAATTTCTTTGGACACGTTTTTGTCGAAGTGTCTTTACATTTTGATGACATTTTCCGGTTGTTTGGTGGAGGACCCTGACATCTATCATTTTACCATGAAACTGTACAGATGGTTCAACAAAAACGTGTCCAAAGAAATTAGGCGGTTAAAACGCTCTGATATTCACCCCACTGTGGCTTTAGTGAAAAGGGGTACAAGTGCACTTAAGACGTTTTTGAGTTATATGTACCATAATTCACAGAAAAAAACCGCGTCTTGTGGTGCAAACGGATCTAAGTTATCGTTTAAAATGAGGAAGTTACGAATTGTGTAAAATGGTATCTCGCAAAAATTGTCTGACTCAGTGGGTACAAGTTAAGTTACATACATACATGCCACTCGATAGTTGTCGTGTGTTTTGTCGACATTCACTGCGGATGCGTCCAAATGGGTAGACGTTGACTTTGATGTTCCAACGTTGAATTTTGACATTCTCAACCGTTCCATTTGGATGGCGCATCGAGCCCCGTTTGGATATCCAATGGGCCGCGCCGACTATCATTAAACGGCGCAGTTTTGACATTCATGGAACAATAAAATGTTGTGTCTAGCAAGCTAAGTTATGTAAATACGTTAACTGTAGATTGGTCGTAGTTTTGTTTGTGGTTGTGGTGTGTACTGAGCAAAAGGTTGATTTGGAACTAACAGAGTACTTAAAAGGTTATTTGTTTAAGACCCTTGCCTGTCTACACATAGCCGACGACGGCAAAATAAATAAACATTTCGTTTTCGCAACGATAATAATAACTATTTTGATAATTCTCCATCTATTTTTATTAAAACATATGATTATTATTAATTATTATTGTTGAGGCATAGAAGTAGGCAGTTGCAGGCTGAGTATAGTTCAAAGCGGACGAGTTTGCGATCCGTTTAGTGAATACGAAGCCAGCAATTACTAGTGCATTTCTCAAAAATAGGGAAGAAAAAGAATTTTGTCGCGAAATCTGAAAATGTCAATGCATTCCAGCTTAAGTAACTTTTTAAGGAATAGCAAGTATGATGATAATCCAGACTGATTTTTAACATGTAAGACCGACCGTAAGCTCTTAACTGTGGTCAATAGTTAAGAGCTTACGTGCATAAAAATAATGTTTTTATCGCAAAATAACATAAAGGGCGTTTCTTTTATGCGGATGAAGAGTCCATAAGGCGGCTTTGTAGGCCTTAACTTTGACAATGTCCACAGGAAAGGAGGCAAACCTGAATCTGTGTCAGACCCAAACAGCCGTTTTTTACCAACCAACGAAGCTGAGGTGTTCTATAGCCGTTAATCTTCCCATTCCGTCAGCAATGACTCGACTAATGGCCATCGCCGATCTCACGGACCCCGCTAACCCTAGAGGGTTCCGACGCATTGGATATGAGACTCATTCACATAAGGAATGTTCTTGGCGTAATGTCCGGAATGTTACTTAGACTGAGCAAAACGAAGTAGGGTTCTAGTTAACTTCTATTTGCGAGAATTGCGAGATCTTTCACGACTTCATTCAAAAGAGTGAGGTTTTGCCAGTTGTTTGTCTGTTGCTTGGAGAGTAAACCACTCATTCACTGGCACTGGTTTGAAGAATCATTCAACATACTTAGTCTAATAAGCACATGTTTAAGTAATCGCTCTGACTCTAATAGCTCTTTGAAATACACTGCCCAAAAGTGTTTAGAGATCCAGTAAATGTTTAGCATTTTTCATACTATACAATCGCTGTAATACCAGCCCGTCCAATCGTGGTGATAATAGCAATACCGAAGTAATTGAAGTTTAAAAGGTTCAGAATAAAAGAGAGAGAACTCTCTCTTACTCAATAGAGAGTTATTTTACTATAACAAACCTCAATTGCAGCAATAATCTAAGACATACTTGGTCCCTAGACACTTTTTGTCAGTGTAGTTTGCAGTGTTCATAACGTAGTAGATATGATTGGGGATAAGAATGATCTGCAAAGTTAACAAAGTCTATTGTTTCGCGCCAAAATACAAAGCGCAGCGTGATTGGCTAATATTAAAAAAAAACTCATCTAGGTTGTGATTAGAGACATTGTATGAAAAATGTTCTATCGCTCTATTTATAAAAAAAAAAAAAACTGTTTCATGTTATTCTAGCATGTCGTTTTAAAATGATAACTAAACTTCGTTTGTATGGAGGCTCGAGTGACCTGCCAACCCTTAACACATTCACTGCCAAAAATCGCTACGTTCAGCCTAACCCGTGGTTTTCTTCGTATGTATCGAAAACTACGGCGTAGGCGCCCCCTAAGTTGGGTTCCTGGCAGTGAAAGTGTTAAAGACCCACGCACACACCGTGACGTAATTTTATCACCAAGCACGCGTTGAATCGTAAGGAACCGGAACAATCACCATGAAAATCATTTATTCAGCCAACGGGACCCCGGGGTCGCGTTGGCCCGACGTTGACACAGCACTGCGCCGCAAGATAAGCCTGTATTGTATTCGACAAAATGGAATATTGGGAAAATATTAAATTTGACAAAATTGTAGGCTATGTTCGAAAAATTAAGCAGTAAAATCTGATAACGAAAACTAGGTTTCAAATGTACAAGTTGATAATTTACATTAATTAAATTAAATTAAAACCAAGTTAAATCAGATTAGTTTCTGTCAAAAATTTCATTTTTGGTATTGCTGACTGTATCTGCATACCATCATCAAGTACTCATTGAGACGATTCTAACGAGCCAAAACTCGATGGGGTTGTGTCGTTTTATTGCGGACTTCCTATGGCCACCTTTCAGCTCCAGCATCAGATCATTTCCATGTCATCATAATATTGCATTGTCATGCGATGTACATGATCGGATGACGGGAATTGACTGAAAAATGGATTGCAAATTTTGACGGACAACTTAATACTTACATACCTACATACATACATACTTACATATTTACATACATACGAACAGTGCATGTTAATATAAAGCTTGTAAAAAGGCCCCCGAGGCATTGTACCGAGTATGCTGACGGCATTTCTCGCTGAATTGCAATGCTGATGAGTTGCGCTAGAAAGCCCCCAGCTCTTCGGTCAACAGTTTTTCGTTTAAAATTAAGTAAATTCATTGTTCAGAGCAGGATTCGTACTGAAACCTATTTGAATTAAGCGGCCAGTGGCTCTCAACTCAACCAACTGACCTACTGGTAGGATCTCTTTTTTTTTATATAGGGTCAAATAATTCTTACTTATCGCAGAGTTTCATGATTAGGTGCTAAAGCCATTAATGGCTTATTTACAGCTACAGTTCGGTCTAACTATTTACTAAGTAGGTATGTTAGTTTACATTCACAAATATTTTTACAAAACGTGACTTAATCACATCATTATAATTGACTTATTTATTAGACCCTCTCAGAGGTTTAGTAAAAATAATGTGTGTGAATCGTGACAGTTTACATTATAGTACATTATGATACAAGTGTGCTAAGTTGGTCATTACACTCGAGTCGGTTTTTAAGCCTGAGCCGAAGGCGAAGGCTTAATGGAGACGAGAAGTGTAATGACCAATGCTCACGTGTTTCATACGACGTTTTTCAACACATTTGCGAGGAAAAAAAAATTAAATTAAAAATGAAAATGTTAAAAGATATGTAATGAAAAGGCACTAGTGCGATAATGTAATGTAAAAGTCACGGCATGGGTAATATTCTGCATTATTTTGCTAATATTTAAAAAGATATGTAATGAAAAAGCACTAGTGCGATAATGTAATGTAAAAGGCACGGCATGGGTAATATTCTGCATTATCAGTGTAAATACGCTGTAATAAGACCTACTTTACGAGCAGGTGTGTTGAAAATATACATATGTACTTACATTCCGTTTACTGTATCACTGATGAACAATAACTTGGTTGGTTACAAGGCGTAATCATAGTTGTTACTTGTTTGACATCTTTAGCTGATATACTATAATTTTGACGACCGCTTTAGCCTAGTTGGTAGTGACCCTGCCTACGAAACAAGAGGTCCTGGGTTCGAATCCCGGTAAGGGCATTTATTTGTGTGATGAGCACGAATATTTGTTCCTGAGTCATGGATGTTTTCTATGTATTTAAGTATTTATATCTCTATATAAGTATCTATATCGTCGTCTAGTACCCATAGTATAAGCTTTGCTTAGTTTGGGACTAGGTCGATTTGTGTAAGATTGTCCGCAAATATTTATTTATTTATTTATTTATAGGGTTGGATAGGTATAAATCTTTTATGTGTTTTGGGAGACTATTTATTATTTTTTGAAGCATGTAATGATTGGTTCTCATGCCGTAAACGTTTTTCATTGCTGGTAAGATCTGATTTGATCAAGGATTTTTTTTCAACTATTTTACTCGTACAACGCCTTAGAGAGGTGTGTAGCGACAACTACCTTGAAGACTGATGTTGTTACGGCACCGATGTCTTAAATTACACTTAGAAGTCAGTAAAAGTAAGAAGGTGACAAGATCAAATCCTATTCGGAGCAATGTATTTTTTTCCCACTTATTTGAAATTTATGATGAAAATTTGCCCATAAAAACAATCTATAGCTTTATTATTATTATTTATTCATTTATTTAAGACAGATGGGGTCCACAATGGTGTTAATATATACTTATCCTAGGTTAGTTATCTTATAAGTAAATTACATTAGCTTAAATTAAAATACAATGGTGGGAGCAAGTTCATTGTATCAACCAAGCAAATGTTTAGTTGACACAATAAACCTGGGACGACAGTTATCTGCGACCATGACCGGTGCAACCCGTGTCGAAACGTCAGAAATAAAGGTTAATAAATATCGCGTTAGACCCGGATTAAACAGTATTTAAATACAATAAACCTGCTCAGAGTGAGGGTTTATTATTGCTGTCGCTCAACATTTTAAGTATGGTGTTGGGACTGCCCTGGATTCTGCTTCGGATTTACACGATTTTTTTTCGCATTATGGCGTGGAAACCATCTACGCGGGCGTATCGGCAAACATGCCTGACGCGCTACAGAACCTAGGCAGTCCCATAAGCACCCTGAACATATTATTTAATCATTTATAAATACGGCAAAGTACTTAAAGATTTAGTGTTATACTCGTAGTAAACAGAATGAGTTGAGAGGAAATGCCTAACAGGTTGCGAATCGCTTACATATTGGCATGAGAAACGGTGTTTTTACCCGGGTGGGAATTATCGTACCTAAGCTACGCTTATTTAGTGCTACCTTCCTGTATAAATTAATTACTAAGATCGAATCTTATTACTGTTCACGAATTGATGTGTCGATACAAACCCGATAGGGTTTAACGACACTGTTAGATTTAACCAAATGTATTTTCTTTTATATATGTAATAAATAAAATAAAAAAAAAAAACCAGCCAAATGTAAGCTGATATAAGCACAAAGAATGAATACAGCATCACTAACCAAATTGGTAATACGTGCAAACATTTAAACTACCAAGAATTACTCTGGCCAAAACCGACGCCCTCATTTTTCCCCGCATCCACTGATGCCACATCCATCATCCACCGGACGCCTCCGGACGCCAGCCGGATGCTCACGGTTAATTTATTTTCCGCTCCATGACGTTCTAATGGACGACCATCAATATGTGGCTGATTGCTTATTATCTGGATGTTATTGATCTTGTGCTCATGATTTCTTGGTTGTGTAAACGGTTGTCATCAATAACAATAGGGATGTTGATAGATCAGATTATCGATCGTTCAGTCTGCGGGGATGATCCACTTGCTACGCTGGATTAAGCACAAAGTACGTGATTTTTTATTGTAATTTTTTCTAGGATTTCTATGTTTTTTTCACTGATAATAACGAGCTTTTTCGATCCTAATAGGACAAAAAGAAGTCCCAAAGTTTATTCCTATTGTTGTACCATTTCCCATATTATTATATCAGAAATCAGATTGCGGTGCGCTAGTTTTGCTAACGAGACTATCCCGCAAGAGTTAAATTGAGACTCGAGAACGTACTAACGTCATACGAACTAGGTATCAAGTTAACTGTAGCTGGTTCTACTTTGCATGGCGGAAAAACAAAAGGAAAGTTCAAAAATGTATGGAAATTTTGGGACACTTTTTTTCTCCTATTGGAATAGAAAGAGCTGAGTAGAAATAACATAAAAGTTGCAAAGTTTAGAAATACTCAGCTAGTACAGTCACCGGCATAAACATATCATGGAACAAAGGCCGCAAAAATATCTGACGACAACTCTATTCCTAGAGCCATAAGAGCGTGTCAGATATTTTTGTGGCTTTTGATTCATCATATATTGATGCCGGTGACTGTACCATCTCGACTGACAAGACCGGTTGCCGAGCATAAAAAAAAATCTATACCTACTTACATATAGTTAAGTTAAGGATCATTTGTGAAATTTATTTCGTTCCACTATGTCACGAAAGTTACGCAAACATATTGTTATATTTATACGCAATTTTCATGACGTAGTGGAAGGAATTAAATTTTACAAACGGAAGTCCCCAACTACGTGTATTTTTATTAGAAAACCCCATCCTTCGTTGACGTCAGAAGGAGAGGTTAAAAATGCCTACATATATCTATATATTATCTGTTAAAAGCTGTGTTCACGCTAAATGTATTGATACCAATCTTTACTGCACTAACTTATAGTAATATCGTCGTATCGCACTCAATGTCATAATCATTCTTTACCAGTCAATCTTCAGTTAAGTACATTGCAAGTTATGACCGATCTTTCTTTGATATCCAAGCAAATTTACCATTATTATAAAAAAAAACTGTGAATGTTGAACAAAAATGTTATTCGGCTGCAAAGCAAAATAAGAATCATAAATCCAGTGGAGTGTAAACTAAGACAGTCTCAAGTACCCACTTAAATAAAATAATAAGATATTTTCAATAAATATACCTCCCTGATCCCGCTTGTTCTAACCGCCTATCACGCGTATGTTACTTCGACTTTAAGATACGGTGTCATGTTCTGGGGCAATTCCACAGACAGAGAGATGGCCTTTAAAGCACAGAAACGATGTTTACGATCAGTATGTAAAATACCATCAACGGAATCTTGTAAACCGCATTTTATCAGACTTAGCATACTTCCACTACCGTGCCTCTACATATTCGAGACCGCAGTTTACGTTAAAAACAATATGCATCAGTTTTCTGTTTTTAACAGTACTCGCCAATGTCATAAAATATTTACGGAATCAATAAAAACGGGTCTTCTTGCTAAAAGTGTTTTCGGAATAGCACCGAAAATCTATAACAAATTGCCAAAAAATCTATGCAAAGTAGATGATTTGATAGAATTCAAAAAAAGCCTGTTTACCCTTTTAGTAAAAAAAGCCTATTATTCACTGAATTAATATTTTACGGATTGTGAACTATAATAATATAATACTTACTCTAAATTAGATGCATGCTGCTCCATCTTCTCATAAGTATTTGTA
The DNA here is from genome assembly GCA_963854355.1 of Epinotia brunnichana. Lineage (NCBI taxonomy): Eukaryota > Metazoa > Arthropoda > Insecta > Lepidoptera > Tortricidae > Epinotia > Epinotia brunnichana. Next base: position 35,446,572 of record OY977939.1, read on the forward strand.
TGCCATATGGCAAAACATAATGGTACATAATTTTAAGTTCTTTGACCATCCATATACCTATGTTTACAAATAAATGATTTTGAATTTTGAATTTTGAATTTTGAATTTTTTGAATTTTGAATTTTGGTTGATTCTTGTTAAATTAACGACGTGTGCAAATGATCACAAAACAAGCTCTTTGTTAAAAGGTAAAAAGAAACCGATTACTTTTTACAAAAATTACCCTGTCCTGTGATAGTGGGCCACGACAAAAACTCACGATCCCTCACATGTTAAAGTCTATCACACAGAGCATGCCGAAGAAATAGACCTAGTTACAATACATATAAATACATAGGTTCACAAATGGTCGGCTGAGTGTGTCGCCGATGGTGCACTAAGTTTAGTGTTAGTAAATTAAGTAGGTAATTTAGTAAGCAGGTAAACACAACAATGTTTGACTTTTGGAAGGGAGCGCACATTCGCCGACAAACTGTCCTCAGTTTGGCGAAGCAGAAAGGAATGTACTTGCCATTATTGTTTTTTTTTGAGAATAAATAAATAAATAAAATAATACCCTTGAAGAAAAAAGAAACCCTCCATAGCCCTACCGCCGCAGTCTGTTAAATAAGCTGTCGCAAGCTCGTAAAAAAATATTCGTGTTTTATTTCTACGGTCTCGGTTCTTTCGATAAAAGGTCAAAGTTCAAAGCTTAACACTGGTAACTAAGTCAAATGTTTGTCAATGGTGTGTATTTAGTAGACACAACCGCCCAAATACGTGACTCCATTATGTAATCTACGATAAAGCCGAACCAACGTAAACAATGTCAGTCGGTCGACCAGAAACTGATACGATTGTTCTATTTAATATTTTACTGGTGCCATTGACCAGTAATATGTTTACCTTTCCGAGCGAGTGTTAATCTAAAATTTGCCGACCAGTTAGCCTAGTGGGTAGTGACGCTGCCTACGAAGCTGAAGGTCCGGGGTTCGAGTCCCGGTAAGGGCAAACATTTGTGTGATGAGCATGAATATTTGTTTGATTCTTTGATGATGTATTTAAGTGTTAATATCTAGATGTTAAATATACATATTATTTTCTAGTACCCATAACACAAGCCTTATTGAGCTTACTATGGGGCTAGTTAGATTTGTGTATGATTGTCCCCTAATCATCATTATTTACTAGTTTCCACCCGCGATTTTGTCTGCGTGAACCCCCGGGTCCTTATCCCGATAAAAACTATCCTATATTTTAATCCAGGCTATAAACTATCTTCGTGCAAAATGACATCCAAATCGGTTTAGCCGTTTAAGCGTGATTGAGTAACAAACATCGAGACATCCAAAGATCCAAGCATATAGGATTATTAAAATGGAATGTGATTCGCGAAGTATGAGTCGGGAATGTCGCGATCTTCAATATTAAGGAAGCTCAAAAGATGAAATATTCAACAAAAAGATATTTGAAACCGCCCAGATCCTACCGACTTTGCCAATACAAATTATATCACAAAGAACAAGTTACATCAAACTGAATATAAATGTAAAAAGTTAACGAAAAACATTTATCCTCAGCAAATCAAAAGCTTTTCGTATTGCGAGGTATTTTGGAGTCACCATCGTTTCATTTCAGATATGGGAATAAAAGAAATAAGCCGGTTGATGTTTAGCCCGATGATTCTGTAATAGAGAGGGGAGGGGGCTTGAAAAGGGAGGGGGGGACAATATTCGGGCTCGTCAGCTGAATCGCTGACTCGTAAAAGTTTTCGACGCGAATCGAATGTGGACACAGAATCGACAAACAGATAAATCATGTGGCAATGACAGTCGCTTATTAATGTTCTGAATTGTTTGTCGGGAGAAACATGTTTTTTCCTGATACGGTCGTAAGTTGGTTATTTGACTGATTACGGGTGAAGTATTTGGCAGTTTCAGTGTTTGTTGGCATAGTTAGGGGAAATTAATCATGGACCTTATCGCCATGACAATAAGGCATACATTTATCGATATGCTCGGCCATACCTAATTCAGTTTATTAACTAAATCACTGTCGTATGCTAAAACAGCAGAATAAGAGATAAAGGCTCCATCCAATATTTATTGCCTTTCAAATGATATTGTCATATGTACGCACTTATACAACCGCGCAAAGATGAGCTAGTAGACAGCACATCAATATCGTTTCGCTAGTTTGAAATACAGATTACGGCAGCATCTAGTAGTGAAAAATAACTGAGTCAGTTACACAGCGGTAACAGCACAGTTTACTCACTTCACAAATAGTACTTTTAGCTTGCATTCGCTTTGACACACGCCTAATTTAATGTACTTCAAGCGCACACGGCATAAATAAAGAAAATTCCAATTCAATATTGTTGAAGAGCCCTTGCTCTTAAACTAGGTGAAGTAGCTGTTTACCCAAACTGTGATAGGGGGAGGGTAATAGCTAGGCGGAGTGTTTAGCTGTAATGACTATGTCGCGTCATCCGAATCAGGGCCAAACGGTTTTCCATTATCTTAATGTTGAGATAAACTGGTGAGACGCGGTGCGACGCGGCTTAGCGTTTGATTTCTCGAGATTCTGAATCTAACAGGCCCGAAGCTCACGGCATTTAGGCGCAAGATGACAGGAAGTTTTTTTTTGGTAAATATCAATGATAATATTTACCAAAAAAAAACTTTTTTTGGTAAATATTATCATTGATATTTGATATTGAGACGATACACCTTCCAGTTTGATTTTAATGTGTCAACGCTCATTCTGACTATAACGAGTCACAGCGCATGACAAAGTTAGTACTTATACTGAAATCGGGTAAAATCAAATTGCAACTGGTCCTAATTCCAGCAGGGTTTGGTTTTTCCTTTCCTTCCCGGTTGGAAGATCAGATGACAGTCACTTTTGTTAAACTAGTGTCTACGCCATATCTTGGAATAAGGTACTAAAGTCCGATATAACACTAGGAGGATAAATATCAAAATCATCCAGGTACCAGCAAAAATGCCGGCAATGTTGCTTCCACAGCAGAAGACCTCAAACGCCGCAAATATAGCACCCTGGGCAGCGGTTACATGTTTGAGGCGTTTGGGGTCGAGACTCTGGGGCCGTGGGGACCAAGCGCACGCCGCATTTATAAAGATTTAGCGGCGCTCCTAAAAGAGGGCTGGCCAATACTTTGCACAACGTGTCAGTATCAACATACAACGTGGCAATGCGGCCAGCCTTAGATACAACGGCACTGATTTGGAAGATATTTTTTATTTATAGGTAGTTTTTAGTTTGTTATTAATGTCCGTTTTTAAATTTTAATTGTTTTAATAAATATTAAATACCAATTGTAACCTAGTTCTGGGATATTAGTTTAGTTAGGAGGTCAATTTATCTCGACTTTGGATTTTCTGATAATTCATACCCATTAATTTAAAAATAGGCCTCACGATAAAATGCCTTTGTGTGCTGTGCTCGTTTGCCTTTCACACCATAAAAAGGTGTGACACTCGTAAAATTATCATGGAGTCAGAGTGTTCCTCTGGCGGGGCACGAGGCCAGTTGAGGGCCTCATTTTCGCAATCCCGGGTGCGTTGCGTCACTGATGACTCTTTTGTTTTGCGTGCGTGTCTTTTGTTTCTCAAGGAATCTTTGAGTGTTCACTCTGCGAGCTGAAAACAAAGTGTGCGTGGGTGATTATGTGCGTAGGTCGGTGTTATGTAGTACAGCGTTTATGTCCTAGAGAGCTCAAAGGCCGAGGTATTGTGAGGTTCCGAAGAAAAGTTGTTGAAAAACCATACAGACACTGAACAGCAAAAGTGTATTTTAATGAAAATGACGGAACAAGAAATATAATTGATGAAAATTAACTTTTGACTTTAAATAACTCTTTTCGGCATTAGAATAGTTAAGAACCTATATAAAATAACGTCATTGGAAGTTTATTTGGTCTGTTGGCAGCCGTCACTTACGTCGTTTCACTCTCGTGTTGTTTATGGCGTAAATTTAATAGCTTACGACATCTACAAGGCCCTTTCCATTTGTCGGTGGAGTTGTCAGCTGACTTACAGATTCTTCACTGCGGGTTCGAATCCCGGTCAGGGCATTTATTTGTGTGTTTATCACGAATATTTGTTCCTGAGTTATGGATGTTATTTAAGTATATAAGTATCTACATGTATTTATTAATATATTATAAATAAAATATATATCATCGCCTAGTACCCACAACACAACCCTTATTGAGCTTACCGTGGGCCTAGGTTGATTTGTGTAAGATTGTCCCGTAATATTTATTTATTATTTATTTATTTATTTATTGCAAATTATGTGCTTTCCATCGCGGTTGTAACCGCACTAAGAACGTTTACTTACGGTGATTTTTTGTAACGCTATAAATGGGATCTAATTCCTTCCGGGACAAATCTTACATAAAATTTAAATCTAATTTTTTTAGGGTCAATCCTCCACCCAAACCAAAATCCTAGACCCGCCACTGATAGCAATGGTCGCGAGTTAGTATCGATGTCGCCATGTGACCGCTCTAACTGTAACGTAAGCCTAATTTGAAGCTATTAATAGCCTCACTGCCCCCGACTGACTGATTCAAAGCCAATTACGGATCGATGAACAGAAAAAACGACAGAAGCGAGCGGACACCGCTGATAAAATGGCCGTCAACGGTTCATTATTAACCCCCGACGCAAAACGAGGATCTGCGTATCTGTTAGTCTGTATGTGGCATAGTAGCTCGTAAACGAATAAACCGATTTAAATGCGGTTTTTTTGTACAAAAGCTCGTCAGCTTTTGTACAAAAAAACCGCATTTAAATCGGTATGGTTCTTAGCTACGTTTCAACAATGGATGCGCAGAGAGCTGTGCCTGACCACCTACATATTTAAATTACTTCGGGGTAAAACATACAACAGCCAGGTATTGAGTGGTGTGAGTGTATGTGTTCCCGATAGGTACGTGTGGCGTAGACACCGGCCGCAGCTGCTAGCCGAGCCGCGCGGGCGCACCAACCTGCATGGTAGGGCACCGATGACGCGAGCAGTGCGTACCCTCAATCTCATAGCGGAAAATATTGGTTTGTTTTCGTGTTCTCTGAATGAATTCACAAAGGCAGCATTGCTCGTAATTTATGTTATAGAGGTAAGAGTAGGTACTACGTAAAAACAAATGTTATATTATAAAATAGTTACACTGTTGTCTTAGGTTCGAAACCTGTAAAAATAGTTGTGAGTGTGGATAATAAATAAATAAAATAAATAAATAAACAAATAAAATCGATTCAACTGGTTATGAAATATTGAACTTTGAAATGAAAATATCGAAGGTTTTTCAACGTAAAGTAAGTTGTTCACGTCTACAGATGTGCAAAGAAGCTGTGTTTTAATATATTTGACTGTCAAGTATCCGAAGTGTCAATGAATGCGAGTGTAGATGTCGCAATTGCGGATTTGTCAGTGTGGTGCCAGCTGTCAGTGTCAACTGTCAATTCAGTCAGTACAGATGCTTAAAGGCCGCTCACAGACTGACGCGTCCGCCGCGGCGTTCAATAATAAACTTGTCATTAGCTGTCAAAATTACTATGGACCGCCACCGCAGGCCGCGCCAGTGTAATGCAATCTTAAGCCTCTCATAGACTGCGCGTGGCTTGCGGTGGCGGTCAATACTAAAGACAACAATTGACAAGTTTACTATAGACCGCCACCACAGGCCACGTCAGTGTGATCCAGGCTTTATTGCGCCTACATGTAAATGAGTCCTTCCTGATTGACACGGTATGAATCGTAATTAACTGAAAACTAGTTTGCAAATTTTGATGGAACAGCTAAAGAAACAGCTAACTTACATGTTTACTTTAGTACATACCTACTAAGATACATACGAAAAGTGTAAGTTAAATTTAAAGAATGTAAATATACAGTAAAATTAAGTCCAGAGGGGAAACCGTGTAACCCTTCAAACGAGCGTTATCGCAAATTAACTAACATTTCACTATACAAAAAAATACATTTAGATCGATCTGACGTACGTAAAAACGTTACACAACCGATTAGCTGAGACTAATATAATTGCCACAAACTTCAGCCATATTTACTAAGTATAAATTTAACGTTCAATTAGTTAACAATACACGTGTACAAAGGTCATCGACACTAAAGCCTGCACAGTTGAAGCACCTAATAATTGGAAAACCACCTCGAGCCGTCCTCGTTACTTCAAGAGCACTCGTCAGTTAAATCCACGCGATTATCAAAACGTTAGAACTTCCTCGAGAGCCCCGAGCCGTCAGTTTCTATTCAAAAAGATTACTTTGATCCGAAATTACCTTTCTTTTGTGATAAGAGTTTTGTCAAACTTCCGTGGTACTCAAAGGAAATGGGAAATATTGAAGAATACCGTCTTTGCCGCCATTTTATCGTCAAACGTGACAGTTAGAAATTCTCTTTTATACGATCTGAGATTATTTCCGTGTCGATATCAAGCGATCGCAATACGGTGAACGATTTTTCTAATTGACGTCGGGATGTTTGCGGAATTTTATAAATAAGTACGTTAATATTAAGGGACAATCTTACATACTGTATAGGAAAATCAAACAAGCCTCATAGTGATCTCGATAAGGATAGTGTTATGATGACATATTTCATAGATAAAATTAATTCACGGGAAACATCCAAGATGTTTGTATAGTGAGTCATCTCTTTTCCTAATTATTTTTCTTTTATTAGTCTGACATTAGATACTCTTTACATCTCTGTATTATTTATATTTATTTGTATTAATTTGTCTTATTCTAACATTGGAGACTATCGCCCGGTGCGTGTGTGCCCAGGTTTTTAAGGTTGTTGCTCATTACAAAATGTTATATTATATTAATGCATGTTGTTCACATGCGAAAGAGCCCATGTGGCCTACTTGCAAAAACATTTGATTTTGATTGAAACAAGTGCTCATGTCACACAAATATTTTTTCTTAGAACCCACACCCAATAAGCTAAACCGCGGTTGAAATGTGGACATTGACTGTTTTTATCAGTATTAAAAAAAACCTTTGAAATCCTTAAGTTCGTTCGTGTTCGGTGCGTGGGAAGTTAAAACACAAATAAAATGGAATTTAATCACTTTTGTATTTCTTCGTCTGCGTTTTGAAGCACACGTCTACAAACAATTTTTTTTCTAAAACATTTTTTTTTATATCATGACGTTGGGCAACAGCTTTTCGGCCCGTCTGTTGGTGACCGGCCTTCAGATTAACTGCTCTCGTGTTACAAACCTCAATAACCTATGTAAAATGACCATAAATATGGGAAATAAAAATATATTTTTTTTACATTGTTCAATGCCTTCAAATCAAATCAAATCAAATCAAATAATTTATTGCACTAATGTTAGTATACAGTTCTTAGTAAGCTACGGTAGCCTAGTGGTTCAGGCATGCGGCTGTCAAGCGGCGGTCGTGGGTTCGAATCCCGGCTCGTACCAATGAGTTTTTCGGAACTTATGTACGGAATATTTACCGTTAGCTTTTCGGTGAAGGAAAACATCGTGAGGAAACCGGTCTAATTCCCAATAAGGTCTAGTTTTCCCTCTGGGTTGGAAGGTCAGATGGCAGTCGCTTTCGTAAAAACTAGTGCCTATGCCAAATCTTGGGATTAGGTGTCAAAGCGGACCCCGGGCTCCTTTAGGGTCACAACCGGGAATAATAACGCTAGGAGGATGATGATGATGTTAGTATACAGTTCTTAAATTATATATTACAGTTCTACATGAACCCTGTAAGGGCACAGCAATGAAATAAACAATAATTAAAATAATAATAATAATAATGCCTTGCATGGGGAATTCAAAAACGCAAGTTTTATCGGTCTGATGAAATAGTCTCGCTTAACATTGGTTAAAACTTAAAAACTGTTAACGGTCATTACGCCAAGAACAGGTCGAATATTTAAGTGACGAAATTCATACCAGCTCTCATAAAGGCTCACAAAGGGCATAACTAATTCACGTACAGTCAGCCGCGCACTATAGTCACTCACGAATTAATAGCTCGCTAACGAAGTAATAAGGATAGGCATGTTTGCCAGATCTTGAATACTTTATCTGCCTACGTATGTTTAGGGTTGGGACGCTTGAGGGTAAATGAGGTTGTTTCAAGTTATCTGTGAACCCTTTGGCCTATATTACAATTAACATGCAACAGAACATTCGCCGATTTTAAATTTGTTGAGTTGAACATTGAACAGAGCTAAGCACAGAGCCAAACTACGCAACGAACAGTTTCACGATCATTCTATCGTACGATGCGGCAAAAAGCTAACAGCAAATTAAAGTACTGTCCTACTTAATTCATAATTCATGTATTAATTGCTAGAATACTCGCTAAAACGCTCCTGTTAATTTTGTGAGCTCTTTTTTACATGTACCTAACGTAACCTTCGCTAGAATGCTTATAACAAGTGAATGCTGAACTCTATCAGCACTTTAAGGCGACAGTGTATAACCCTAAAAAATATTGTTGTGTTGTTTTTATCTCACTCTCTCTATATGCTGCCTATTTTCACCCGCCCACGAACTTCCCACATTTGAATACAAAATCATATTAGTATTATCAAAACGAATCATGATTTCGGAATTAATTAAGTTCAGCAGCCAACATATTACTTGTAGTTTTGAAGCAGTATCACGTTTTATGTTTATCTCTATGTTCATTGATAACTTAATTATAAAAAAACCTGCATCCTGATACATATGTAACATAGTGAAACGATTGAGCGATGTAAAAGTTAAAACCAAAACATTCATAAATAAGAAATGCTTTATAACTACTATATTTCAATCCGATTCCAGTCACGCTGGGGCCATTTTAGCGGCTGAAAATACCCGTTTTCCCCAGAGTCCACTTCAGGAGAATTCTTCATTAAAGTTTAGTTAAAAATCGTGTACATGTAGGCTGCTTCCAAATTTAGCGGGTGGAATCGGTGTGCGTTACTTATTAGGTACTTTACTGAAAACTTACTGTCGTCGCCAGCAGCTCGATCACGTAACGCATTGTACAGTACGTTAGGTAGATCAATTTTTATATGGAAAAATGACAGTTAAAATGTCCTAACGCGCGCCTTCAGAGCCCTCAGATGACCTATCGTTTCGAACGCGCGTTAGGACATTTTGCTAGTTTTTTTTTTTCATATAAAAATTAACATTTAGATCTACCTAACGAACGTACAATGCGTTACGTGATCGACCTGCTGGTTTCCTTGCTAGTCGCGTAGCAATATTTTTATTTATTTTTTTGTAAGATGATAATACCATAATGGTACAGCTATACTGTCAATATAACCGTTGCGCAGTACCACACTCCGCTCATGTCACGCCTATCAGCGGGGTTATTATGTAGGTAACTTTTCGAAAGAGAGTCGACACCTCAACCGTCACTTGCAATAAAATTTACTGGATCGATGCGAGTATGTGTGAGTGCGTCGCATCAGACGTTTGTATGGATTTGTTCCGTCTGTAGTAGTTGTCGAACGGCAAGCGAACAAGATGGACATGGAATTGGACGTGGTGTGTGCTGCTGCAACCATTTATTTGATGGCGGTAATGGCGGTATATAACTATTACGTCAACGTGCTCCAACGAAAAGTTGTAAGAAAAAAATGGAAGAAAAGAAGATGGTGGGTGGTGTTTAAGTATTCACCGTAATAGAACAAGGAAAGTTGTTAAAATAAATATATACATACATACTCGTACATATAATCACACCTATTTCCCGGAGGGGTCGGCAGAAATCACGGATTTCCACTTGCTACGATCTTGACAACCCTTTCTTACTTCATCATTTCCATTTACCCCGACGCAAAAAAGAGGGGTGTTATATGTTTGACGTGTATGTGTATCTGTCTGTGTGTCTGTCTGTAGCATCGTAGCTCCTAAAGGAATGAACCGATTTGAATGCGATTTTTTTATCTGAAGACTGACGTGCTCAAGATGGTTCTTAGCTGCGTGTCAACAAAATCGCGTTAGCCGTTTTTGAGATATTGAACTTTGAAGTTAAAATTTCCGGGGTTTTTCAACTTTTCTAAGTTATTAATGCTTGTAGCCTTATATCCACTGTGCCAATAAACACGACCATCATATCAGAACAATCCCATCGCATATCAATACAAATGTCAAATCAAATTGGTCTCCTGACTCTTTGAATTTGTAAACTAATATTGAAGCAACGATTCCCCTGCCCTTGATGGCCCTCGGGCTACTCAGTTTCAAATCAAATATTGGCCCAATCTTTTCAGATTTGCATTTTAATTTTGCCGGTCGAAATTTTTGAATAGTTATCAAGCCCGTGTTGTTGGAATTGGTTCTGTGGAACGGTTTTAAATTATTCGCTTTCGAGACTTGAATTGCTAATATTTTATGTTTATGACTGGCGTGATTTGTGAAGTTTCGGAATTATAGCAGCCAACACAAATAAGTATATTTATATATATATTTTTTTTATTTTTTGCGGACAATCGTACACATATCGACCTAGTCCCAAACTAAGCTAAGCTTGTATTATGGGTACTAGACGACGATATACATACTTAAATATAGAGAAATAAATACTTAAATACATAAAAAACATCCATGACTCAGGAACCAATATTCGTGCTGATCACACAAATAAATGCCCTTACCGGGATTCGAACCCAGGACCTCTAGCTTCGTAGGCAGCACTACCAACTAGGCTAAAGTGGTCGTCATATATTATATCATAATTAAACTTTATAAAACTAGCTGCCTGGCTTGATCCGCGTATTGCAAAGAACGCAGGCAAACCCGCGGGATAAAATAAAACTTTAAACTATCCAGAAAGTCCATTCTACACGCAGGTGAAATAATTTTTGAAATCGGATAAGCGGTTCCGGAGATAACCTACACATACAAACTTACAAAGCTACAATTCCACAGACACTTTCTCTTTATAAAAGTAGTATATATAGACTGCACACTCGGCTTCGTTTTACATTGACCACAGGTGGACCCATCTTTAAGCTTCATTCTAATATACTGTTAAATTTGAAATCAGGTGAGTTGTTCCAGATTAATATCTGGAGTTTGTATGGTACAATACAATACAATTATTTATTGATAACACCATAGTTACAAGTCAAATTTGAGAATAATAAGTCATTATGTCATTAGTTATGTACACGGTAGTTTCAGAAACTCCTCGACACTGTACAGAGTTAAATCTAGTAGCCACATGCGTAGCTTCTTCTTAAATGCGACGGTGGGAGTTTTCGGAGGAGAGAGAGGTAGGAGATTTCTGACCGTTGCGGGCAGTCTATTATAGATGGATGGACCCATTATGTAGGCAGATTTTGCATACTTTGCCAATTTGTGCTTAGGAGTAATAAGTCGGTAGTCATGATTATTACTACGAAGGGCAAAGGTTTTATTTATACCCTGTTGTTGGAAGATATGCATATTCGTGTGAGTGAATACGGCCACCTGATAAACGAGCTCGCTCGGGAGTGTCAAGATTCCAAAGTCTTTGAATAAACTCCTGCATGAAGTGTCACTGGGTGTACCCACCATTGCGCGGTAATCGGACATACAAACTAAACTCACAAAATTTTCAATCTTTACAATATTAGTAGGTACATAATTAAACATTGCACGTAGAACCGATGGCCGTTGGGGCAGAAAGGTTTTCGAGTGGCGACCACGTACCGGAAGGTGGACTGATGACCTGGGAAAGGTCGCGGAAGTCCGCTGGAGGCGGGTGACGCAGAATCTGTCACTTTGACACTCCTTGGGGGAGGCCTATGTCCAGCAGTGGACGTCTTTCGGCTGAAATGATGATGATGATGAGTTACTTACCTAGGTTAACTGGAAGTGATCCCTTACAGGGATAAGTTCGCCCTTGTACCTACCGATTTAACCTATTTGTGTGTACAATAATAGTACATTACTTACCTAGGGCGGTTAAACAAAGAATGTCTCAGATCGCAGGTATCTGACGCCCGAGCCGAAGGCAAGGGCGATAAATATGCGCTCTGAGGCTTTCTTAATTACCGCCCGTGATGAGTACAAAATTTTACGTCTCTATCTGGCCAGGAAGTGGGGTTTTCCGCACGCATAGCGTGCGGTAATTCCTACTTTATGGCCAGGTATGACGTAAAGTTATTTACATACATACTTGGTTCACTTGTAGCATATTCTCTTTTGGCTTGTAAATACCTGATTTTGTTTTAAATGCCTATTCAGACGCAAAATAATATTCAATCCCAATGAAAAGCGGTATTGTATCAAATTCCAGCTCAACTTTCGCATTTGTTTCAATATTTGTGTTTCCAGAGTAATTTGGTCGAAATGAAATTATGCCATCATTAAATTATTACTTCAATATAAATAAATTAAATAATTCGGTTAACAACACTTTGTAATCTGTCTAATTATCTGAATAAACTGACGTAACGAACGAAACGGGTTAATAAACTCTCATTAAATATTATTATATCACCAGCCATTTTGTAATTTGCTATGCTAGGTTATAACCAAATTTACATTAACGAGTACATACCTATAGTTTATTTAACAGGAACAGACTGGCATTCAAAGCACCCATAAATGGTTAGTCGACAAATGTTTTTTACTCATTTTTTTTTTTTAATAGCCTTAAGTGTCCCACTGCTGGGCAAAAGCCTCCCTCTGCTCCTTCCACGTATCCCTATCCTGGGCAGTCTCCCACCAGTCTTGGTCGAAGACGTCAAGCTCGTCTCGCCATCTCCGACGAGGTCTACCGCGACGCCGTGTTCGGTTGTGTAGGACCCACTTGGTGGTGATTTTAGCCCACAAGTCTTCCGGCATGCGGCAGATGTGCCCGGCCCAGTTTTACTCATTACAAGAATTTTTGATGTATTAGAATAATTTAATGGAAACTAAAATAATAAGAATAATTGTTATTAAATATGTAATATTATAAGTCATCAATTTTAAAGTATTGCATGTTGGCGAGATGTGCTGATCCTAACATAGTTGGTCCACTTTATTTTAAACCATGTCTCAAGCAAATAAATTTAATTTAATTGCATTTATTTTCATAGCATATGACTCTAAACTAGGTTCAGCACAATGAGCGATCGGCTCAAGTTAAAATGGTCACACGGTGTCACTATAAGTATAGTGGTGAGCTGGTGAAGATCCACATAAGTTATTAGCGGTTCGGCGTGCGAGGAAAATCAACCAATAGCATCGCTAGCCTCCCTCAGGCATCTGTTCGTATATATATGCCAGGCTATTGCCACTGGCATATCATCAACATCATTATCATCATGATCATCATCATATCAGCCGATAGACGTCCACTGCTGGACATTGGCCTCCCCCAAAGAGTTCCAAAGTGACCGGTCCTGCGCCACCCGCATCCAGCGGACTCCCGCGACCTTTACCAGGTCATCAGTCCACCTTGTGGGAGGCCTACCAACGCCGCGCCTTCCGGTACGTGGTCGCCACTCGAGAACTGGCATATACAGTGTTCAAATCTAATACGGGCGAATCTCTTAACGGTGGTTAGAATAGGACATAAGAAATGTAATTAGATAACTTTTACTTAGAATTCCAATTAAAATGTTATCCATACAAAATCATTCGGCCCGCAATGTAATGCAAACACACTCGCTTTAAACGCTCGTTGACAGTTACTTATTCTGGTAACGCAACCATGTTTACAGTACATTACTGCAGATAAAATTTTAAAAAATTAACTATGGGACACAGTTATGTGGAACTTAAAAAAACCGGCCAAGTGCGAGTCAGACTCGCGCACGAAGGGTTCCGTACCATTATCAATAAAAATATTTATTTTATTTTGTTTTTAGTATTTGTTGTTATAGCGGCAACAGAAATACATCATCTGTGAAAATTTCAACTGGAACTATTACGGTATCAGTGAGATACAGCCTGGTGACAGACAGACGGACGGACGGACAGCAGAGTCTTAGATATAGGGTCCCGTTCTTAACATCTTAATGAATGATTATACTAATGAGTTATATGGGTGGTTCAATTTATCGCCCGTATTAGATTTACACATTGTATATACGAACGCGATGATTCGCTCTGCGATGCTCGTTAGGTAGTCAGAACACTCGCTAAAATATCCAGAACATTTGCCTAGAGACTCTGAACGCTCGTAAGGGTCAATCTCATATAGTTAACGACACTTGTCCCAACCATGTGCAAAAGTTAAGAATTTCCTAGCAGTTAAATATTTTAATACTTATTTATAAATGAAATGAAATGAAATGAAATGAAATGAAATGAAATGAAATGAAATGAAATGAAAATTTTATTGATAACAATTGTTATAGGTCATTTTACAGTAGAATAGATATGCTCTAATTATAAATACCTAATTAGGTTTTAGGTATGTACATACATTTATTCATAATGGTTGTTATTTATTATATTATACATTGTTCTATTTATATTAATAAATTATTTCAATGTCATATGGCCAATGGTATGTTGAAAAATTCATCATATTGGTAAAACATATTTTCTAAAAGCCACTTTTTTAAACTGGATTTAAATCTTGCAGTGGAAGGTGCACTTCTGATGCTATCTGGCAGACGATTGTAAACGGAAGGTCCAAGGCTATAGACCGACTACGCTGACTTTGCTAGTCAATGGTACTCCGCCACCAGCCTGTCTCCATGCTTGTTGCTCCGTAAAGGATATCTTGAGTTCGTGCCCTTGCGTTTGTACTGATCAAGGTTTTCGTGGGTGAAGACTGCCACTTGGTGTATCAGTATGCATGGCAGGGGCAGAATTCGGAAGTCTACAAATATGTCCCGTGCCGGGGCGTCGGCCGGCTTGCCGGCCATGCCGCGCACGGCCCTCTTCTGCATGGAGAACACGCGGTACCAGTCGGCGGCCCGGGCCCACAGCTCCACGCCGTACGCCAGCACCGAGTGGACCGTCGCGAAGTAACACTCTCGCACGGCGGCCCGCCCAGCGGTGCGCGCCAGCCGGCGCAGCGCGAAGCATGCGCGCCCCAGCCGACTACATATCTCATCTATATGCTTTTCCCATGTCAGTGCACTGTCGAGGTGGTACCCGAGCAGGCGTGTGCAGGACACATGCTGTATAGGGGCATCACCTGCGCACACCTGCAGGCTCTCGGTTTGATGACCGTTTAATTTTATTGTCATGTAGCAGGTCTTATCTTTATTTAGTGCCAGCCCATTAGCCCTGAACCACTCGTGCAGTTGCCTGACAACGTTGTTTAGAGCCCTTTCGAATTCGCTCTTCGTTGGCGTGCTCACCACTGCTGTGACGTCGTCGGCGTACATGTAAATATTAGCACCTGCTATCGCTTGCGGTAGGTCATTTAAGAGGATACTAAATAGGGTGTTAGAAAGGCAGGATCCTTGCGGCACGCCTATTAGGTTGCAGCGCTCTGCGGATTTCACATTGCCGTTGTCGCCGACGACCACCTGAGCCCTTTCAGTCATAAACGAAAGCATAAGCTTTAGGGCTGGGCCCCGGATGCCATAGTGGTCCAGTTTGTCGGCAATAAGCACGTGGTCGGCGGTGTCAAATGCGCGCGAAAGGTCGCAGCATATAATGCCCACGTGCTGTCCTGCTTCACGAGCGCGCAAGACGCAGTGTAGCACCTCCCGCATGAGGTCGGTGGTGGACCGGCCCTGTCGGTATGCGTATTGGCTGTCTGACAGTACGTTTCTTGGGAACCAAAAAGACAGCAGCCTCTTGTTCAGCCCTACCTCAAAGCACTTGCTAGGGCCGGGCACTAACGCAATCGGTCGGTACGATTTAATAACATTTTTTTTGCCTTTCCCTTTGTATAGCGGGCAAATTTTTACTTTTTTGAGGTATTCTGGGAACGTTCCTAACCGCATGCAACTATTGAAAAGCTCCGATAAGATGAAGCTAATCGCTGGACCGGATTGTTTGAGGAGGTTCGCGGATAGTCCATAAATATCCGTGCTGTTTTTTGGAGCTATACTGGATGACAATATAAATTTAATTTCGGCCGGTGTAAAACGACTCAATCTAATTGAGCATTCGCTATGTGGGGTTCGGTTGGTCAGCGAAGAGAGGCATCGCGAGCGGTCAGCTTAGTTATATAATAGCTCTGACCTATCAATCTTTTGTTTCGTTTATAAAAAAAAGAACAATAAAGTATTAGTAGCGTTAACTTTTGCACATGGTAGTGACAAGTCAATCACATTATGTATCACAGGAATGTCTAACATATCTATGTATGTGTGTCTTACTCTCTATTGATCGCATTTATTCTGAAATAAACACTTTTATTTATTTTTTGTTTTTATTTAATGTAAGTTCCGGACGCCTTGACCGAGTGGCGCGACTTATCGCCCCTCGCACATACACACTTGCTTACGCCCGCGACTTCGTCTGCGTGGACCCGGAATAAAAAAAGCTATAAAATATCGTCGTGCAAAATGTCATCCAAATCGATTGAGCCGGTTAAGCATGATTAAATAACAAACATCTAATCATCCAAACATCCAACCTTTCGCATTTATAATATGAGTAGGAAGTAGGATAGTAGGATCAGCGACAAAACAAAAAACAATCGTTCGCTTCGCACTACTCGTTAACTCATTTCCTGTATCAGCTTTACTCGTTTCTCGCTGAGCATCGATTGTGGACCTATATTTAGGCACTGGTCGGCGAGTAAGCTATTGTGCTATCGGCTATTTTCTAGCTCAAGAAACGAACAAAATATAATCGCTTTCGTGTAAATAAAAGAGAGAGTTATATATTTATAGTTTATAGCTGGCTGTTCACACCGCCAGCGATGAACTATAAATTTATTTACACATGAGCTATCTTCTGTTCGTTTCTTGGGCGAGTAATCGCCGATAGCTTATAGTCTGTAGCCTGCGGAAGGACCAGTGTCTTAGGCAGCAGTCTGCCTCAATATAAGCCAAAAGTCAAATTATTTATGAACAAAATGATCCTCAGTTAGTTAGTGTACCAAATGTATCATCTAACGTGCGTGGGTACAGCTAAGTATAACAATATCATATTGCGGCGCAAAATGAGACCAAGTGTAATCAAAATGTGTTTGCGTGGGACTGAAATGGATATACTATCACACTACTAGCGTGGGTGCTATCAAAATGTCAGGATATGTCAACATGGGGAAGCCAAGGTGAAAATTACTCGTTAAGTAATTCAATATTAAAGGACCGACTCATTAAGCCTTTATTTGGCAAATTAAAAATAAGCGAGTTTAAATTCGTTTGCGGAAAAATTTACAGCAAAAATAATGCACAAAGAGCATAAAACATGTGTATCTTATAAGATACAATGATAAACAAAGGGTTGTCATTGGCTAGGACGATTGGATTAATTGTTGGGGTATTTAGGCTAACAAATGGGTCTCAGGCGACAAATAGTGAAACCGACAGGTTTGAATCTTAAATATTTAACATAATGTGATAATTCATGCATTATTTAATTAATTACTCGTACTTTCTGTAACAATTTTAAAGCAATATACAGCCTGTATTGTTTAATATTACCTCAAATTGTAACCAGACATAGCTTTTAGTACTATGAACCGATATTGTAAGAAAATTATAAGTTAGTCTTAACTACCAAAGCGTAATTTTTTTTTGAAAATTTATCGAGCAGCAATGTATTGCTTACACTCATTTGACACATGGAAGAAGCGAGTTACTTGTAACAGTTGTGACGTCACATCAGTAAGACAATGTATTGATACATTGCGTGCTGAATTATTTTATGAGGAAAAAAAGTTGGTAATTAAGAAAAAAATTGCAATATCAGTTCATAGCCCTAACACCTACCTCTGGATACAATTTGAGGTAATATTAAAAATACACGCTGTATACGGGGTGGGCCGTAGGGAGCAAATATTCAAAAGGACGCTTACTTAGAGCATTTGCAGTATTATTAGTATTATTTGTGTCCCTCATTATATATTTTTTTGGATTCGGAGAAATTTTGATCTAAAGTTGTGAACTCAAAGTAATGTATCTTGGCACCACGAGATCATAGCACAGCAGTCAATGCACTTTTAAGGTAACATCATGTAATGAGTAATAATAGTTTTTGAAGTTTTGTTTTCAAAAGATATTCTTGTGATTTTTTTTTGTGTTTTTAATAGCACAACAGAAGATTAAAAAATTACAAGTACTCAAACTTATTTTGAAGAAAAAGAAATTCAAAAGATTTTTTTTTAAATAAAACCACTTGCAAATAATTGTTCACAAGCTTAGTAATCTACCGTTTAATTTTTTGCTCCTGTTACAGGGCCACCCTGTATATTTCAATTAAATATTAACTAATCTTGCTTTAAATTCGCTTGTGATTCTTCTGGAGTCACAAGTGGCCATAGGCGACGGTACCAGCTTAACATCAGGCAGGCCGTAAGCTTGTTTGCCACCGTCGAAGTATAAAAAAAAAAAAAAAAAACTGAATCGTCACTTAGCCTCCTGCCTACATTAGTACTCTGTGTAGGACATAAGAAACAAAAAAATCTGCCGGCTTTTTCTTTAACGACAACCCCATCGTTTCTTCTGCAACTCGTTATTAAAGTGTCAAACTTCGTCACAAAATATAAACGTCAAAAGCAATCAGCCATTTTTGAAAAACGGCGCTGGAAAATAAAATTTGTTGGCAAAGCCCTGTTGCAATGGCCATTTTGATCACATGTAAACTTTTTATTCAAGGTTAGTTAACATTCATTTCATCTAGTTTCACACAAATAAATAATCATTTTTACATACCAGACACCTATTTACTGAAAGTAAACCAATATTTTCTAAATATTACGCCACGATGTTTAATGTCCTCTGCAAAGGACAAATGTAGGGAACTGAGTCCGAAAATATGTTAGAATTAGCTATACTACATATGTACTGTGCAAAGGACATAGGAGAATATGCTTATATCTATATGCTTTTTGTGTAATGACTTTAACAAAAACTTACACAAACGTAGCAAACATCCTAAATGATTCTTGAGAGATGATTCTGGCTAAATTCATTTTTGTTCACAATCTTAGTAATCTACCGTTTAATTTTTTGCTCCTGTTACAGGGCCACCAATTTCAATATTTCAATTAAATATCAACTAATATTGCTTTAAAGGGTCGGCAACGCGCTTGTGATTCTTCTGGAGTCACGAGTGTCCATAGGCGACGGAAAACCGGAAATTCGATTCTGGCTACTCTTTAAAGTATATTTCACCAGTAATGACGGAAAACTGCTAATGCCGAGTATACTACACCTTGGCCATTACTGGACTTTGAGAAGATTTGTAAAGAGTTATTTAGACATAAGACGTCATGAAAATGTTAATAAAGTCAGGATTTGAACACATACTACAACTCAATTTGGTTAAACACAATTGTTTTTCAATAAGTGTGAAAAGTGTAGTCATAGTAAAAAGTCATGAAATATTATTATAAAACGTCAACTTTGCGTGATGATATCACAACAAATTTCAGTTTATATTTAAATAATATTGATGTATTTCACCACAGAAACATTGCAGGGAGGCATTCGGCCAAATTATTAAGCAGATTTAGAAAATACAGAGTAGATTTAGGTGAATGTCTCTCTTATGTCCTTCATAAAGGACAATTGCAGGCAAGAAGCTTAGAGTGAAATCAGATTTTATAATTAACTTCAATAAAACTAACGAGTTTCACTTTCATTCAATAAACGGTCAACGTTGCTGAAGATATTATTGTTTACATTTTCGTTCTAATTCGATTATTTTAACTTTACTGACAAATAATGTTTAATGTACTTTGAAAAGGACAACTCAATAAGGCGCCGATGTACTTTGTAAAAGACACAGTGAAAAACTACAAAGAAAAACAAGGGATTTTTTACTTAATTTTTCCTAGCCATTTTAGGTCCTAAGTAACATAATTTGAAAGTTTTAATAGAATATTCCAAAAAAAGTACCTCTGGTAGGCAGGAAATAGTCAAATTTTAGAATTACTACAAGTCCATTTTCATAGCAAGTTAGGTATAGTAAAAAGTTTCATGTAAATAAATAGTAGATTGTATCGCAACGTCAACTATATACCACGTTCGACTGATTCGTAGCTTCGTAGCACTGCCTACGAACTGTAGCGGCGTAGAGTGTCTACGATACACTCATCGTAAATGTAGTGGTGTTCGAGTCACATCTATGTGACTTGAGGTTATTACAGTTTGCCGGAGTGCATCAAAGAAGTCCATTCAAAAAGCAGCCCTATATTCAAAGTAGAAGATTCCAATTCCAATTACGGTTTTGTAAAAAAGGCGACCACATTAAATAATATCAGCCATACAGAGAGAGACAAAAATACGTTCTTGAAATGTAATGACACAGAAGTACTTTGTTGTATTTCTGCAGTCATTGACTTAGCCTGTATTTGAGTTGAATCAAACAAACATTTCAAATATAACGTTTATATTGGGTCCACAGAAAATCAGAAAGCTCTTGTGACCTTGTTCATCTCCACCAAATTGCACGTGAAAAAGAAGTCAATAACTTCAGAATGGGCGTGAATAAAATAAAAGAAATAAAAATTGTTTATTTCAGACCAGACACGATCCATAGAGAGTTAGTAAGAGTTAGTTAGTTAGTAAGTACAAAAAATATAAAATAACTAAATTATAACTATGTTAGTACGTTATTTAACAATAGTACATTACTTACCTAGGGCGGTTAAACAAAGAATGTCTCAGATCGCAGGTATTTGACGCCCGAGCCGAAGGCAAGGGCGATAAATATGCGCTCTGAGGCTTTCTTTATTACCGCCCGTGGTGAGTACAAAATTTTACGTCTCAATCTGGCCAGGAAGTGGGGTTTTCCGCACGCATAGCGTGCGGTAATTCCTGCTTTATGGCCTGGTATGACGTAAAACTTATTATTTATTTGGCCTTTCCAATAACCACCTGCGACCATTACATGGTAAGCGGACAGTTGAGACGCTCTGCCAGCTCCTTCAGAAGGCTGTTGTTGCTGCCTCGCACTCGCCTTAGAAGTGAGGCTATTCTTTTTCGCCTTATGGCAAAAAAGTCGTCAGTATGCGCCTCCGCAAAAAACACATAGAAATAAATTAAGGATCATCTTCATCATCACCATCATGTTAGCCGAAAGACGTCTACTGCTGGACGTAACTAGGCCTTCGCCAAAGAGTGTCACATTGACTGGTCCCTGCGCCACCCGCATCCAGTGGACTCCCACGACTTTAACCAGTTCATCAGTCCACCTTGCAGGGGGTCTACCCTCGCTGCACCTGCCGGTAAGTTGTCGCCACTTGATAACCTTTCCGCCTTAACGGCCATCGACATTACACGTGCAATGTGCCCCGCCCACTGCGATTTAAATAAGTAAAGCGTCCAAGCGTAATTGGGTCATTGTCAGATTTAGGTTCGCGTCTCTTCGGTGGACATTGCCATAGTTAAGGGCTATAAAGGCTAATTTTTGGTTGAACTCTGAATCCGCATTAACGGCGTTGCCCCTTCTATAATTCCATGTGATACAAATATATTATATATAAACATAAGCCCTTAACTATTGACCGCCGGAAAGATTATTTTTGTTTTTGTGACTGACAATGACCCAGTTAAGAATACGCCCGAACTAATAAAAAGCGTGTAAAATACTTAAAAGGCCAAATACCCAACTATAATGACTGACGTGTTTACCCGTCACGGTGGACGTATAAAAACGTCGCGTGCGGTGGCTTGCGTGCGGGTGTCTCCGGAGCATTAACTTGTATGCGATAGCACGCGGCTTTTATTGACTCGTTTAGATTAAAGGTGGCGTGACGAAGGGTGTGATACTATAATTCGGCAATTTTTGGGTTCCGTACCTGAAAAAGAAGAAAGAAACCCTTTTAATATACAATACAAAACAAACACGCTTCATTGTTCACCAAGAAAACTATAGGTACAAGACATCTAAATTTAAGATTATTTTTGTCCGTCTGTCTGTTTTCCTTTATCTCGAGAGCGTGTGAAATTATCAAGTTGATAGTTATATCAAATACCCAAGTTTGCAGTCCTTTGGAGCTGTGAAAAAAACAAACTTCTAGGTCGAAATCAAAGGCTCCGCCGTTCATACCGCATACTTTGATACCAGAAAATGATACAAATAACAATATGTAACCATATCGCATTAAAATACTGTTGAAATATCCAGTGTGTTCCCGCCATTGGTAAATACTTCATGACGGGAACTTACGTTACACCAGAATTCTCCCAAAATAAAGTTTTATTAGCTACAAAAATGCGAGTTCCTTTGGTACGGAACCTTCGTGCGCAAGTCCAACTCGCATTTGGTTATAAGAGTTAATAGTTTATTGTTAGGAGGTGGAGGTCCTTGTTGTTCTACGTCCGTAAGAATAACCCTAGAAACCCTACACATGACCTCCAGGTGGTGCTAAAAGAACAACAAACTCGGCAGCTGCACTGTTCCTTCTGAACCTCGCAGCGCACACTGGAACTCTATCAGCGACATCGATACGAATACATATATGTACCAGTGTGTAACCGCCATACGATAAATAAATCAATGTTAGGTATAATCATTAATGGTTTAATTTTCAGACAACTTCCAAAAGAGAAAAGGTTCTTAACTTTAATGTATTTCCTTAGGCCTTTTTATTAAGGTGAATATCAACTAGAGATGAGGACTATTTAGGTGACAATTATATAAAAACACAGTTTCGGCTTAACCGACAACACACACATCAAATGGTCAGCACGGTTATCTCAGGACGGCTGGCGAGCTGTGTCGCGGCGAGATAGACATCCTTCTCTTTCTAATTAGAGCACTATAAAGAGATTTATATTCGATCTCGATTCGATCGATGTACTCTGTTGGTGTCCCTAATTTAAAATATATATATAGATATATATATATATATATTGTACCAGGAAAAGTCACCAAGCAATCAAAGTCACGTAACATACTAAACGAAATCTGCATACCTGTCTGGGGTGGTGCAGCTAAATGTCGTTTTATTGACTTAGAACGTGCACAGCGGGCACTAATAAAGGTCATGTATTATAAAAAAATCGGATTTCCGACCCGACGACTGTACCAAACCAGTGACGTCCTCTCGGTTAGAAAGGAGTACATACTTGTGTGTTTGTGCGTGCGTGTGTATGTGTGTGTGTTTGTATAGAAATATAAATATTGATTCGGCAAAAACATAATACACTAGGATAGACAGTCATTGGGTCCCGAGCTATTAGGATTCCCTGTGTTACGGGACCCAGTAGAACAGCAAGCATACGATATTAAATATCAGACAAGTATATAATAGATGTTTTGCAAATTACAAAGCTACAATAATTTACGTTCTGTCAGTGTAATGTGTGACCGTGAGTGTGTGTGAGAGTGCGTGTGTGTATGTGTGTGTGTGTGTGTGTTTTTGTGTTTGTATATAGAGGTGGATGTTCTCTGCCTACCCCTCCGAGAAAAGCGTGCTTATATGAATATAATTATGTACATAATGCTCCTTTCGGCTTGTTGGAGCGGTCGTTAATTAGCTAGCTTAAAATAGACGAATTGAGGCTTGCACGCTGCAATGTAAATAATGAATTTAATTTAAATGTCTGTGATGTAAATATTTATCGCGTGCCCAACATCAAGTTGGAATGGGATTGAATAAACCAACGTTTAAATTGTACCGCAGTAATCTTTTGTTGGATCTCGTGTATCAATTATGTGAATTCTCTTTGTTTCCCGGCGGATTCAATTTAAAACTAGTATGTTTTGTGTATTTAAACTTTATTGCAGATATACCGAAATGTACAAATGGCGGGCTTAATGCCAAATGGCATTCTCAACTACTCTGGGCTAAACAGAGATTTATAAAAGGCGCAAGAAAATAATATGAATAATTTATGTATAAACGAATTTATTTAACATACAATCACGAATTAGTTAAAACTAGGCAAAAATTAAAATAAAACTAAAACTTAGACTAAACTTAGAAAATTAAATTAAATAATAACTTAAGTAATCTAAAAGCATCCCAGCTTCCCCCAGAAGCCTAGGTACCCATCACGCTCGCGGCGTTACCTACCACGTTGAATCGCGAAGGACAAAGTTTTCTTCAGGAATGAGTCGGAGCAAGGGTCTAAGCTATTTCAAAAAAGACGTTGTTCCATGTCCCTTAAAAAGTTCCTCGCCTCGAAACACCAACACCCCGACGTTTCCACGGCTAGTGCGACAAAATATTGGTCTATTAAGAACACATAAAGATAAAAACAAGTATATATTTAACACTACATTTGTTTTTTGAATTTAATAGTAATTTATGATACTCGTACTTGTATGCGGAAAGTGAAGTAAAGGGCTGATATGATTGACAGATAAAGTGAGGTCATTTATTTGCGCATATGGTGCAGTAGAGTCGGTGCAGCGTCACTAAGCTGCCAGCTGGCAGTCGAATCAGTACAGATTCTGAACTGTGTTAATTAAGTGCTTTCTGATTAAACCGGTCGCTTTGGCAATCTTTGGGCGCCTTTGTCCAATAGTGGACGTCTTTCGGCTGATATGATGGTTATGATTGAAGGTGTACCGCGCCGTGTCCTCGCAATATAACACTGCTGCGCAAATGTAATACTGATATCATACGGATGAGTAAGGAAATTATTTGTGACATTAGTGAACTCTCGGTGAAGTACAAAATATCACCACATACCAATTCCGTCTCACCAAGTGTGTATAAGCTCGACATAGGTACTAATCAGATGAGATTGATATCAAATTTTTGTTCAGTACGAAACCTTAAATCCCAAGATTGATTTATATCGTAAAATTAATTCGCCCTGCATTTCTATGACATCCTGAATATGCAATTTAAAGCAGAAAAACTCTGAAAGAATAAACATATAAACAAAATATTCAAAGAAATGGAAGTAGGAGGAAAGCAATCTAAGGCTATGCATATGGTGGAGCGGAAACGGTATGAGTTCATTTTGACCCCCGACGCAAACAAAGGATGTTATACTTACGTTTATTAACATATACATAATATCTCTGTGTATGGCTCTGGCATTGTAGCATTTGTAGCTCCCAAACGGATGGACCGATTTGAGTGCGTTTTTTTAACCGAATGACTTGTCTGTCGAGATGGTTCTTAACTATGTTTGTTGTGCCAGGGGCTTTTTATTATTTTATTATTATGTACTTTACCGAGAGTTTACTATGTTGCCCAGATTTCCCTACTAACAGTTCAGTGTATACGCAGCGTATGGTATTATACTGTGCCGAAGTAGATAACTGCATTCGTACAGCCCCCCCCCCCCCCCCCCCCCGTGACAGCTGACAGATTACCGGTACCCGCGCCAGCTCCGCACCGCCAAACGCGGCAGTGGCCTTAGGCTGTATAAGTGTACGAGTGCAACTTCTAAAAGTGGCCTCAAGGGTGTTGTGTGTCTTCCCTCAAGCTGTGCTGGTATTCACATCGCTTACAGAACCAGTGTAATCCTAGTACGAGTACTACTACTATGTAGTGGTATTTTATTCATAGGCGGCACCTATTCCATTTCGGTGTCTTGTTTATTATTTAGTTAATACTTTTGAATTCTTATTGACTTATTTATTTAAGATAAGATAACATAATGTGATATACAATATAAATTTGCCTTGAATCAAACGTATACGCATTTACATATGATCGTCAAGAATAACAGCTTTCATAGTATAAAAACTAACTACATTATAATATTAACTGTTGTAAACCTATATTATCTATTAACTTCAATTTCTTATTTATTGTTATAATGGTCTTGTCATCTACTAAATACAAATGGTCCTAAATCTGCGGCTACAATAATGGAAAAACCTGTTGAAAAGTACATTTTTGTACTCGTCGATTAAAATCTGTGTATTAAGATTTCATAGAGAATACTGCAACGTCACTCTTTTCATTTGTAGTCCATGTTACTGTCGAAACAATCGAAATAACTGTTTCGATACGCTCCAGACAACCGATTTTTTTTTAAATAGAACTAAAATAAATTCGACCAATCACGTGGCTGCTTTACCGAACTGTAATGAATTGGACCAATAGAATCGCTTTGATTATTGAGTTTACTCGTTGATGTCGTACGCTCGTTCATGTCTTTTAAGATATCAACAAGCGTACGAGCGATGAGCTGCACTTCGTTTCAACAGTATCGAGTTTGTTTAATTAGTTCAGTTGACTTGTAGAAAATTAATTTTAATGAACTCGTACAAAAAGTGTTGTTCACAATAGTGTTATAATCAAGCTTTTTAATCTCGTACCTTACTTAGGCCACTCAGCAAGCTACGTGGCCTAAACACGGTACTCGACTAAAAAGCTCCCTATTATAACACGATTGTGAAAAATACAATTTTGTTGTTGTTCATTGTTGAAAAGACAAATGGGTATTTGACAACAGTGAAAATAAATTACTTTTTCACTAGTAACAGATAAACTTTACAAAAATACTCGGAAAGTATCAAGCTTTTATTTATGTTTACTATTTTAAGATATTCAAATTCATAAAAACTAACAATAAGGACATTGTTTGATTGCGACGTTACAACACAGTAATCCCTACAAATTCCATACAAACGGAGCGTTTTTGACGTTTCATAAAAATAAGCTGATTTGACTTCTGTCAAATACCGAATACACGTTTTAATTTCTGGCTTGATAAGTAACTACGGTGTGCCCAGCGACGGGAGCCAATAATGTACAGCCAAATAATGTACAGCCAAATAATGTACAGCCCGATAATACGCGTCCACTTTTAGTGGACGTGTATTATCAGGCCGTACATTATCAGCCTGGACAAAGGTGGCTTCCAATTATTGCCCCGTACCGAATTTGCTCAGGGTGATAATGCACGGCCTAATAATGTACAGCCCAATAATACGAAGCCACAAAAAGTGGACGCGTATTATCGGGCCGTACATAATGAGCTCGAACAAAGGTAGCTTTCAATTATTGCCCCGGACCAAGTTTACTGCCTGTTAAAAGCGAACTCTGCCTTAGGTCGGTTAGGTTACGGTTCACTTGTGTCCCTCAGACCAGAAATAGCCACCCCGCCAAGCGGGGTGGCGTCGACCCGCTGGAAACTTTTTAATGGACGCCAATTATTGGGCTGTACATTATCAGGTCGTATAAGATTGGCTTCCAATTATTGCCCCGTACCGAATTTGCTCAGGGTGTTAATGCACGGCCCAATAAAGTCTAATGGACGCGTATTATTGGGGTGTACATTATCATGGCTGTACATTATCATGGCCGTACATTAACCAGCACCCCCAGCGACTACAATTCCTTGTACAGTCAGCCATTTTCTGCGAATTGTCAAGTGAAATAGGGGTCTAATCTGTTCTAAAAAGAACTAAACTAGTATTTATTCCTTCCTTGAGAATACATGATTTACTGATGTAAAGAGAATCGCAAGCTATGATAGCAGTATTCTCGTTTCGAATACTAAATACTCTGCAGATTTTCCGCATCTCAAGGGAGTTAGATGATACAAATAACTTTATCCAGCGAAGTGACAGTATAAAGCTTGCAAAATAAATGTTACGCATTTTGATGAAATATATACTGCAACGATCGACTCGTTCCTCAGGTTGACGAGGTAAAATACTTGGGTCTTGTCATAGATTCTGGTTTAACGTGGGGTCCCCATATTGACTCACTATGCAATCGTTTGTCGTCCGCGTGTTTTGCACTCACTAGGCTGCGTCCCAGTCTAGATCACAATAATGTAAGAAAAGCCTACTTTGGGTATTTTCATTCTCTCCTAACATATGGAATCGATTTATGGGCAAGCGCAGCTAATCGTGACAGACCATTCAGACTTCAAAAACGAGCCATTCGTTGCATATGTGGTGTCTCCTGGGATCATCCTGCTCGTGAGCTGTTCAAGGAAACCAAAATTCTCACCCTTCCTAGCTTGTACGTCCTAGAAGTAGCCAAGTACAAGTTCCCGACGCGTGGTGACTCACACAATTTTAACTTCAGGCGGCGCGGCGATCTGCGCGCTCCCGCCACACGTCTTGCGAAGGCCCAAAAATGTCTCCACTCGATAGGGCCCAAGATATACAACAAGTTGCCCCAAGAAGTCAAAAGCGCGCCGAGTATGAGGTGTTTTGTGAACAGACTTAAAATTAAACTAGCATCCGATTCATGCTATTCCATTGACGAATTTCTCAATAATGGCTGAAAACCGAACGACTTTTCAACTGGCTCGCTGCCCAATCAATGGTTATGTAATATTTAAGGACATTTTAAGGATGTGTAGTAGTGACTTGACAAATAAATGTACTAATAATAATTATTCGTTGATTACACGCTGCAGTGTACCTAAACTAAGACATACTTACCTACCTAACCTGCTGTAATATAATATAAGACATACTTTTTCACCTTAATGTGATAGTATTATGTATAATGTTATTTAACATCTATAAATTGACATGTAAAACTACGTTTTATAAAGGAATAAATGAATGAATGCCCTTACCGGGATTCGAACCTAGGACCTTAAGCTTTGTAGACAGTATCACCGACTAGCCTAACCGGTCGTCAAAATATACTTAAATAAATAAAAATCAACCAAGACTCGGGAACAAAAAAAATCGTTCGCAAATATTCACCGTTACTGGGATTCAGCATTCAAACCCAGGGCCTCTTCATAATACTCTAATAATTAGCGACCGGCGAGGAAAGGCTTACAATTTAAAATCGACGAAAATTTTAGAGTCCGTCCGTGACATCGCTATTTCTTTGAATTTTATCGCCAATCATTTTGGAAAATTGACAGTTACTTTGTACCGACGCGCGTTCGGAACGTTACGTGATTACCCCTCTGTAGCGCCACTCCATATACCGCATTTAGCGTAATACCTATTTATGTGTGTCAATCTGCGTATGTTTCGTTTTTGCGTTCATACGAGTACGTCATTTTGCGTTCAAATGTCATTTTGCGTTGAAGTAACATTATGCGTGTGTGTAATTTTGCGTGGGGTGCCATTTTGCGTGTGTGTCTCTTTGCGTATATGTCATTGTATTGCGTAAGTCAAATGAGTCATTGTGAGCTTAAAATGCACCCTCTTCAATGGAAATAATACCACTCTAAATTGGAACAGAGTTGCATTTGATTTGTTTCGTTCGATAAAAAATTGTTATTTCACCTCTTTTTCCTTTAACAGAAGATAACTTTTGTTTTGCCAATTTTCCTTGTGTACTAACAACCATCTTAGAGATTTCCTATGAGTTTACCTATCCCTTTATGGTTGACGACGTAAAGATGTGAAGTATACTTTTACGCAAAAAGTAGAAACTGAAGGGCCCTTTCCAGCCGTCCCTACAAACTTCTTAAATTAACATTTTGGTTCACCTATAACAACTTTGTCTGACCTTAATCCCGTACTCCACCTTGAAGTTAATATATTTTTAGTGTTCCGTACCAAATGTGTTCTGACAGAAGTACAGAACACTTATGCGATCACTCGGTGCCTGTCTGTCACAGGCAGTTTTCTCAAAGACCTTGACTTAGTGACTTGACTTGACATAGCTTTTCTTATACTTACTACGTGTCTGTCTGTAAGTATTTATTTTCTTTTTACAAGCTTTTATTTAACTTGACCACTCTTGGTTTGTTAGTGTGGCAGAAATCTTGAATCTAAATTTTGAACCTGTTATCCTCAACCGATTAAGCTGAAATTTTGGGTATAAGTATAGTTTGGATGACATTGACAAATTGACAATTCACCACCACAATCGAGCTGATCTCATGATGGAGACAGAAGGTGGCCGTGGGAATTCAGTACTCAAACGACGTAACCCCGTTGAGTTTGGTCTCGTTAGAATCGTCTCAATGATGGTATTCAGAAAAATACAGTGATTAATAAAAGCGTGTACTAAAAATTATTTTTTTGACAGAAATGTATTTTTACCTACCGTGTCTCCACTGAATGGACCCTACGGAAGATCAGCGCTAACTGCAAAGCCTATCAGGAAGCACTCATATAATTGTAGGCGCGCAGCAAATCTTAACTGACGGGACTGACATTGACACTTATTATTATTATTATTATAAAAGAAATGGCAGCCTCGAGGGCCTTTGCCAGAGTCAGTAGGTTTATAAATTAAACAGTATTATAAGCATGATGTACGGTAGAAGGCCTTCACAATGCACTGGGTGATAGCTGGAGTACAAAGTATAATGGCGGCCGCGACCACGAACCGCCGAATGATGCCCGAGAATTGGTTATTCGCACTTCCAGGAAAATTCTTCATTAACTGTAGCCGTCACCTTTGCCATTCACTGCATAATATGCTATCAAAATTATACTTTAAACAGCAGGATGCAGAAAATAAAAAACACTGTCTGGAGCACGATCCGCCATGTTCCATGGATCATTCGAAAGTCCGACATTGACACTACCGGCTGACAGCTAATTGACACCACAACGATCCCGAAAAATGGGGAAGAGTCATCAAACACTTTGATAAACGGCAGCATAAAAAGGTATATAAAAGGACAAAATTCCATAAAAAACCCAAAAGTTATCCCCGCTTTGTATTCGGCTATACTCGCGTCACACGCAGGGCTTTGCTCTTGACGTGTCACGGAATCCGTATTGTGAAACGTGCAAATGAATATTATATTTTGTTTACAATGGGACGAAACGAGAATTAATGTCGTGAAATGCGGAAAAAAGCGATGATATATCACATTTACGGTTACGGTAAACAAAGAAACTATGTATTATGCATCTTTTTTTAAATATTTTAATTTAATCCATAGGAATATCAACTGTAGCATTAAAACTTTAAAATGATTTTTTTTCTGATGTCGTAGGCATTTAAAATCGGCTTGCACCGGCACCCACCGAAAACGCTCACGATCCATAATTCTCGGTGCGTTTACTATGGAGTTAGTCATTAATTGTCAATTATCAGCTAATAATTTGCGTTTAAGTCTATACTTGTCTATACTTGACACTATTAAATTCTATTAAGTAATTTTATTGAAAAAATAAAAAAATAAATGTCGTTACGTGAGATAAAACGAATACAGTCGTTTTTTTGATATATTTCTGTTGTATGATATTTCTTCGTAAATCTGCATTATCTGCAATTCATTCAAAATGGATGTCTCATATATATTCCCTATTGACGGAAGGGTTTGCAATTGTGATATTAGCCAGGCTCTTATCGGTGGGGTAGTTTCCAACTTCATCATCCTTCTAACGTAATGGGGAATGGATGAAAATTTTAGAAGTGGCTGATGATTTTTTTGGTGGTAGGAATAACATTCCTTAGCACCAGAAAAAAGTTGCAGACTTTTCAGCTGCGTCAATTATTTTTGAAAAATATAAACAGTTTCCTCACTAATGTTTTGGGTTTAGGACGGCGAATGAGACAATTTGCTTGATTCTTCTCATATTACAAAAAAAATATCCTAAAAATCCGCGATAAACTGACACTGGCAATGAAATTGACAGCTGCAGCAGCTATATTTGTCATTTCCAGGGTCAGATATTTAAAAATAATAATAATATGAGACGGATCAAGGAAAGTTTCTCATTCGCCGTCCTAAACCCAAAACGTGAGGAAACTGTTTATATTTTTCAAAAATAAATGATGCAGCTGTAAAGTCTGCAACTTTTTTCTGGTGCTAAGGAAGGTTATTCCTACCACCAAAAAATAATCAGCCACTTCTAAAATTTTCATCCATTCCCCATTGTTAGATTATTCACAGGTTCATTTAAAAGCTTTTGAGTTCCACGCCCGCTTGTAAGAGACACGCTTATATGCCTTCCGCGCACGAGAAACGATTTCCTAATATAGTCAGAAAGGCGTTTCAAAGAACGCGACACTTTCTAATTCACGCCCTTAAGTAGCAAATTAAGTGTGTAAATAGAATATAGTTATGTATGGAGAGACACGTTTTCGCAAAAAAATATTATATATTATTTATCTTCAAC
This sequence comes from Epinotia brunnichana, assembly GCA_963854355.1. Taxonomy (NCBI): domain Eukaryota; kingdom Metazoa; phylum Arthropoda; class Insecta; order Lepidoptera; family Tortricidae; genus Epinotia; species Epinotia brunnichana. Next base: position 35,478,571 of record OY977939.1, read on the forward strand.
TATCCCACTGGGACGTATAAAAGTTAAGTTGCTGGCTAAACGTGCGTTCTAAAAAGTTATCAGACTGCAGTGGAGGTGGCAAATGCGCACGTTCCAGAACTAAAAGAAAAGTTATTAACTTCGTTTAGCTCCATTCAGTAACTTTTAAACGACTTTGAGAACTATTCCAGTTACTTAATTATTTAATATGTAACGGCGAAAATATAGAAAATTCTCTTGCACGTGACTTTTATCTTCGTTCTTTATGCTGCCCGGTAACAAGTATTTGGCCAGCCTAGAGATGTCACCAAGATTTCCTTACTTACGATATACTGACAGGATTATTTTTGCCCAGTAGTATGTCAAAGCACGGTACGCATGCAGTAACGCATTTGTTTGGCCGCGCCATCTTTACCTACTAATTTAACTAGTACCTATTCGACTTCTATGAGCGCTTCCAATTTGACGTGGGATTGCGCGCCCGCGTCAATCTGGAAGCAGTCATTAAAATCGCGTACTAATTACTTAAGTTTTAAGTAAAGAATCTGTATACTGTTCTAATATGTATCAAGCTCTTATACAGGGTGTATTATCTAAATAGGGCATAAAGAAAATCTGAAACTATAAGACATACGTTAATGTGTTCATATGAGTATCGAGGCCTACGGGGCGATTTTTGACTTAAGAGCGCTTGCCCTTTTCACTCGAAAACTGTCAAAAACGATGTAAATGCTGTTTGGAATAGAGATAGAAATTTTAAATACGAGTGGTATTTAATTTACCACGTTTCGCTCGTATTCAATTATATCTGTAGAAAGTAAGTGCCTGCAATTCTGACAAATCAATCGTATTTCCTCGTTTTAATTTTCGAGCGCTCCAAAGTCAAAAATGGACCTCTATACTTCAGCATGCTTTTGTATGACCCGCGGCGTCCAACCAACCAGTACGTGACGTGATAAATTAAAGAGTTACAGTCTCCCAGGCCGTTAATCCGAAAGGGTTGTTATACTGCCTTATGGCGTCCCCCAAGGAGCCTTGTCGCATCTAAGTGGGGTGATGAATGGGCAACGTGCGACAACAGCTGTTACTTTGTTTACTTTTGTGCTAGTGGGATCTGTTTTATAAGAATGGTTTGGTGGTGAGTAAGAGTGAGTATGCAGCAGGGCTCTCAAATAGCGGAGTGGTATGCGAGGAACGATCCATCAATAGCTTTAGGTATGGCGTTCTTTAATTTAGGACCCGTTTCGCAAAAATATTCTTTGCATACCTGTACAATATGACAAGGTTGTCAACCTAAAGCCTGCAACACACAGGCGCGGCCTGCGGTGGCGGTCGATAGTAAATTTGACAGCAAATGACAAGTTTACTATTGACCGTCGTGGCCAGGCCGCTTCTGTGAGAGGCCTCAAGTGGGTCCCAAATTAAAGTTTGTGACTGTATGTACGCTAGGTGTACCTACAGACCGACCTACCTACAGGTCGACAGGTCCAGGCAGCATGCCCGCTGGCTGGTGGCAGATGCCATGCAGCTTAAACTGGCACGTAACGAATATTTCAATTTAGAATTGTTGCTGTCTCTTTGACGGACGGGAAGAAAAGACTTAAGATAATTATTAATGAAATGGCAGTTGACACGATAGGACGTTGTTATTTTAGCCTTATTAAATTGCAACAGAATGTATCTAATTTTCACTAAGTACTGTATACCCGCCGTACTATCGCTATCACTACATATATATCACTACATAGTATAAAACAAAGTCGCTTCCCGCTGTATGTCTGTCTGTCCCTATGTATACATAGATCTTTAAAACAACGCAACGGATTTTGATGCGGTTTTTTAGGGTTCCGTACTCAAAGAGTAAAACGGGACCCTATTACTAAGACTCCGCTGTCCGTCCATCTGTCTGTCACCAGGCTGTATCTCACTGATACCGTGATAGTTCCAGCTGAAATTTTCACAGATGATGTATTTCTGTTGCCGCTATAAAATCAACAACTAAAAACACAGAATATTTTTTTTTTATATGGAACCCTTCGTGCGCGAATCCAACTCGCACTTGGTCGGTTTTTTTAATAGATAGAGTGATTCAAGAGGAAGGTTTATATGTATAATACATTCGCCAACAAACTGTTATGCAGTTTGGCGAAGACTAAGACTAAGTTTATCGTAATTTTTGTTGAGTAAGAAAAAAAAAATGCATATATTATACATATAAACCCGTGCGAAACCGGGGCGGGCTAGTAGTACTTTACAATACAATACAAATATTCTTTATTGCTCACCAGAATAGTACATAAGACAAAACCAGAGGTAGATTAAACTTACTTGAACTCCTTTACCATTTGCAGAGGTGTGCCGTATAGATAAGCCGGTGGAACGCGTGGATAGCATTTGCACCCCGCCTTAAATACCAGCAACACACTCTTGGAAGTATTATACCTGAGCCCATGGGACACCGCATACTCTTCGCAGACCCTGAGCATCTTGTTAAGGGCATTGACTGATGGATTATAATGTCAACGATTTCGTAAACGACAAAAATGCCTTTAGTAGCAGTCAAATTATATTAGAATTAATATACCTTCGAGTATGATTGTCTTGGCGTATTACCTTTGTAATTATTATAAGTACCGGAAATAGTTATTCCGTTTTATGTAACATGAGAGCACGTAATGCTTTTTCTCGCCGAACAAGTCGCTTTAATTTTTATTATTATCAATGTCCAGTGGCTTGAATATGGCATGCTCGCTTAAAGGGCTTTGCTTACGGTGGCGTCGTTGATCGGGTCGCCACCTTCCCTAACATATGGTTGAGGGAGGCGATGGCTGAGATATGCGTCATACTCGTGATCGGGTGCTGTTTGTGGAGTCCGGTCTGTTCATGCTTGCAAGGGCATAGTAACTACCTAAATACTAGTGTTATTATCATTATTTTGACGAGAGACATCATTCTGTTCTTGACACGTTTTACTGTTATTGACCCTGTACATCTCTGACAATATTACATTAATGATCCCTATATTTCTGTTTTAACGCTTAGAGACAGTATACATCTCTATAAGAACATTAAAATAATTATTAATTGTATTCGGACGCTCAGAGACCTCATACATCTCTGGGGTATCTTCTGATACAGACCTTATATCGAATGTAATTGATAGTATTTTACAATTTTGGATTTTTTTTACTTTTCATTTTTTTTTTTATACTTATTGGTTAAAATCTGCAATTTTAAAATGATTATTGTGTAAGATTATTAATATTATATTGTAGAATACCATTTGACATGTAAAAGTGCCCTTGTGGCCTATTTGCAGAATAAATAATTGATTTTAATTTTGATTTTTTGATTGATTAAAATGTATACATATATCTAATTTGCAATTCACGGTGGCTGCTTGGTATCAGGTAAGCCATACCCTTGTTCGCCACTGTAGTGCTAAAAACATTAAATGTAAAATACCGAGTCAGATTTCCTGTTACAGCCTGGCTATTATTAAACGTCAAAAAACACAGTGAACAATATTCGTGATGTCCATTGTTCAAAGCTAGCACAGAACAAAAAATAATCATTTCAACAAATTCAATTGTACGTTGTTACAGAAGTTATAGCGACAGCGGGCTCAATTTGCGACCGAACGCAATTTATTTGGCCTGTCCAGTTGTTAATTAGTTTATCAAACTGTTCCCAGTACCAGGTATTGTTTGGGGAGTACAGCGTGGTCACTTCTATAATAAACGCCCTAGTAATACATGGAATTTTAAATCATAAATATATAATATAAAAAATATAAATATATGTTAAAGTATGCGACAATAATATTAACAGTCCCTGGGCGACCGAGCTCTGCTCGGGTGAAAATAGAGAAAATACGGTGAAAACGATTTTTTCCAAATTTCATCGAAATCGTTAGAGCCGTTTCCGAGAACGTGATTGCAAATATATATATATACAAATATTGCTCGTTTAATAGTATAGGATTAATCAAATTACATAGTAAGCTCAATAACGCTTGTGTTATAGATACCAGACCACGATATATTTAATGTATATAAATACTTAAATACATAAAAAACATCCAAGAAACAAATATTCGTGCTCATCACACAAATATTTGTCCTTACCGGTATTCGAACCCAGGACCTTCAGCTTCGTAGGTAGCGTACCCACTAACACACTAGGCTAACCGGTCGTAAATTTTTTTGCAATTAATTTGCAATTTTCGGAAGGCGTAGAACATTGTAAGATGTTTTGACAATGTGCAGTTTTCTGTTGAATAAAATATGTTATATTTAAAAATATGAGTTTTGTTAGCAATATGTAATGATAACAAACATTATTTGAAACCGTTAAATACACCAACTTTGAAACTGATGTTACTTGCAAACGGCTTCTAAACTAGAGTCAGGAAAAAAGCAAACAAACTTTAACTATGGCGCGGCGCAAACTTATTATTTCCATTTGCACCATCCAACTATGTATTCGCATCCTGAATATTTTATACTTTCCTACCACTGAAGTGTCAGTATTATGTTTAATGATTGACAAAACCACATACCACCACACCCTGCCAGCACCAGTTGATGTATGATTATTTTTGGTTTGGCCTAAAGATTGACTGGTAGAGAATGCCCTATGGCATTTAAGTTCGCCTTTTGTATTTGTAACTTGTGACAGTGCAATAAAATTTAAATAAATAAATAAATCTGCTTTGAACTCAATGACACTCAATCTGATCCTCATATTGTTATGTCGGCAAGTCGGCATAAAAAACGATAGTTTTTTCCAGCCAACGCACAGTTTGTGCTCACCACTGTTCTGTCCACTTGCTTTGTCCGTGGCAGGCGGTCCGCGCTAATGAATTATTCCCTCCATCGCGAGTTGTTTAGTACGGGCCCTGCCCAACGGCAATCTCTGCTAGCTAACTATCGTCCGGACGGCCGGAGGCAAGATATGACATTGCTTTCAACAGCTTGACGTTTGCCTAAATGAACGCTTTTACTTCGAGTAACATTTTGTACAACGATGACAAAGCCTTTTTTTATCCCCCGACGCAAAAAAAGAGGGGTGTTATTAAGTTTGACGTGTCTGTGCATCTGTGTGTCTGTCCGTGGCATCGTAGCTGTTAAACGTATAAACCAATTTGAATGCGGTTTTTTATGTTCAAAAGCTGACGTGATCGAGATGGTTCTTAGCTACGTTGAAACAAAACCGGTTTAGCCGTTTTTGAGATAATGCAATTTGAAATGAAAATTTCGGCAGTTTTTCAACTTTTCTAGGTTATTAACGATATTTTTTGGATATTCATTAACTACTCGTTCAAAGAGCGGTTCAATGAGACCTTACATTACGGGTCTATCTTGTGTAGTTTAGGAGCTGCTGTTCCGCTGCACCTTCAGTCCAAACTTACACTTGATTGCGGCTTTTGGAGCTATGATACTCGAGTCTGTTTGTTTTTAAATATAAAAAAAAACGACAAAGGAAATGAACAACTATTGAACCTGCTCACAAAATTTCACGAGAATAGCATAGTTGATTTTAAGGCTATGATTTTTAAGGAGTTTTCCTGCAATATTATTAAATGGGGTGCCCTTGAAAAGGGTGTCTGTTTTTAAGTATCTTGGACATATTATATGTGATGATCTCAAGGATGAGGAGGATAAAAAGGGAGCGGAGGGCCCTGGCAACCAGAGCCAATATGCTGGCACATAGGTTTAGGCGATGTACAACTGTTAAATTAACTTTATTTCGAGCTTTTTGTACAACATTGTATACATGTGCCCTATGGACCAGCTGTTCGCAAAGGGCGCTGAGTGCTCTCCGCGTCCAGTATAATAACGCGTTCAGGGCGCTGTTGCGGCTGCCACGCTGGTGTAGCGCGTCCGGTATGTTCGCGCACGCGCGCGTGGATGGTTTCCCGGCCATCATGCGTGCGCGATGCGCAGCCGCGCTCCGGCGCCTGCGGGACAGCCGCAACAGCCGCAATTGCTGACAGGATGGACAGTCAGCTTGTCATACATTGGACCAGAGTACACTCTATAGTCACCTCGTATACGTGAGTGTCCTGGTTCTTTTACTTTGAAATAACTAACACTAGTAATTAAGTAGGTAAACCTAGATAATAACTTTAACATGTATGGACCCGTGGTTGTCTGAATTAAACGAATTTTATTTTTATTTATATTTACTGTATAAAACCATGTAGGTACAAAGGTAGAAGCACGATATTATGGGTTCCAACAGTTTTACCCTTTTCGGGCATACAATTATATATCTTAATCTTGTTACAATTTTATTTATAAAAAATACTACATTATAATATTACACATTACTATAATATTCGTTTAGGTTGTAGAGAACCTTATCTATTAGAAATATTTTTAAACACCTTTTGAAGTTATTTCGTTCCAGGCTTTTTATTTCTACAGGAAGATTGTTAAAAATGCGTATGGCTGATATGAATATACTATTGTTGTATATGGATGTAAATACTTACTTTTGGGACGGTAATATCATATTTGTATTGAGACCGTACTTTAGGTTTGCGCGATCTCCACTGAAAGCATTCAAGTAGTTTTTAACGAGTAGGCATAATTCTAGTATGTATATAAATACCGGTAACAGTCAGGAAACGCTTTCCTCGGAAAATGTTTCGAAGTCATCTTTTTAGGGTTCCGTAGCCAAATGGCAAAAAACGGAACCCTTATACATTCGTCATGTCTGTCAGTCTGTCCGTCCGTATGCCACAGCCACTTTTTTCCGAAACTATAAGAGCTATACTGTTGAAACTTGGTAAGTAGATGTATTCTGTAAACCGCATTAAGATTTTCTTACAAAAATAGAAAAAAAACAATACATTTTGGGGTTCCTCATACTTAGAACCGAAACTCAAAATGTTTTTTTCATCTAACCCATACGTGTGGGGTATCTATGGATAGGTCTTCAAAAATTATATTGAGGTTTCTTATATCATTTAATTCTAAACTGAATAGTTTGCGCGAGAGACACTTCCAAAGTGGTAAAATGTATGTCCCCCCCCCTGTAACTCTAAAATAAGAAAATGATAAAACTAAAAAAAAATATATGATGTACATTACCATGCAAACTTCCAACGAAAATTGGTTTGAACGAAATCTAGTAAGTAGTTTTTTTTTAATACGTCATAAATCGTAAAAAGCTATTTATTTAACGGAACCCTTCATGTGCGAGTCCGACTCGCACTTGGCCGCTTTTTTTACAGTATGAACGTTTTACGCACATCAGTGGAATTTCTCCAGTAAATGACTCCATTGGTAAGTACTTCATGGATAGATTGTTCCGTAATATGCATTTTTTACTATGTTTTCAGAGCAAGTTTCAGAGAGAATTGACAAAGCATATCATCGACAAGAAATAATTTTCGAGAATCGCTTGAGAAACGTGACATGTAAAAGAGAACATCCGGACAGACGCCGGACATACGAATTAATTTTTGCCCAAGCTGAAACAGAGGACTTCGTTTTTCGTTGCTTTGACAATAAATAAGCCAAATTTCAGCTGATTCGGATACCGGAAAGCAGCTGTAAAATCGGTTGCCAGAAAACTTTTTTACATATTTACTTAAGTATATTTTATTACCTACATAGGAACAGTGCAAGTTAAATAAAAGCTTGTAGAATAGTACAAGTTAAATAAAAGCTTTGCCTCTATGAAATACAACGTACTGTATACATTTAGTAAAGCAACACTACAGAAAAAAGTACACTTCCTATTCTTAAGAATCCGCAGTAAGCTCGGCCGAATTTAACCTTTTCATACAAACGGAGTTTCGTTTTCATTTTAAAACTACGTGTTGGGTTGTAACGAAGCTTTGCATATACTCGCACCTACAATGATATGAGGTATATCTAGGTCTTTAATTAGTTTATATGGCTCCAGTTTATAAAACAAACGAAATACAGCAAAAACAAGTTTTGTATGAAAAACTTAAATTCGCAGTATTTTTTTTACTATGGTATCCGAAGCTATATAAACGAATTACAGATCCGGATATACCTTAACTTATTCTTAGTACAAAGTTCCAGAGCAAACTAGCTAGTCGTTGATTTAAAATGAGAGCGTAACTACGTTTGTATGGAGAACCGAGCTTACTGCGGACTCTTAATTGCTCTCGACTGTGAAAGCATAAGAACCTCTTGAAACTCACAATCTTCCAAACCTCTTTACTGCACCATCGCACCATTGTATACACAAAGACAACGATTCTAACTCGACAAGAAACAACTTTCAAACTCATCAACAACCGCTATTGTGGCGTTATTGCGATACCGCTGTACCGGTATACCGGTACAGCTTGTACCGGTATACCGGGATAGTTGAGCGTTAATGGAGGCGACGAAGTTAACGAGTTTCCAGTTTCTTTATTAAAAGACTCTTTTAATCGGTAGCTCGAGCTCAGATTTATTCATTAAAATTGTTCAGTAACTCCGTAGTCCTGGACGTTCTATGCAGGATTTTAGTTTAATAACAGCTGATAATGGTTGTAAGTTTTGTTTAAGAATCTAGTATTTCACTTCCGTGTGTCAGGTTATGCTTATGTTCACTACTACTTTCTTTAGAGAAAACTACTATTCTGTAGGCATGTGGAGTGGTTGCGATTTATCATTTATCGTTGTGGGAAAGGCATCCGTCACTGTCGCACTCGCATACTTGTCAGAAAGTGACGGACATTTGAATCGACTGCGATAAGTGATAAAATAGCTACCCTCTTATTCCTGCTGGTGAGTAAGCTGAGGGACCTGCAGTTATATATATGAAATGAATTATTAATTTACTAACTATACTTACTAATAAATAAAAACACTAAAACAGCAACTTAAGGTGGTTCGATTGCCTTACAAAGCGTTATTTGACATTCGCAGGCCAACGGCGTGATATTTTAAGAAACATATGTAACAAACTTTCATCAATTGGCTTCCCATTTGCGCCAGATTTCCCCTTTCCTAGAATAAACTTGTATAAACTAGATTAATTTGAGAAAAATAGTTTTCCCAAAATATCACGTCCCAAACCAATTTCTCAAATTGATCTAGTTTATACAAGTTTATTCGAGGAAAGGGGGAATTTGGCGCAAATGGGAAGCCAATATATGAAAGTTTGTTACATAAGTTTCTTAAGATATCACGCCGTTAGCCTGCGAATGTCAAATAACGTTTTGTATGGCAATCGAACCACCTTAGAAAATTTGGCCCAAATCGCTGTCAGAGGACAGTGTGCCCCGAAGGCTGGCGGCCAACAATAACAACAACAACACACAAACAACAACAACAACACAACGCACAAAAAACAACAACAACAATACACAACACATCCAACACAACAACAACAATATGGACCTAGTTCTGAAATAAACGTATTCATTCATTCCTTGCCACGCTATGGATGGTAATGGTGGCACACTCTTTGAACAAAATATAGGCCAGCCACCGCTGGTGATTCTTCTGGAGAAGCACGTGTCCGTAGACTACGGTGTCTGCTTAAGTGCTTACCATCGGGCATGGTCGCGGTGTAAAATAATCATAACGTAACGTAAAAGTTACTTTATTCATGTATTTTTCTTTCACGCAATATTCAAAGTAGTCTCTTATATACGGTGTTTTTTTTATTACCATCTAAAGAATTAAATTAGTTATTGATTTTATAATTGTTTTGTTTGTATGATGCCTGAAATAAATGGTTTATTATCAATAATAAGTTGTAAGGGCTAGTTAATTCTGATTTCGTATAACCAGGTATTTATCTTAAAAGTGAATTCCACGTTTAAGTACAAAGCCAGCAAAGAACTAAACAACGTCTACTTTCTAGTACATAATTACTACGGCATCGCGTCATAGTTCTTCAATTATTACTCCTACTTCTTCTACTTTTTCTTATTTTGGTGCAATCTGATTATTTCTTCTTTTATTACTCGCTGCGGGAAATTGGAATTGCACCGCCACAAATTGTTTAAAATTAAAATGTTGCTGGTTTTCTTCAACGATAACGTTTATGAGAACTTTTCTTAGCAATCGTGTTGATACTTTGTTATTCAGTTTGTGTTGAAAGAAATAACAAAGTTGTATACTAGGGGTCGGCGATAGACTTTCGTTTTGCATTCTGATTTCAGATTAATGTGTTTTGCGCATTCGATTCCACGCGCAATGTAATATTTATTTTGCTCACAGGCAGTGACAATCCTACTTATAGAACATAATATTATAGGTGAAAGTATGAACTTTTGTTACTCAATCGAGCAAAAACTGCTAAATAGAATTAGATGAAACTGGTAACAAAAATAAATTTTATTTCCAAAATTAACCCTAAAAGAAATAATAACCGCTGTTTTAATGAGAATACACTATCGGGCTAATAGATACTAGTTTAGTTCGGGGGATTTCCGGGACAAAAACTAAGCTATGTTTTAATATAGATAAACTATCTGAAATAACGGTGACTCATTCATAACGGTGAATCACATAATGGTGCTTCGAGCCGGATATATTCTGCATTTCAACTGCGTCCGCGGCGCCCCGCAAACCCACCAAAGATTCCCAACTCTTTAGAAGTAACACCCCGAAACTTGGACGCGTTTAAAATAATTATTCCACCGAAGTTTCGGTGAGGAAAGGAGATACTTCCGTCACTTTGGGGTAATTAGGTGTAGAACGGATACGTCGATTAGCATATGCAAAATTCAAATACTTATTCTAAAAGTAAGCCTCAAGGGCTCCTTCACGTCAGAGCTTAAAAATACAATTGGGAATGGATGAAAATTTTAGTACTGCCTGATTTTTTTTTGGTGATAGGAATAAGCTTAAAATTCCGCGGTAAACTGACATTAAGAAAGATATTGACAGCTGCAGCAGCTATGTTTGTCATATTTTTTTGTTATATGAGACGGATCAAGAGAAATGTCTAATTCGCCGTCCTAAACCCAAAACGTATATAAGTGAGGAAACTGTTTATATTTTTCAAAAATAATTGACGCAGCTGAAAAGTCTGCAACTTTTTTCTGGTCCTAAGGAAGGTTATTACTATCAGCAAAAAAAGAATCAGGCACTTCAAAAAATTTCATCCATTTCCCATTACAATGGTATCTTTTAGTACGATTAAGGTGGTTCGATTGCCATACAAAACGTTATTTGACATTCGCAGGCTAACGGCGTGATATTTTAAGAAACTTATGTAACAAACGTTCATAAATTGGCTTCCCATTTGCGCCAAATTCCCCCTTTCCTAGAATAACCTTGTATAAACTAGATTAATTTGAGAAATTAGTTTGGGACGTGATATTTTGGGAAAACAATTTTTCTCAAATTAATCTAGTTTATACAAGTTTATTCTAGGAAAGGGGGAATTTGACGCAAATGGGAAGCCAATTGATGAAAGTTTGTTAAATAAGTTTCTTAAAATATCACGCAGTTAGCTTGCGAATGTCAAATAACGCTTTGTATGGCAATCGAACCACCTTAATGCATAGCAACAACGACACAAAAGACAAATTGAATACAAAGAAGGCAAGCAAAGTCGCTTTCCGTCAGATATAGCCCCCCATGTGCACCCTGAAAATCATTAAATGTACTGGTTAAAGTTTTTTTTTTAATCAGGTGAGGTGTTCCATTTAATCATTGTCTAAATCGGCATAGTCTATGTATCTTCTCTTATGTAAGCGCATAGCTAAGTGTGTGTGAGCACGACACGTTCATTATAATTTCATTCCAATACCATCTGTTGTTGAAATAAAATTGAAATTTAATTGTTACTTGCACAATGCAGGTGTGCTATCAAAAGTGCATTATTTGATATAGAAACGATCAACTTATCACAAACTACGCTGAACTCAGAAGGCACACATCCTATTCAAATTCAATTATAACTTTTAAATGGAACTCTAACACTTTGCAGGGGGTCAATTGGAGACATATGTATTTTATGGTTTCCAATTGATTTTGATTAGATTTTAATACGGTGCGCGCGTTCTGACTTAGTAGCTGGCTTAAAGCACAATGACAAAGACATGGTTTAAATGTATGTTTAGCGGAAAATTACATATAAAGGGCTCACGAAAAAAAATTTCTTATGGACTTATTTTTTATCTGACATTAAACATAAGAACATTATTCATAAGAAAGCTCAAAGTCACCCAAAGGGCAATGGAGAGGGCTATGTTGGGAGTTTCACTGCGCGATCGCATCACAAATGAGGCTATCCGCAGCAGAACCAATGTAACCGATATAGCCCTCCGAATCGCTAAACTAAAGTGGCAGTGGGCGGCCCACATTGCAAGTAGAACCGATGGCCTTTGGGACGGAAAGTTTCTCGAATGGGGACCACGTATCGGAAGGCGCAGCGTGGGTAGGCCCCCCACAAGGTGGACTGATGACCTGGTAAAGGTCGCGGGAGTCCGCTGGATGCGGGTGGCGCAGGACCGGTCACTTAAGCACTCTTTGGGGGAGTCCTATGTCCAGCAGTGGACGTCTTTTGGCTGATATGATGATGATGATGATGATTAATGTCACGTAATAGTTCATAACGAGCTCAATAATTTGAAATGAAAACCTCATTTAAAAAAAACTAGACTTATTATTTATGTGTACCCATTATGTTGCAGTCATAGGTTGCGTATTCCCATATACCACTCTCACAATGACCTTCGTCCGAACACACATACACCATTTAATGTGCAGTCTATGTGCTGAGAAATGTGTGGCCTACAAAAGGTAGGTACTGTGTCCGGATCCCACAGGTTCCGAGGCTTCAAGTTCTGTGTGCAAACTAAGCTAAATTTTGCACTAAATGACCTCCTAATTTGCAATTGTGGAGCCCGGACCAAATCCTGCTGCGTACCTCTATCGCATTTCCTAGCGGTCTAAAAGAACTCCACCACTTTTACCCGCGGAAATAGCTACAAAACCCTAAACTTCAAAGTCAAATGTCAAAATTATTTATTTGTAAACATAGTTGGTCAAAAAAACTTAAAATATTGTAACACTATATGTTTTACCATAAGGCATACATATACAAATATTTTATGACAAAATGGAGCATGCATCTAATTTAGAGTAATAAGTAGATAATACAAAATGCGTTCCGATATTGTTAGAGTTCACAATCCGTTAAATATTCATTCAGTAAATAATAGGCTTTTTATTAAAAGTGTAAACAGGCTTTTTTTTAATTTTACCTAATCTTTTATTTTGCATGGATTTTTTGGCGATTTGTTATAGATTTTAGGTGCCATTCCGAAAATACTTTAAAATTTACGTAATGCAATTTGGTTTTTATCATCATTGTAGTGTATTTAATGAACCAATAGAACAACGAAAAGCCACACGATACTATGATAACGACCACACAACATTACAACAACGCAAATTAAAAGCCACATTCGAATTCGCAACCATCTACCTCAATATAAATCGTCCTCAAACACCAATTAACTGCAAAAACAAATGAATATTGCCACAGCGTGCCTAAGCTAGCTCACAATGCCTTTTTGCCGTTCGATCCGACTGCAGAGTAAATGTTGACCTGCGCTGGTAAACACGGCGGATAAACGATCCACAGAACAGCCCAGAGGTACCACTTGCGACGACTCGAGATGTGTGCTTCATTGAATCCGTACACAGCCAAGGGTGACGTACAATGACGCTTTGAAATGCTCTGTAAGTGTCTATTAAGCTTGATAAGTTAATGCCCCAGAAATGTTTCAATTTAGGTATCTATACTTCGAAGAACGAAATGTTTTAGTGTTCGACATTGCCCCTTTTTGCCCGACGACGGCAGAGCCGAACGGAAGGGATATTTTTTAGCAGTCTATGTTTGTATGTTAGTATGTTCCACTGTAGCGTTTTAAATACTGAACCGATTTTGATAAATGGGGTGTCAATCGATTCGAAATTATGCTCCGGGTAACAAAGGCTACCTTTTGTATGAAAAAGAGAAATATGATGGCTGTCACATACAAATAAGTGACTGACTTTGAAAAAAATATTTTGCTATCACAGCGTGTGGGGGATCAGATGAAAGAGGAGAAAATTTTGAGTTTAAATATATTAAAACATTATTAAACTAAAGTATAACAAGCGATAGGAAGACGATTAAAGTTTATATCAGCCTGTAAGAATACTACTAGCGCTATCTATCGGCAATTCTGCAAATCATTTTGTTTGACAGGCATTTTGTTTGAATATCATCGAAATCTCTGAGGAAGAAGTAAATACTGAGACTCATTACCATGAAATATCGAACTCATCTCCAATTCTCTTCATTCTTACAGGTTCTTTCTATCAAGGCAGTGATATTTTCAGTTCGACTACCAGAGGCAAGCAATGCACAGCCAACGCAATATCCGAAATCGCACATTCATCCTCAAATCCCCTACAGGGCTGGAAACCTTCAAATATTATAATAATAATATTGACCGTGTGTTGATGTTTGGTGACAAATATCATAAGGTTTGCCTCGAAAATCTAGATATACAGCTGACCATCTCGTTATCGATGGGTTGTTGCCTTGTATTATATTACCATTGCTACCAAAATCCAAAAGTTATACACTGGATATTGGAAGCGACGCCGCAGTAGGCTTAGTGAATCCTACAGCGACTGTACTTGGTAGCTATGCCACTAGTATTAAAGCAGGACTGGAAGAGCTGTCACGTTATCACATCTTGCATTGTTACTTGCAATGATATTTCCGTGGCAGTAATTTCACAAAATCAAAAAATTTACTTTATTTGACTCTCACTCTCGGGGTCCAAAAGGCCGCGTCGCACCCTAGCGCTGGTCGTGCAATGGTTATGATTTTTCCAATACTACATACCTTATCAAAACACCTACATTTCGTTCTGGCAGTGGGGTCGAGTAGAGATATTCAATTTTCTCTCACAATAGTGAAGTCACATTTAACAGAAGAAGACAGCGCAGCATTTATTGAAGGGAACCAATTAAATGAAGCCAGTTCGAACGAACTTCATGACGGAATAATAAGCACTACTTACTCTGGTAATGCCAAATGAGATTCCAGTACCGAACATCGCGGAGGTAATATGTCAAAACATTTATGATAATGACACCGTCTTACCAATCCGTGAAATACAGCGCAAAACCGCACCACCAGTCAGTGTTCTCATAGAGCGGAGGGTTGAAGAGCTAGCCTGGGTTCAACTATTTCCGGATGGGAAAAATGGGCTAAATGAAATTAGACCTGTCCATTAGACTATTTTCAATCACGTGTGATGGGAAGTAACAAACGATTTCAGAGCACAGAATATATATTTTACGCTCTCTCAGTGGTAGAGCTTCTGAAAGCGAGACAAAATGTTTCCGTTTGCGGAAGATTGCGGCAAGATGGCGTCCAAGTTAGTGATTTAGTCCAAAACATACATCTATCTATGCATGAGAAATATTCGAGGCACTTCCTCATACTGGCACAGGGCATATTCTGAGCTAATGGCCATGGTGCGCAACCTTGGACCAGCACACTGGTACGTTACTCTGTCATGCAATGGCCTGAATTGGCCAGATATGCTACATGCGCTATTAGTGGCGGATGGAAGACCTTATGTTCGTGTGGAAGATCTCAGTTTTGATGAAAAAGTACAGTTAGTGGAGTCGTATCGTGTTACTTTATCGCGGCAATTCATGTTCCGGTTGAATGCTGAAAACCCCATCAGCCGATCTCATCAAGTATATAGCAAAATCAAAACCTGCACAAATACAAAAAGCAGTGAGTGACTGAAGCATTGACGAGAATTAGCGAACGAGGTTATTTATTTATCGTATGACGGTTACACACTGGAACATAAGTATATGTATTCGTATCGATGTCGCTGATAGAGTTCTTGTGTGCACTGCGAGGTTCAGAAGGAACAGTGATAAGTAGATACCTAATTGTCCTCTATGTAATTTTGTTATATAAATATCAACAACCAGTTTCAGTCAAACAGTTTTATAATATATACATATCAAGATTGTAACATGATTAAAAAAAGGAAAAATATGAAATAAATAGTCAATTAAGTTTAATATTTATTTAAATTACCCCATTGTTACCCTCACATATCAGTCATATCACCAATATTTTTTTTAATAAAATAGGATTTCAAATAATACCCGACTACACAACACATCTAAAAAGTATAAAATAAAATAAAATTTTAAAAAATAATACCCGACTCCGGACATGCGATCTGAAAAGTATTAAATAAGAAAACAATTTACTTCTGAAATCAAAACCTGACATTCAACTCTCTCATATTTGGATGAAGCCGTGGTCGCATGCCTTTGGTGCCTGAATATATGTTGATGCATGCGACCACGGCTTCATCCAAATATGAGAGAGTTGAATGTCAGGTTTTGATTTCAGAAGTAAATTGTTTTCTTATTTAATACTTTTCAGATCGCATGTCCGGAGTCGGGTATTATTTTTTAAAATTTTATTTTTTATTTCAATTCATAGCATTCATAGCAACAGGCAGGGTGTCGTTTTGACGTTGTCTTAATCGTGATAATTTAATGAGTGAGCGAAGCGAACGAAGTTCTCCGTGTCAGCTTGGGCCAAAATTATTGCGTACGTCCGGATGTCCAGCTATCCAGCTGTTCGGTTCTCCTCTACAGGCCCAGTAGCATGGTTGTACTGCCGTGTCATGACAAAACACTGTAACTTAAAAAAGTGCATTCTTCAGAAATCGCAATAAACTTTTTTTCTCGTTAAGTGGCCATAAAACTGTGAATACTTATCCGATTTTGATGAAATTTGGGCAAAATATTGATAAAGTTGCTCATAAAGTATACAAATCAAAAAATATCATTTTTTTTAATTATTTCATTAATTTAAAGACCAAAACGTGTTTTGTCACGACATAAGTTGGTATTACTAATACAAATCGTCGTGACAAAACACTGTAACTATCATGTTACAGTGTTTTGTCACAACAAAGTACCGCTTTTGTACTTAGATTTACGAAAAAACACTGTAACTATCATGTTACAGTGTTTTGTCACAACAAAGTACCGCTTTTGTACTTAGATTTACGAAAAAACACTGTAACTATCAAGTTACAGTGTTTTGTCACAACAAAGTACCGCTTTTGTACTTAGATTTACGAAAAAACACTGTAACTATCATGTTACAGTGTTTTGTCACAACAAAGTACCGCTTTTGTACTTAGATTTACGAAAAAACACTGTAACTATCAAGTTACAGTGTTTTGTCACAACAAAGTACCGCTTTTGTACTTAGATTTACGAAAAAACACTGTAACTATCAAGTTACAGTGTTTTGTCACAACAAAGTACCGCTTTTGTACTTAGATTTACGAAAAAACACTGTAACTATCAAGTTACAGTGTTTTTTCGTACACTCATAAGTATTATATGAAAACTCTACTTTAAATTTTAGCTATTGATTAATATTAACACCATCAATGCTTCTTAGACCAGATTTGACCGAAAAAATAATAATGTTTATGCCAAGATTATATACTATTTTGACGTTTAACCTTAGATTATGTACTTATTCCTGTTTGGTCAATCTGGTCTCAGTATTTGAAAGGGAACAAAGGACTTCATAAATATAAATGAAACTAAAGAGGGTAAGCTTATTTTGGTAATCTTTTATAATATTCTCATTATCATTAAAGTATTATCATCCGTAGTAATTAAAAATCAATATCTCGTTCAAATCATCAACATCAAAAAATACAACTAATTCTTCAAAAAATTGTTTTCTTGATTGTGGCATAAACTGATGTCAATTTTAGAAGTTCTGTCTTCTTTTCTTTGTTTTTTACACTCAGGTATTCTTGTTTTTTAATCGTATCTAACAATTTTTTTTATATCTTTAATTAACTTTTTCAATGAAATTTCCACAGTCTTTTTCAAAAAAGATATTTCCTTGTAACTCGTATCATCATAGTTCGTTTTTAAAAATAAGGACAGGCAGCCTCTTCTTAGTTGTACGATTTTAAATCTATGTTTATTAAAACCATCAGGATATTTAACTTTACTCTCATTCTGGAATAACTGGTATATAGCTGGTAAGATTTTGAACTCGTAATATAGTATAGAAACGGTTTTGATTGACGCTTCGTTGTGAACTGTTAATCGATAGTCAACCGTTTTTTGAGTATAATAAACCGAGCATTAGTAATGTTTACAAACACTTCACAACCAAAACACTCACTTCAAGGCTGGTGTTGCGCGATTGTAACCACTGTTACCTTAAGATACAGTGTTTTGTGGTAACAGTTACGACAAAACACTGTATCTTAAGATAACGGTCGACAAAAAACGTCAGTGCTGTTTTGGCAAAACACTGTATTTAGACATACAGTGATTTGTCAAAACAAGACCCTAGTTTTAGAAGTTACAGTGTAAAATGCTTTGAGGTATTTCATTGATTTAAGTACAAAATGAGTGGTCTGTTAGCAGGCATATATAGATATGGACCCAATAAGCTCAATTATTGATGTTAGCACAAAACACTGTAACTTGAGTTACAGTGTTTTGTCATGACACGGCAGTGTAGTGGAAGAAGTTGTGCATCGCTCCCATACTTAACCCAATTTTTTTTTATTAACTAATGTTCCTTCAGTAATTCTAAGCATTTCTATTTTCTTTCGTTTTTCTTGTAAAATTACTATGAAACTGAAAAAAAATATTATCAGCAATGAGTTCTACGTCTTTGGTTTATACGAAAATGATACCAAACTTGCCCTAGTAGCCACCAGGAAGAGACTAGATTTTTTTTTAAAGACGACTGTTGGCGGCCATCTTTCTACCTCATTTAGGGCCACGTGTGCTTAATGGCGTTTGGCTGTAATGTGTCTTGCCAGTTATTCCTTAACCACTTTCAACTAAACTTGTTTCTCTTTTTTAGGGTTTCGTACCTACTCAAAGAGTATAACGAGACCCTATAACTAAGACTCCGCTGTCCGTCCGTCCGTCCGTCTGTCTGTCACCAGGCTGTATCTCACTGATACCGTGATAGTACCAGTTGAAATTTTCATAGATGATGTATTTCTGTTGCCGCTATAACAACAAATACTTAAAACAGAATAAAATAAATATTTTATTGATAATGGTACGGAACCCTTCGTGCGCGAGTCCGACTCGCACTTGGCCGGTTTCTTTCCTCCTATCTTCCTAATTTGGGCCCTTAAGGGGCCCTCTACTAATTTGCCTATACTTCTTTTCTCACAAACACATATCTAGGTAACAATAAAGAGAAATGCTCATCCTTAATTAAGGTGCGTTTAAAATAGTGAAGACATCGAAAAGTTCGTCACCACGTGTGGAACGTACGATAGCTCAATTGGTCCAGGGCATTGTACGAAACGCAAAACTCGTGGCGAATATACACTCAAGTTTGCACATTCAAAAAACATACCGCGTTAATCAGAAAGCACTTTTTTTTTATAAAACGATTGTTTGCCACCAAGTTTACGGCCTGTCTGATGTTAAGCTGCTACCGTAGCCTATGGACACTTGTGACTCCAGAAGAATCACAAGCGCGTTGCCGACTCTTTATTCACTTGAGGATTCGCTGTGTTGGCAGATAGAGGCATGCAGGTCCCTCACTCCCAACACAGCGCAATTATTAAAATAAAGGCTCTCAGTGAACAATCTGTATTGAATTCATTGACAGTTAACGCAGACAGCTGAAAGCTTACTGAGAGCGCACCGCGCCTGCAACGACTGATGCACAAATGGCCGAAAGCGAACGTCTAAGTTTACGTCTTTAGCCGGGTGTATGCTTATTACATTTAAGTTTAAGGCCTAACATAGTTATATAAGTCATCTAGTGACTACTAACAACCTATGGATCTTTTTTAAGGTGTCCGAAATAAATGCATTTTTTTTTATCTGACGTTCTCTAATGCGTTCTGCACGGCTATCACATGACGGCCCGTAAGCTGTGTCGCGCCGACAGAGACTATCCGTCTCTTTCTAAGCGTTCTGATTAGAAAGAGATGGATAGTCTATCTCGCCGCAGCACCGTCCTGTGATAGATGTGCTGACATCCGACACCATAGTGACAATAGGAGCTATTACATCAGAGCGCATGGTAATCTAACCGTACTCGATGTATGAAACCGATATCGTACTGTCACGTCACGAACACGTCACATCCGAGGGCTTACAGCAGTCAACGAGGTGGCCAGGTGTCAGTATTAACGTTATGCCTAGGGACGTAGCATGGTTGCAATTTATCACTTACCGATATGGATAAGACATCCTTCGTTCTAACGAGTACGCAAGAGTGACGGATGTCTTATCACCCGTTGCAAGAGCACTGAGAATATTTGAAGTTTGACATTGATTTCCATTTCGATAACAATAATTTTGAGATTCATTATTTATTATGGGGCCAATCTTACCCAAATCAAATTCGTCCCACTTACTTAGGTAAGTTTACTGTCGCTGCTAGGTGACGATATACATTATTATTTATTACAGATAAATATGCCAATTTAGAAAACCACCAAGAGTGATGAAAGCATTTACTCGTACCGGCATTTGTCCATACCAGGATGGCCAAAGCGCGATCGCATCAGAAATGAGGCTATCCGCAGCAGAACCAAGGTAACCAATATAGCCCACCGAATCGCTAAACTCAAGTGGCAGTGGGTGGGGCACATTGCACGTAGAACTGATGGCCGTTGGGGCGGAAAGGTTCGTGAGTGGCGACCACGTACCAGAAGGCGTAGCGTGAGTAGGCCCCCCACAAGGTGAACTGATGACCTGGTAAAGGTCGCGGGAGTCCGCTGGATGCCGGTGGCGCACGACTTTATCCAGCAGTGGACATCTTTCGGCTGATATGATGATGGGGATGATGAGGATGGCCAAGATTCGAACCTAAGATCGCAGGACCACTAACTAGGCTATACCTACTACTGTGGTGTAGTATGTAGTGAGCACCTTAGAGCCTTTATAATCATCAAATAAGCCTTATTATATGAGTAATAAATCATATTATTTTTACTCAACGGGACTTAATCGTCGGAAGACCTCAGAAAGGTCGTCTTTAAAAATCGTAACTCAGAAAGGACGACAAAGACGACAAAGACCTTAATCGTCGCAACATCCATGGTCACGAAACAACTAATTCGTGAGATTCGTGAAAGTTTATATTAATAAATACAGTCAACGGGGCTGTTGTTTCACGAGCGCCATCCTCACATGACTACCCTGCCAGGACGCCGGATTACACTACTATGTGGTAATATATTTAACTTAGTCAAGAACATTGGAACCCCTTTAAGTAAATGCAAATGTTTTCATTGCTCAACTCCATTAACAGACATTCAACAACCATTCAGTCTCCAGATGTTTCAGCAAACTTGCAATCAGAACGTTATTGTTTCTTTCTTAATCTTAAGTTTGCATAAAACAATGCCACTGGAACGCAGCCAAACGAACGGCCATTCACAATGTTTACTGACAATTCGCCTAAAAACCAGTGTAAGTCTGATATATGGTCGGACGATGTACGTTGTTTTCTGCAACGATGTGCGTATATTTTGCGCTAGCCCAAAAACGTCATTAGCTCCGAACAAGAATCAGACGTTTAATAATAATTATAAGTGTACCAATAAGCAGTGTGCGATTTACCAGCTAGAATAAATCACCTCTTCATTATGCTTCGGTATTTTTACTCCTCGGCACTATTCTCTTATCCTCTCATTCTTCGGTATTTTTAGTCCTCGGCACTCTCTCGTCTCAATCCCAATTTTTCAATCTCAATTAAACCTTCATTTCTCTCTGTCATAACGAATCCTCAAACCATTAAGAGGTGTGCGGTGTGTGCCTAGATATAAAAAGAAACATAAAAAGCAACATTTATTTCAGACTACTGTTGGTCCATAGGTATTTTGTTAGTAACAATCAGCTTAAGGAACTATGTTAGTATGGAATTGAATAAGATTAATACATGAAATTACAAAAGACATAAGATAAGATAAGTATAAGTCATGTACTCGTATTACGCTATAATCTCTAATGAGTTAGGCTGTAAGGAGTGTTTGTGTTTGACCAGTAAACATGTGATCATCAATCGTATTTTATTATACGTCCATCCATCCCTACATGGCGATCCTGCCAGGATTGCCACGTGTCTGTTTATGATCAGACAGGCGCTTTAACCTAAAGGGTTTTTTGGATGTTATATGAATATGGTAAAATAAATCTCGGGATCAAGATAAATGGGTGACTTAAAAGGTGAGTCGAGACTAGTTGGGAATAGCAAAGCCGAAGGCGGGTACATAAATCAGAGTCGTGGCCTGAAAATTCATTCAACAGTAGTCTCCCGACAGCTTTATGACTGAGCTAGGTTGGAAGTTCAATAATGCTTGGGGAAATATGGATGGATATCCGAGTGAAACAATTGACAGTTGTAACACGTTTTTCGTTTTTTGAATGCATAGAAAACACCACAAAACTCGGGACAAGCATTCTTGCTATCACGGAAATGAATCCCCTTACCGGGATAACTGGTGTAAGGCAATTTTCACATTCTTAGTTTTTGAATGCGTAGAAAGTATGGCACTCAGGAACAAATATTCGTGCTTAGAGTCTGGCTAACCAAATTTTACCCGAAGTTATGGCTGGAAATTCAAAAAGTTTTGGGCTGGTCACACTTTGTGTAGGTAGTTGGAATTATAGTTTTGCTACTAGAAAATATTTTTTCATTACACTTGCTCGTAAAGGGTGTATTATAGGCAGGTGTATAGAGCAGCTATAGCCGATTTACCTCCCACGGAAGTTATGGATTTTTATAACTCCCTAGGGAGTTATGAGGTTGTGTGTGATCTGATTGGTTAAAACAAATCTAGGTCGTCGCGCGCTACAAGAATTCTGCTCTGTGATTGGTTGAATAAAAATCGAGCAGGCCATGCGCTGCAAGAATACTGCAGTGCTCTGTGATTGGGCGAAATATTGAAGCTGTGCGCTCCACTTGCACTGATCTGGAAGTGAAGTTGTCAATTTCTTCAATTTTTGATTGGTGGGCTTGTATGAAACCTAGATTTTTATGTCTTTTGTAGTTATTTATTTCCTCGCAAATGTGATGAAAGACATTGTGTCCTCCGGCGTCGGGCTTCTGATAGACTCTCGTTTGCAATATTTCTCTTACGCCCCCTTCTTAAACAATGTACTAGGTATTGATTTTCTGTGCATACGTAAGGTACCTAAAAAAATAAGTTAAAGATAGGTATAGAGTTAGAGTAGTGCTGCACTGGCCGGCACGATGGACCAAGTGCAGGATTTCATCAACACGCTCGTCGCTCATTATTTTTATACGTTTTATATTTTTATATCAAGTTACTACTGACCAGTCACTTCACAGATTTCTTCTGAATATTAGTTTTCTGTAAGTAACTCCTTACGTTCCAATATTTTGATTTTATTTATATTTTCCAGAACTTCTCGTTTATCTGTTTCTTTACACATTCCTGTTTATGAGATTCAGGTATTTGTATTATTTTGGCTTAGAGAGGGCAGTGTAATTATTGTTAATTTTGCGAGTAATTTATTGACATCATTGCATAAGCAGCATCAGTGAAGCACTTTTGTGGGTAAAATGTGTTTTGGTAAATTCTGATTCCCTTACCCGTCCAAATTTATTTTGACTGACACCACACCGACGCCGCACCGCCGAATTCTGAAAATGCCCAAATAAACACCATGGTGTTATGTAAAATAAATGATTGATTGATCTATTCAACAGCAAGGAATTTCATATCACGTACATAGCACGTGATCTTGCGTTCCTAGCGCAATGGTGTATCGACCTTCGAGTTGCGCGAAAGTCCAGTTTAGCCAGAACGTCAAGAGGGGCAGGCCTGCACGATTATTACAAGACGACGCGAGAGCTGTGTCGCGGCGAGACTATCTGTTTCTTTCTAAGTGTTCTAATTAGAAAGAGACGGATAGTCTATCTCGCCGCGACAAAGCTCGCGCGCCGTCTTGTGATAACCGTGCTGGCGTGATAACTTAGCTCAGCGCAAAATATAATAATTATTACAAAAATTGGTCAAAGTATCCGGAGACCATAGGGCTGGCTTGTTCCTTGCCCAACGGATCGGCATATCCATACAAAGAGGGAACGCAGCCAGTCTTATGGGAACCCTTCCGCAGGGATCCGACCTTGGGGACCTCCTTTGATAAAATTTGTTTTTCCTAATTTTAGGTTTATTTAGTTTATTTAAGTTTTTTCTATAGTTATGTATTGTAAGTAGGTTTTTAACTGTTAAATAATTATATGTTGTATTAAATTACAAAGATAATTACGCCACCAAACTAACTAACTGATATACCATTAAGTATTAATATTCCGAACCATAAGTAAGGATTATTTGGAACACATATAAGATGGATTTCTACTTATTAGTAGGAAACATAAGTAGAAAGAAATTGAGATAAAGATAGAAAGAATGTACAGTCACCGGCATGATAGAACAAATGCCGCAAAAATATCTGATGACAACTCTATTCCTAGAGCCGTAAGAGCGTGTCAGATATTTATGCGGCCTTTGATCTATCATAAATATTGATGCCGGTAACTTTTCCTAGTTACGTCAAATAGAAGCGCCATCATATTTAGGTATTATTTAGCCGTGTATCTAGTTATTACTCATAAATATTTATTAGCTTGTTAAAATAAAGTACTACATAGGTCGTTAATATTAAAATAAATAAAAATAAATATTTGCGGACAATCTTACACAAATCAACCTAGTCCCAAACTAAGCAAAGCTTGTACTATGGGTACTAGACGACGATATACATACTTATATAGATAAATAAATACTTAAATACATAGAAAACATCCATGACTCAGGAACAAATATTCATGCTCATCACACAAATAAATGCCCTTACCGGGATTCGAACCCAGGACCTCTTGCTTCGTAGGCAGGGTCACTACCAACTAGGCTAAGGCGGTCGTCAAAATATATATTACATTGCTTCCCCGAATCGCTTCAAGCATTTAGCTCGTTTATATAAAATAGATATCTATTATGTTTTAGCGGTATGTCATTCCTTCATTCGTCATTTATACATAATTTTCAACAAGTTATTTCACCTCTTAACGAAACAAATGATTGTATTAAATATGTTTGTTTCATGTCAATTTAAAGTGGAAGTTACCACGATATTTTTTAACGATATGACACAGAGACAGTAAACACGTAGCCAGAATGACTGATGATCGCTGAAAAACACGCATGACTGCGTGGGCAGGTACCACAGGCACAAGACCACGCGGCAGACCCGTAACCAGATGGACAGACGACATCACCCAAGTAGGAGGCAAAGAGTGGAGGAAAAACGCCAAAGATAGGGAGCACTGGTCATCACTGGAGGAGGCCTTTACCTTTGCGGGAGGGGTTCTTGCTACAACTGAATAATTTAGATAACTTATAACGTCAAATTTCAATTTCATTATTATATCAGCGTATCAGGGTCAGCTGCCTGTCTAAAAATAAAATAATAATAATAAATGGCGTAGGGATGTGACGGCCCCATCGCCCACCAGATTTCTGGTGCAATCAGTCAACGTAAGGCAGCTTGTGGCGGGCTGTTAGGGAGTAGCGACCTTACGTACCTGAGTGCTCCTGGGGGTGTCCTGTGGTCAGGCTGAGCCGATCGGGTGGATGGTTGGACAGGCCCCCCACCTCTGGCTTGCCTTAACTGGCTGTCCAGAGTGGGGTCGCAAGGGGTTGATCGAGGGTAGATGTGGATACCTAAGTGGTGAATTGGCTATATGTTTAAAGTCCAGTGCCACCTCTCTACCCCCCCAGCCTCTCTGACTGGTGTTGCCCTTAGGCCATTTTTTAATGTCGTTATTAATAGGGGCCCATCTAGCAGTTGGCGAGTCACCGTCTGCCAGAGATAAAAAATGAGACAGTTTATTAGGCAGGCGTCCGATGTTTCATCCAATAGCCCAGCCTCTAGTCCATCATTTTTACCCAATAACCCGTTTTCTTTAAATTCCATAAACCAGCAATAGTCCCTATACACCCCAGTGGATGCTGTCTTTGTGTGCGTCTCATGACACGGACAGGGACAGCATCCGCCCGGTGTACTCACTCCTTGCATTTCATTAAATTGTCAAAAGGGCCTC
Organism: Epinotia brunnichana; assembly: GCA_963854355.1. Lineage (NCBI taxonomy): Eukaryota > Metazoa > Arthropoda > Insecta > Lepidoptera > Tortricidae > Epinotia > Epinotia brunnichana. The sequence goes on from OY977939.1 coordinate 35,504,701, forward strand.
TACGTGTTGGCTCAGTTGGTACTTTGTAGGTAGTAGCCCCGCCCCACGCACGCCTCCCAAAGGTCCGGGACATAATTGTCCCGTGAGCGGGAAAGACATAATAATATTATAAATACAATTAAAATTCATTAATAATTATCTTGACATTAAATACTTACTATTGCATTATAAATATCTAAAAGTTCAATTATTGTTATGTTCACATTTTATGTATCGGCTAGGAATAAAAAGGATTTTTAATTTTAATTTTATTATTTATTATGACACAGAACAAATATAATGGAAAAATAAACCTACATCGTCTGAAGCCCAGGGCAAGACTCGAACTTGCGACCTCTGTAATTGCCGGTTCAGTGCTCTCCCTTTTAGCAACCCAGACATTAACTGATGTTGCGTACGCTTAGGGGTTTTAGTGCCCTGCAGGTCGATCACGTAACGCATTGTACGAACGTCGGGTAGGTCTAAATGTCACTTTTTATATGGAAAATTGACAGTTAAATTGTACTGACGCGCGTTTGGAACGTTACGTGATTACTGATTACCCCTCTGGACTTCAAACGATGATGGTTTATTTACACACAACCGACTCGATACGATCGTGCAAGTTTTAACATTGAAATGTCAATTTATTGTCAATTGTTAATGAAGTTCATTTTTGACTGACAACCGAGAAATTGTGATTTGCTAAGTCAAAAATGCACTTTATTGATATTTGAGCGGTAAAACAAGCCATTCCGAGATTTCGGACATAGTTTCGTAAATAAGCGCTATGCCACCGAAATTGTGCTATAATAGGAATATATTTTTCACTTACTAACCAGTGAAATTGTGCTATACTTAATAGGAATATCTTTTTACTTCCTACCTGGCTGACTAATAACGCGTAATTCAATTAAGGGACCACCTTATTACAGATTGTTGCAGTTCCTTATTAAGTTCTGGGAGATCACTTTGGAACTTGAAGATAATATTAACAATCTAGGTACCTACGGACGTATCGCTTTTAAGAGTCATTTTTCCGAATTTTTCAGAATATAATGCTAACCTAACCTATTCATATATTCCACTAAATCATCTGCGTCAAAATTTTAGAATAATTATGGTTTTCAGATTTTTTCTGTGTTCCCGGATTTTGTAAGTCAGTATAATCTGTACTCCGTAGCATGGATGGCCTTATCACGCGATAAGTGACAAGATAACAGTGTTGTCTCGTTCTATCGAGCGGTGTTAGCCAGGGACGGATGCTCTATCATGTCAGTTATTGCGTGACAGGTACTATCCATGCTACGGGGCAGGAGGTCTTGCCCGGTAGCTGACCTTACCCACGTAGGCCTCTGTAATGCCTTAGCAAACTATTATTAGTTATTCAACTGCGGCCTACACCAAAAACAGAAAAGATCTATAACTTTTCTGGTCTTTCATCGTGGCTTGTGTTTTGTTTCGCATAATGAACAGCGCAATAGTCACGCTGCTCATAACACAATTTTATTGCTCAATAAAGTTAAATTCTATTTATATTAATACTATTCATGTCCAACTTGCTCCACAGCACCCCATGAATACTTGAAGCCTCCATAATCACAACATAAATCAAACATTAAATATGAAATAGTTCGCGATGTCAAGTAATATTCGTCACAATATTTCCCGTTCGGGGGCAATAAATAATTCAGCGCACGTCAAATATGACAGCCTCTTGGCGTCTTGCTCTGACTTACGGTAATGCAGTAAGTCGGAGAGGGATGTTTATTCTATGAGGGGGAGGTAGGAATTTAATTACAGGACGCGAAAAGAGGTCTTAATGAGAGGTGAATGGTCGGAGAAAAACAAGGGAGCAGCTAAGTAAACGCTTCATCGTCTTATTAGTATGCTGGGTGGTTGTTGAAACAAAAAAGGTAGAAACTCTGGCTCGCTTGCGGTTTGTAGCTTAATGCCCGACGGCAAAAACCAACTAAGTGTAAACTTAATTTGTAGTAAGTAACATGTTGCATAACTTTTTAGTGTAGTAAATAACTACTGATAGAAGATTCAGAATTTTAAGGACTTAGAAATGAAATAAAGAAGGGTAAATGACAAAATTTTAAGGAGACAATCTTGCACAAATGGAACTATGTCCGTAGCAAAATTAATAAGACTTGTATTATGAGTGCTATAGATAAACGCCACTATATTTTGTGGATGTAAATACATAAAAGCCAAGCCAAAGCCAAGCTGGCATCCAAAAAACTCGGTGTGCTTAACAGAGCAAAGCGGTACTTCTCCCCGAGACAAAGACTTTTATTACGAGTATATAAGTCTCAAGTCTGTCCCCACATGGAGTATTGCTGTCATCTCTGGGCGGGAGCGCCTGGATACCAGCTTGGGCCTTTGTACTCGCTTCAAAGACGTTCTTTGCGAATCGTGGACGATCCCAAACTTACAAGCGGTATCGAACCGTTGAGTCTAAGGAGTGCGTGTTCTATCGCTTGTATAACGGGTTGTGCTCCAAAGAACTGTTCGACATGATGCCTACGGCTGCTTTTCACCACCGCACCGCTCGCCATCGGCAGGGTATTCATCCTCACACCCTGGAACCTAAATGATCGCGTACCGTACGGTTTCAGAGGAATTTCCTCCCTCGGACGCTCAGGTCGTGGAATGAGCTCCCTGCCGAGGTTTTCCCAAGGGACTACAGTATGGGGTTCTTCAAAAAAGGAAAGTATAAATTCTTAAAGGGTCGGCAACGCGCATTATGTAACACCCCTGGAGTTGCAAGCGTCTATAGGCTTCGGCAATCACTTACCATCAGGTGGGCCGTAAGCTTGTTTGCCACCAACGTGGTATATAAAAAAAAAAAAAAAAAAAACATCCGAGACTCGGAAACAAATATGTCCATCACACAAATATTTGCCCTTACCGGGATTTGAACCTAGGACCGTCAGCGACATCAGCGACACAACACAATACAAATAACGAGTGCACGCCACCACACACACTTAATAAAGGCTATATTGGCATGCAGAGCGAGGAAACTACTTGATCTGCCAAGGTTCGAACGAAAAAAAAACGAGGCTATGGGTGAGAATCGAAATCTGTAAGTAAGTAAGTAAGTAATTTATTTTGTGATACATAGGTATGTATACATTGTAGATCTTAAATAAGGTTGAGAGTCCTCTATGTTCTACGTTGCGGCGTACAAAAAAATAAAATATGAAAACAATTACAATAATAAATGGCACATGTGTTCTTATATTAAATACCTTTATATGTCAAACAGATTGAAACATATACATTTCATTTAGCAGCGTAACTGCATTATACAAAATCAATAGTAAGTACATGTCATACAGAATTAAGAACAAAAATAAGGAATGTCACAGTTAAAGATTTAGAAAATAAATAATAAAATATATAACAATAATTACAGGTCACAATGTCAAGAGAATTCTATTTTAAACACGACAATAAATTGAAATTATATAAACATGCAATCAGACTTGGTCATAAAAGAATTCATCTAGCGTGTAATTAAGCTCTTTCGACCAGTTTGTTTTTCAGGTCCATTATACAAGAAACAAAATCATAAATTCGAAGCGTCCAATGCTCCGGTGGTAGCTGAACAACCGCCGTCAATTTTCAGTTGAAAATGCTGAAGTCACCAATATTGGTCGTCACATGAACTACTACAGAAAATGGCTTGCCATGCAAGACTTCTAATAAATGACCGTAACGTGCTCTACCAGCGCGACTACTCGAATATCTGTCAAGCTAAGAACTGCTATTTCACAACACGAAACCCAAGCTATTTCAACACTTATTCCGTCTCCATTAGCTTCATTTCTTCATGCAGTGGTAACATTGGGTTATTCACAATGTTTACTTTACGTCAGACGAACCAGTGTAAAGCCGCATTCGTACCTGTCTGACGTGTCTTGTCTTGACGCTTCAGAATGGTGCCTGTTTTTACGTGACGTTCTAACGTGAAGGCTCGTTTTGTGTCAGGCGTCAATCCATTACCATGAATCCGGCTTAAGGCTCCACACGTTCATAGTCTTATGTCCTTCTCACTGAGCATACGCGTGAGCAAGATGGAGGTGCGTGTTCGAATGCGCGGATATCATGTTTTTCGGAATATTTCAGAAAACGAGAAGAAATTTAAGTAAGTAAGAAAATAAGAGGAAAGCAGATTATAAAATTTCACCTTTTTCTGATAAAAAATGGAGCAGTAAAACGGTTACAAGTGAAATAATAGGGTTCTTTTTAGATTTTTTTTTCTCTACTTTCTTTTGTTAAAATGAATTTCTATGAAAATTTTGTTACTTCTTATATCTTGCAGATTATGATATATTTTTTCCGATCCAAAAATTGTTACGTTATAATGTATAAAATGGTTACTAAATTAACTCATTTTCACGAAAATTGCAATGGTGGAGCTTTAAGGTCACTTTCCCATTTATATGTGTGGGCTCGTGCAGTAGGGTATCATTAGGTTGTCAGTGCCAACTGTCACTCGAGTCAGTACAGGCGATGCCTTGATTCGAGTCGATTCGTGAAAACCACACCCACTTGAGAGAGACACGCTCATGCCTTCCACGCACGAGAAAAAGACGTGCTACAATCTTCCGGAATTGTATTTTTTAATACATCTCGATAAATATATATTATACAGGTAACTTAACGAGTTTTTACTCATGTTTCATTACGTGAAATTTAAGATGAGGTAAAATACCATAGCATTAACTTGATTGTGTCGTAAAATAAAGTTAAAAAAGGAAAATAAAGACCCAACTTTGGTTTTTTTTAATCGGGAAAATCGCAATCATGTATCGATTAAATCAGATAAACAATCATATAGTCGTATATATTTATAATCGTTTACATTTATATAAGCGAGTGCTGCTTGATTCGCGCGGAATGCGCACCCGCACAATATAAAATGCTACTGCGCAAATATCATACTGATCGACAAGTAAAGAAGGGCAGTAAGCTCTCGGTACAGTACAAAATACCGCATACCGATCACGCTGCCAAGTCAGGAAGTAATCTTAAGTCAGAACTCGTAATACGAGCTGGGTGTCAGAATATACTGGGTACAGTGGTGAAGCGAATTGATACATGTTTTGAATAGCTTAGCTGAACAAGTACAGTCGGTCACGAACGCGTTATGCACCGCTGGCTCATACGAAACGTGTCTGTACGTACAGTACGCTACGTTAATCTAATATTTTAGGTTTGGAACGTGGAGCACTTACTGGATCGTCAAAAAGACAGTGGTTAAGAAAGTTTTCATGCATTTTTCGGGCATTACAAGCAAGTAATTTTTATATCATAATAATGGTAGCTAGTACTAGAAGCTACGGAAGCCTAGTGGTTCAGGCATGCGGCTGGCAAGCGGCGCTCGTGGGTTCGAATCTCAGCTCGTACCAATGAGTTTTTCGGAACTTATGTAGCTTTTCGGTGAAGAAAAACATCGTGAGGAAACCGGTCTAATCCCAATAAGGTCTAGTTTTCCCTCTGAGTTGGAAGGTTAGATGGCAGTCGCTTTCGTAAAGCTAGTGCCTATGCCAAATCTTGGGATTAGGTGTCAAAGCGGACCCCGGCTCCTTTAGGGCACAACCGGGAATAACGGTAATTGCCTAAGAACGCCTGCGATTCCGGAAAAGTTGATTTGAGGATCGTTGTCGACGGGATTTAAATGACCAATGATAGTTATCAGTCGATCGTCGATTTACGATCAGTGAAACCTATCGGACAATCGAAAGCGTGCGAGAGGGTAGTTCGGGAATAAAAGGCTATGCAAAAACATTTACGCATGAGAACTACCACCAGCCGCTATCGACTATACGGGACTAGCACGGCTGAATCCGTGACGGCCGGACGAAAAAATCCACCTCCTCCAGTAAAAATACGGTTTTGAAAAACATCAATTTATGATAGCGTTTTTTTTGTTTATTTCATTTATTCAAGAATAAAACTTCCAACCCGGATTTTTAAAAATTACGTATTCATTATCTTTTTTTTGTATGATTTACTTATCCTGAATATTATAAAGCAAATGAAAATTAACCAAAATAAAGATTCATGTACATCATTGCAGAGGCCGGGAAATTGCAATCCGTGGATAAGTTGATTTTGTCGGATGAAGCGAAGCTGAATCCGACAATAGAGACGAATCCACGAATTGCCGTTCCCGCCGAGGCATATATAGTGCTTTTCTCCAAAAATGCGAGGAAATCAAATAACATTTTCAATAATCTTAAAACAGCGAGTATGTCAATAACCTATCAAGTTCCCACCCAACTTATTTTTTTAAAGTATGTACACGGCATGACTCGTAGTGCTAGTTTCAATTTACATACTTAGAATAATTAATAAAATAAAATTTAAAAAAATAATACCCGACTCCGGACATGCGATCTGAAAAGTATTAAATAAGAAAACAAGTTACTTCTGAAATCAAAACCTGACATTCAACTCTCTCATATTTGGATGAAGCCGTGGTCACATGCATCAACATATATTCAGGCTCCAAAGGCATGCGACCACGGCTTCATCCAAATATGAGAGAGTTGAATGTCAGGTTTTGATTTCAGAAGTAACTTGTTTTCTTATTTAATACTTTTCAGATCGCATGTCCGGAGTCGGGTATTATTTTTTAAAATTTTATTTTATTTTATACTTTTTAGATGTGTTCTGTAGTCGGGTATTATATGAAATCCTATTTCATTTAAAAAATATTGGTGATATGACTGATATGTGAGGGTAAGAATGGGGTAATTTAAATAAATATTAACCTTAATTGACTATTTATTTCATATTTTTCCTTTTTTTAATCATGTTACAATCTTGATATGTATATATTATAAAACTGTTTACATACAATCTTGATATTTATATTACAAAATTACTATCAAATGTATAGAGGACAATTAGGTATCTACTTATCACTGTTCCTTCTGAACCTCGCAGCGCACACAAGAACTCTATCAGCGAGTTGGAACTCAATTCGCCAGCAAAAGTCTTCTATATCACACCCTAAGATGGGATCGGCTGATGGGGTTTTCAGCAATGAACCGGAACATGAATTGCCGCGATAAAGTAACACGATACGACTCCACTAACTGTACTTTTTCATCACAACTGAGATCTTCCACACGAACATAAGGTCTTCCATCCGCCACTAATAGCGCGTGTAGCATATCTGGCCAATTCAGGTCATTGCATGACAGAGTAACGTACCAGTGTGCTGGTCCAAGGTTACGCACCATGTCCATTAGCTCAGAATATGCCCTGTGACAGTATGAGGAAGTGCCTCGAATATTTCTCATGCATAGGTGTATGTTTTGGAATAAATCACTAAGTTGGACGCCATCTTGCCGCAATCTTCCGCAAACGGAAACATTTTGTCTCGCTTTCAGAAGCTCTACCACTGAAAGAGCGTAAAATATATATTCTGTGCTCTGAAATCGTTTGTTACTTCCCATCACACGTGATTGAAAATAGTCTAATGGACAGGTCTAATTTCATTTAGCCCATATTTCCCATCCGGAAATAGTTGAACCCTGGCTAGCTCTCCGGCCCTCCGCTCTATGAGAACACTGACTGGTTTTGCGCTGTATTTCACGGATCGGTAAGACGGTGTCATTATCATAAATGTTTTGACATATTAGCAGGTTTGCTGGATGCTCGAGACAGGTCAAGGTAACCCTTTTCAGGGCCTACTGCACGTCCTTATATACCAGCGGCCTGTGGGCGAACTATACTCAGACACAATACAGTGCTCTTCGTGTTCAATTTAATAACGCATTCAGGATGCTGATGGGGCTGCCCCGATATTGCAGCGCGTCAGGGATGTTCGCAGAGGCGAGGGTGGACTGTTTCCACACTACTATTCGCAAGCGATGTACATCCCTGGTGCGTAGGGTACGGGCCAGTGCCAACAGCATCCTGAAAATGATCGCTGAACGGATGGACTGTGGGTATCTAAACCACTGCTGTATGATGCACACAAACACACATGTTAACTACGAGGTCGCATAACATTTGACATTTTGTGATTTAAATGAGTAATTAATTATTTAACTTGACATCCTGTACATTTTTAATTTGAATTTCTCATATACATATTATTTTAATTGACTGTACTTAGCTACTTACCTTTAATGTAAATTTCATTCTGACCTAAATTGTATTATTATTGCTGTAAATTGACTATGTGTGCTATTCTATTATTTTTATAGTTACTAATATTAAGCTAAGTATTATTTTATTACTAACAATAATGATCCATGTTGGTCCCTGAATAAATGAATTGATTGATTGATATTACCTCCGCGATGTTCGGTACTGGAATCTCATTTGGCATTAACAGAGTAAGTAGTGCTTATTATTCCGTCATGAAGTTCGTTTGAACTGGCTTCATTTACCTGGTTCCCTTCAATAAATGCTGCGCTGTCTTCTTCTGTTAAATGTGACTTCACTATTGTGAGAGAAAATTGAATATCTCTACTCGACCCCACTGCCAGAACGAAATGTAGGTGTTTTGATAAGGTATGTAGTATATTGGAAAATCATAACCATTGCACGACCAGCGCTAGGTGCGACGCGGCCTTTTGGACCCCGAGAGTGAGAGTCAAATAAAGTAAAATTTTTGATTTTGTGAAATTACTGCCACGGAAATATCATTGCAAGTAACAATGCAAGATGTGACATCGTGACAGCTCTTCCAGTCCTGCTTTAATACTAGTGTAATAGCCACCAAGTACAGTCGCTGTAGGATTCACTAAGCCTACTGCGGCATCGCTTCCAATATCCAGTGTATAACTTTTGGATTTTGGTAGCAATGGTAATATAATACAAGGCAACAACTCATCGATAACGAGATCGTCAGGCTGTATATCTAGATTTTTGAGGCAAACCTTATGATATTTGTCACCAAACATCAACACACGGTCAATATCTGAAGATTTCCAGCCCTGTAGGTGATTAAAGGATGAATGTGCGATTTCGGATGTTGCGTTGGCTGTGCATTGCTTGCCTCTGGTAGTCGAACTGAAAATATCACTGCCTTGATAGAAATAACCTGTGAGAATGAAGAGAATTGGAGATGAGTTCGATATTTCATGGTAATGAGTCTCAGTATTTATTTCTTCCTCAGCGATTTCGATGATATTCAAACAAAACGCCTGTCAAACAAAGTGATTTGCAGAATTGCCGATAGATAGCGCTAGTAGTATTCTTTCAGGCTAATATAAACTTTAATCGTCTTCCTATCGCTTTTTATACTTAAGTTTAATATGGTTTTAATATATTTGAACTCGAAATTTTCTCCTCTTTCATCTGATTCCCCACACGCTATGATAGCAAAATATTTTTTTCAAAGTCAGTCACTTATTTGTATGTGACAGCCATCATATTTCTCTTTTTCATACAAAAGGTAGCCTTTGTTACCCGGAGCATAATTTCGAATCGATTGACACCCCATTTATCAAAATCGGTTAAGTATTTAAAACGCTACAGTGGAACATACAAACATAGACTGCTAAAAACATATCCCTTCCGTTCGGCTCTGCCGTCGAAACCTCTGACAAAATCTGCTAAATTATTATCAATAATTTCATTTTCTTTTCCATACCTAAAATACTGTATGGACTAACCCTCCTGGAACCCTCCAAGGTAAGGAACAAAAATTTGATTCTTGTTACAGAATTATCAAAACTGAGTTTAGTAAAACTAACAGGATTCGGTACTACACACTTTACTGTACACGAGTTGCTAGCTTTTGGATAGATGTATGGATTTTATTATAACCGAATATTAACTTAATAAATAAAACAAACTTAAAAATAACCATCAATCTGTCAAGTGGTTTTTTTTTTTGAATATTTGGGCTAATTAAATTCTAGCTAGGATAATTACTAAAATATTTTTTTTAGCCATTTGTATTGTAATCTATTAGTTTCAATATTTAGGATGATTAACTGATGAGATGATATAAAAAGACAAATTCACTCTCCCAGACTAAACTCCTCCTAGGGTTCACGTTTAGTCGATTGTAAAATCAAGTTTTTTTATACTCACAATAATAATTTACTTTAAAAACAAAGTTTTAACCGACGAAAAATCAATCATCCCCTATTTTCCTACCCTTAAGGTTGTTTTTTAGTGTTTCAAAATTTATATGGGAACAACTACGCTTTCCAATAAAAAAATAATTATCAAAATCGAATTACTCTGTAAAAAGTGATGCGTCTTACATAAATATATATATATATATATATAGGTACGTGTTGACTTGAGAACCTCCTCCGTTTTTTTCGTCGGTTCAAAATGTGCAACTACAATCACTAATTATAAACTCCAATAACAGTATAGTCAATTTGTTCAGTTTTAATTCAGTCAGTCATGCATATTATCATAGGTCATATTTATTAGTTTTGATTGAGATAATTTCTACAAATCACTGAGTTACATTTTGGTTTTTGACTGGGTACACCGGCTAGACTTATTATAGATGTCTAGACGCGATGTTAACCTTTTAAATAATTAAGAAACTTATTTTAATCGACTCGTCTTTTCGATTCGAATCGGTTTTATTGACCTACATAGAAAAAATCTACATATAAATTATTTCCAAATTTGATTTTTTTTTCCATACAAGTTGTCAGTTCATTGCTGGACTAAGGATTATTGCAAAACCAACTTAAACTAACCTGATGACTTCTATTTGATGATATTCAAAGAAACCCCGAAAAGTTCACTATCTCAAAGAAAAACGTATTAAGTATATGTATTGAAACATTAGGTATAATGAAACATTAGCGCAAAACTTAATAGGTCAAATGACAGGACAGGACCCCATGGTATGTATTTTGAATTCTCCCGCCACCCTCTATGCGGGGCCTTTCAACAAATGAAAGTGTCGGGCTCCCAAACGCACTTTTCTGAAATTAAAGTATCCTCTGCGCTTCAGGGGCCTCTTGTTTCGGGGTATTCCCGAGAGTGGTAGCTGCGCTCGACTTTCCTGTGTTGTTTTGGCCGTTAATCAAAATCTGGGTCAGTTGCTAAAAGTCGGTTTATTTACACAGGTGTACTTAGCCGTAATAAGGGTCACAAAGTGTTTATGTGGATTAGTGTTCAGTCTTTTTTGTAGAAACATCTTTTTAAGGCCTATGCTATGTAAGTACCTAAATCTTTAGATATTATTGTCTATAGAAAATATACCTTGTTTTTGTTATATATACATTGGGTTGTGCCCTAAAGGAGTTCGGGGTCCGCTTTGACACCTAATCCCAAGATTTGGCATAGGCACTAGTTTTACGAAAACGACTGCCATCTGACCTTCCAACCCAGAGGGAAAACTAACTATCGTATGAAAATGATTTTATTACATTTCGTAATCGATATTCTACAATACTAGATTAAAATGCAAAGTTAAAGTAGTTATGATTATTTTAACTGCAATAACTAAAAGAGCTCAAACTCCTTTTAGATCTTGATTACCTGCAGCTATAGCTGCCCCCCTGAACAAAACATACGATTTCAAAAATATTTTACCAGTATTGTATAGAGGTAATGGTGCCCCCTTATTTCACCGACAAACGTTTCACCGAATGCATTGCTTCGCCGAATTTTCATTTCATCGAATTCTAGTTACTTACGTTAACTTTTTAGGTACAGCTAAAAGGTCATTCTGTTGAACCCATTAGTTTAGGTAAGGTTTGTTTTATAACATTCCCGAAAAGTTCACTGATTCTGACAATACACGGTTTTCGATGATATCAAAATTTTGCGAAAGATACATCGATGCAACAATTGGAAATGGATGACAATTTTAGAAGTGCCTGATATTTTTTTGGCGATTGGAATAACCTTCCTTAGCACCAGATAAAAGTAGCAGACTTTTCAGCTGCGTCAATTATTTTTGAAAAAAATAAACAGTTTCTTCACTTACGTTTCGGGTTAAGGACGGCGAATAAGACACTTCCATTCCTACTATTGTCGGTAAAACAAGGTACAACCATATATAATAGACCAGGATAGACATATACCATTTCACCTGGAATCTCTGTAACACACGAGTGGAGCCGCGCGAGCAGCTAGAGAATAATCTCAATGGAAACGTTATCCATTCTCTCCTTTACTGAAACCTGCAACGTCAAGCTAAATAAGTCCAAAGCTGTAATATGATACTCGCACAAAGTCTGGCATCTCCCAAAGAACAAAGCGAATGCAGAAAATGTATAGTTACCAAATTGAATCTTTAGGAACACGATGCAAATTGCACGTCATATCGTCTCTTCAGTGTTTCGGATTTCAGCTACGTGCTAGTTGTTCATATCATAAGGCTTGTTTACGAAGAAAAGTAACCACTCTGTTACATTCAGTTCTTAAAAGTTATTTTTAGGGTGGCAAAAAACGGAACCCTTATAGATTCGTCATGTCTGTCTGTCTGTCTGTCCGTCCGTATGTCACAGCCACTTTTTTCCGAAACTATAAGAGCTATACTGTTGAAACTTGGTAAGTAGATGTATTATGTGAACCGCATTAAGATTTTCACACAAAAATAGAGAAAAAAACAATAAATTTTGGGATTCCCCATACTAAGAACTGAAACTCAAAAAAATTTTTTTTATATGAATTAGTGTGAATCTCAGTTTTTCCAGTATTTTAAGGAATTTTAAAGCCTGTATGTAGAACACCTTTGCCAAGATGCCTAGTTTTGATCGTAAATTTGACACAAATATATAATGATGATCTGGGGGCACGGTAGTGCCCCCGCCAAGTCGAGCAAAACAAGAGGCACGGCCGTACCACCCTTTTCTCGAATTAGTTTTGATAGATTGTTGTTTGTTTTCGTGGTGTTGGGTATTCATATTTCTTGTTTCGTACAGTGGATGGGAATATCAAGCTATTGTCTAATTTGTAGTTTCTATTCTACAAAGAAGACGCTACCAGCAGAAAAGCTCGGAGTTGAGCTTTATTTGAACTTCTGCGAAGCTTCAACGGGCTTTGAGAGAAATATTATATGCACCTGCCGAGAAACAGGTATTATTTTATGCAATCGCGTTGGAAAATGTACGAGTATTTTGTTTTATTTGAAAATTCTTGTGTAACATCGACGTCAAAGATCTGTATACCTACAGTTTTCGCCTTATTGCAAAGGCATAAGGTGCATAATCTAAACATGACTCTAAGGTGGACTGTACAGTATCTTATTGGAGAAAGATATTTCATGACTGAACTTTCGTTGGCCTGGTTTCTGTTCAATACGTGCCCAGTATTATGGCGATTGTATGAGGCAATTTAGCTTTCAACATAAAATATTTATACCTTTACGGTAGCAAGCATACGGCCTGGTAAGGTAGGGTAAATCATGTTTAGATTAAGATCATGTATGCTGATTCTATTGTCGTTCGGAATCTGGCTATTTTCATTTAATTGCAAAAATATTCAAAAATGATTTTTTTATATCTTTGCCATGCGACTAGTTATCAGGGGGTGGCCGGCAATTAAGCAATTGACCCTTGACACCACAGCCGAATATAGTAAATATTAAATTAAATAGTAAATTGTGTGCCTGTGTTTATACACAGGCACACTATTTACTATTTCAAAAAAGATCAGTAAATTGTACCAAAAAAATCTTTTCGGCAGGTACCTACTGTAATTTCACAACATGTCTGTATAGGAGACAATATTATCACATTTTTGTGCTGAAATAGGGATAACTTGCAAATAATAACTGCAATATATAAGAGAAAGGCCTACACTGCAAAAACTTTGCTAGTTTAAAATATTATTGGCGGTTGTGGTACAGCCGTACTTGATAACGGTCCCAATAAATAACACTATCAGTTTAAATCCGCACAAAACAAAACACTGCAATTATTTAATGAATTTATAGCCCGCGCGCCATTAAGTTTAAAATTTAAAACGGAACGGAGTTTTATTCGGCCAAGGCCGTAAAATTCAACGGGTTTACGGGCCGGGAATTAAGACATTGTTGAAATAAGACGTTATTTATGCGGCTCTAAAGACGCCGAGTTGAGTTGGTAGTAAATATTGGAAAAATATAACTTTGCCATTGGAGGAATGGAATTTCGGAAATGTTTCGATTTTATTTTTACTATGAGTAAGGAGTAACAATTTAAAGAAAGCGGCCAAGTGCGAGTAGATCATACGAGAGTGTACAGTACAGTGAGAGAGTACATCATATATTTTTTTGAGTTTTATCATTCTCTTATTTTAGAAGTTACAGGGGGGGACACACATTTGACTACTTTGGAAGTGTCTCTCGCGCAAACTATTCAGTTTAGAAAAAAATGCCACACGTATAAGTTTGACAAAAAAAAAATTTTGAGTTTCAGTTTTGAGTATGGGACCCCCAAAACTTAATGTTTTTTTTTCCATTTTTGTGTGAAAATCTTAATGCGGTTTACATAATACATCTACTTACCAAGTTTCAGCAGTATAGCTCTTATAGTTTCGGAAAAAAGTGGCTGTGACATACGGACGGACAGACAGACAGACAGACATGACGAATCTATAAGGGTTCCGTTTTTTGCCATTTGGCTACGGAACCCTAAAAATTGTCAGTCATCCTAAAAAGTTACTTAAGTGTACTTATTAATTTTGCCCAACTGGGGAAGTACCTCCACCTTACAGAAGACCGCAGCCATAATAACACCACTGCTTTGTAGTGTTGCTATATTATTGTATGCTATGAAGTATGTGGTGTTGTGTTCGTCGTGGTGAGTAAGGTCGCCAGAGCTCCTAGGATGCGCTGTGTTGGGAGTGAGGGACCTGCATGTCTCTATCTGCTAACACAGCGGATCCTCAAGTGAATAAAGGGTCGGCAACGCGCTTATGATTCTTCTGTAGTCACAAGTGTCCATAGGCGACGGTACCAGCTTGACATCAGGCAGGCCGTAAGCTTGTTTGCCACCGTCGTAGTATAATTTTTTTTTTAATTATTTAATGAATTACATTGACATTATGACCGTGTATCATTTCATACACTTTATTATTTATATTTTTTATACATACATCAACTAAATTCTTACTACCTGTTTTTTTAAATGGCCGATTGCATCCTACTACGAATACAACTATATACACTGGCCTGCAAAAGAAGGTATTACAGTTTTAGTTATCGTCACGTTTATGAGTGTAATATCTTCTTTTGCAGGCCAGTGTATATAGTTGTATTCGAGTTATTGATATCTTTACTAGTTAGTGCTTATGTACTACATCTGCACGAGATCATACGTAAAGCGGGTGGTAGGAGCCTATGGAGAAGTCTGGTCATCAAGAATAGGAAATGATGTTACAATCATTGAGGGAATGATGATGATGACTAAGGTAAACATCCTAGTTCTCGACGGTGTACTAGTGTATGACTCGAGCGTTTTATGTCACAGAAATATGGGTTAAATTCGAACTAAGAGGATTTTTCTTCATTCGAATTTCAGCCATGTCACTTTGACATAAAGTGCTCATGTCATACACTAGTACACCGTCGAGGACTAGGACTTTTACCTTACATTGGCACGAAATAGGCAGTCAATTAATAACCAGTTAGTAAATAAATACATCGGCTTGTTTTGAATTCATTAGCGAGAACAATTAGCGGGTTAAATTAAAAGCAACAAACCTTTTTTAATAAAATATTATTGTTGGCCGAACGGACGATAAATAAATAATGGAGTCCAATTTCGGTTCGCAATATTGCTCACGGGGTTTCTCGATAGCAGTGGTATTGAAGAGTAACGAGTTTGTTTTTAAAACGGATTCAACAATTTTTTTGCAATAAATTTCGACTGCCAATCAAGTTGGTTCGTTAAGAATACATGCGTACATGAACACATACGGTTATTATGGGTGCAATGCTGCTGAGGAAATGTACCTTATTCTGACAGTAAATCGACAATTAAGAAAATCTGGGTGACATAAGAAAGCTCTCGGAAAAATATAAAACACCGCATACCGATTCCAAGGGTACGTGGGTAATTCCAAAGAGCAATTTGTCCGAAAATATTTCTTTTCCGTATTTAGATTTTGCACTATATTTTGCCTAGGACACTTAAACAGGCTAGTTTTTTTTATTTAACACATGTAAATGTTATTTAATAATCTACGTTAAAAGTATCGTTTAGCGGAAAATGGCGTTCGAAATTTATAATAATGATACTCTCTGGCAAATGAGTCCTTGATTTGTTTATGTGTACAGCCGACTTTAAACAGACATTTACATTTTTCGGTTTATTACTATAATAAGGTGCAAAAGTGTAAATTTATCTTTGACATTGATGTACCTCAATAAAATTCTACCCCGCCAAATGCAAAAGTGGCCTTACGTTCGTGAATTTTTTATTGTATAGCAAGTTTGATAGTTCTCTTTGGGATAAAGCTATCCCAAGTTTATGTCGACGTCAGGGTACCCACACAAACCTGCTTTATATTGAACGTGAATCGATACAAGTTTCCCAACACGTCGCGTCTAACACAGGTTGAGAAATTCTAGCCGTGACTTGGTCCCTAAGTGCAGACGTCATCAAAGTTTCATGTCTAGTGAATGTTTATGAGCGTAAGTTTTACGGTGACTTTTTCCAGCTGTAAAAACGCGCGATTGGCGCGTAACAATAGTCATAGATCATCTGTTAAAATCACCTATACAGTATGACCATTTTTGATTTTATTAAATTTTTGACAGAAACTTATTTTTAAATGTATGAATGCAGTTTTTTTTGTTACTAAAATCGATGACATGGTTCCTAAGAAGAGATCTTCGTATATCTTATAGTTTCAGACTTTACCATACTGACCGATCTAACCCGGTAAGGGCATTTATTTGTGTGATAAGCACGAATATTTGTTCCTGAGTCAAGGATGTTTTCTATGTATTTAAGTGTTTATTTATCTATATAAGTATGTTTATCTTCGTCTAAGTAGTACCCATAGTACAAGCTTTGCTTAGTTTGGGACTAGGTCGATTTGTGTAAGATTCATCATATCAGCTGAAAGACGTCCACTGCTGGACATAGACCTCCCCCAAAGAGTGCAACAATGGCCGGTCTAGCGCCACCTGCATCCAGCGGACTCCCACGACCTTTACCAGGTCATCAGTCCACCTTGTGGGGGGCCTACCCACGCCGCGCCTTCCGGTACGTGGTCGCCACTCGAGAACCACTGTGTTAGAATCGTCTCAATGTACTACTTGATGATGGTATGCAGAAAAGTACAGTCGGCAGTAAAAGCTTGTACCAAAAAATATTTTTTTGACAGAAACTTATTCAAAAATAACTGACTCAGTTGAAAAGTCTGCAACTTGTTTCTGGGGCTAAGAAAGGTTATTCCTATCACCAAAAAAAGAATCAGGCACTTGTAAAATTTCATCCATCCAGAGAACCTTAGACAAATTGAACTTACCCCATAGTAAGCTTAAGGTATTCGTTAGTCTAAGGCCTGAGCGGAGCGGAGCGTTCGGCGGGGCGTGCAGCGGGGCGGGCGAGCGTGCATTCGCTTTGTGCAGCGTCTACTCAGGACACCAGTACGAGTTTCATTTGTTTAAAATGCACGCCGCACGCCCCGCTCCCTCGCACGCCCGACTCGAGCGTCCACTCAGGCCTTACACTTACGGGTACTAGGGTGTGCTACGCCATAGCGCGTAGCAGTTATTTTCCGTTTTGTCGTAGAGGACAGACTCATGTGAACGGCTTTAAGGTGGTTCGATTGCCATACAAAACGTTATTTGACATTCGCAGGCCAACGGCGTGATATTATAAGAAACTTATGTAACAAACTTTCATCAATTGGCTTCCCATTTGCGCCGAATTCCCCCTTTCCTAGAATAAACTTGTATAAACTAGATTATTTTGAGAAATTGGTTTGGAACTTTTTTCTGGTGCTAAGGAAGGTTATTCCTATCAGCAAAAAAAGAATCAGGCACTTCAAACAATTTCATCCATTTCCCATTACAATGGTATCTTTTAGTACGATTAAGGTGGTTCGTTTGCCATACAAAGCGTTATTTGACATTCGCAGGCTAACGGCGTGATATTTTGAGAAACTTATGTAACAAACTTTCATCAATTGGCTTCCCATTTGCGCCAAATTCCCCCTTTCCTAGAATAAACTTGTATAAACTAGATTACGTGATATTTTAGGAAAACTATTTTTCTCAAATTAATCTAGTTTATACAAGTTTATTCTAGGAAAGGGGGAATTTGGCGCAAATGGGAAGCCAATTGATGAAAGTTTGTTACATAAGTTTCTCAAAATATCACGCCGTTAGCCTGCGAATGTCAAATAACGCTTTGTATGGCAAACGAACCACCTTAAATGAGCCATGCAATGTATATAGCCGTTTTCTTTGCTCTTGACTGTATCATTATAACTTCCCAACTAACGACTCAATTACACTAGTCGTTAGAACCCGTCATCCTGCATGCTCGCACTATCCTTGTTTTTAACACGAGACGCAAAATGAGGGGTGTTATAAGTTTTATGTGTCTGTCTGTATGTCTGTGTGTGTGTCTGTCTGTGGCATCGTAGTTCTTAAACGAACATACCGATTTGAACGCGGTTTTTTTATACAAAAGCTGACATTAGTTACGTTTCAACAACATCGGTTCAGCAGTTTTTGAGATATTGAACTTTGAAATGAAAATGTCGGGGGCTTTTCAACATTTCTAAGTTATAGTTATCCTAATAGGGGAATATGAGATAACACGACCTCGTCATGCGGGACGCAGTCTCTAATAAACTATATAAGTGAGCCCTTATACCTACAGATTCCCATGAGTCGAGTCAGTGAGCTTTGTGAATAACTTCACTGCATATAGTGTTGCCTCTGTCCTCAATTAACGTCGACTGGGCGCCAGGTCGTCGGACTTATCGCGCGCACTTAATTACTTACAGTGAATACAGGTTGATATTATGGGGAAGAAATCTTTTCTTATTTTGCTTCATTTCTGTTACATCTTATACTTGAAATGAATAATGTCTCGCGTTCAGTACAAAAGTTATTATGTTAATAATATTGAAAATTAATGAATTCGAGCCATATTAATATTGAAATTTCCATTAGACGTTCAATTTAGTATTCATTTGATACTAATAGAATACATTTTCCAAAATATGAGGCATTTCGTACGAAGGAACTTTGATAGACGTAATATTGTACATTATTGTTGTTTTGACTCGTAGAAAAAGTATTGTATACAATAGTTATATAATTAGCTTTTTAAGTCTCGTACCTTAGTTAGGCCACTCAGCAAGCTTCGTGGCCTAAACGTGGTACTCGACTTAAAAAGCATCCATTATATAACGATTGCATAAACTACGATTATAAACTATCTACTAATATGCCACCAGGCCACTTCTAGGTCAAATGAACGTCGGCCGTCCACCAGCTCGATAGGTGGACGATATTACGTAGATCGCGGGTCACTCCTAGATAAGACTAGCTCAGCAGTGGGTGATTACAGGCTAAACATGATGATGATGATGATGAAACGCCCTACTGCTTGACATTGAGCCAAAACTTGTGGGGTGAACAGACCTAAAGGTGAACAACGAGGTCAGAACTATTAGAATAAAGGTGTCAATATTGGGACCTAACTTACACTATACCCAAGATTTTACCCATTGGAGGATTAGAAACGCTACGAGTTGCAGGATTTTTTCACTTTTTAGCGGAAATCGCTCGTAGAGGCATGACTCTATGTGTGATAGGATTAAAAACGAAGGCGTAGGTATGTTATAGATTTTTAGTGAACATAATACACACATATTTAAAATAATAATATCGTAAGCAGCTGTTTTAGTATAAACTGTTTCGCAACTAGTTACGCCCACTACGGGACATAGAGATAAGTCTCTCTATGTCCTGAGATGGGCGTAAACAGCACGACACAGTGCACACGACCTCATTATTTAAATATGTTTATTTTATGTTCAGTATTTTTTTACATACAGCTACGCGCTCCTATACATTATTAAGTTCATGATTGTAACAAAACAGAAGTGATTCTGAAAGTCCTAATGGTTTATTAGGTTCAGTGACAATTGTAACAATCACAAACCTAACAAAATGTCTAGATTATTAGCAGTGTTCGTTTCAAAATAATGTTTCCTCAAGTTAACAGGAAAATGATGCGTTTCGGTCAAGGGAAACTTTGACAAAAGATACATTCGTTCAATAGAATCAAATATACACATTTGAGAAGTTAGAAAATGTTTGACGGCAATGTGATCAAACAACAATATATTTCTTCAAACCCTTTTAACGTAATTTAGGACTCATGTATGTCAATCAGAGGGGTAATCACGTAACGTTCCGAACGCACGTCGGTACAATTTAACTGTCAATTTTCCATATAAAAAGTGACATTTAGACCTACCTGACGTTCGTACAATGCGTTACGTGATCGACCTACAGAAACACACATATTTTGCTGCTTTTATTCTCGTGTCTCATATAAGGGTGAGACAGAACTGTCCGAGGTCATCATCATCATCATCATCATCATCACCATCAGCATCATGATTATCATCATCACATACAAATAAATAAACATAGATTCCTGCATACATTATTATACATATAGACATAGTCCAAGCTAATGAACTGACTACTTGTATGGAAAAAGTGACAAATTTGGAAACAAATGTATAATAGCAGAATTTTTCTATGTAATGGATATATTATCAATTAGGTAAATAGTTACCTACCGACAAAATCCAACAAAATTTCATACATCAAAAAAATTATAACTTAACTAATTTCTGAAAAGTCAGATAAAACATTAATCAATGGTTTGATCTTTATTTTGGTTAATTTACATTTGCTCTATAATATTCAAGACAAATAAGTAAAAAAAAACAATTCATGCTTTATTTAAATCTATATAAATACTTCCGGATGGAAAGTTTGTTGGATTCTTGAATAAAGCATCTTAGAATAATGTTTTAACATTAAATAAAGAAAAAAACGCTATTATAAATTAATGTTTTTGAAAACCGTATTTTGCCTGGAGTAATATTGTTATTATATTACTTACTTGTAAATTATACTACTTATCTAGTACTTTATAAGTAAAAGTAATTGGTGTAATCCGTTCGTTTTTCATAAATAAATAAATAATTATTATTAAACTTAAATTGTTATCCATCGTGAGTCAAGTTAGGAATAATAAACTACCAAACGGATAAACTCACGTGAATATTGTCAGTACAGACGACATGTTTCCAACTCACCGAGAGATCTACTCATGACTAGTGTTGGCGAGTTTCGTCCTCAAGACGCGACGCGGTATAACTCAGAAGATTTCGAAACATGTCGCCATTAGTCACAATATACATGGGAACCATGTGGATCATCGTAGCAAAGTGGAAATTCATGATTTCTTTTGTCCCCTCCGGGAAACGGGCGTCATTATATGTATGTAAAAACAAAATGCTTATAACTACCTATTTCATATCGTCACCCATTTAATATTGAACATTCCCCCTGTCCATTAAACCGAGTATCAAATAATTCAACTGGATTATACCAGTTCAATACAAAGGCTTAACCAGTTCAATACAAAGCAGTCAGGCTTAACCCCTCATACCTGCACACATCGGTAGTCATTTCACAATCTAAAAGTAATATTCAAGCATTTGATAGCAATTTCAATCCCGGACAAAATATTTGTGTGGTGACTAATGAGATGAGCACGAATATTTGTTTCTGAATCTTGGAAGTTTTCTATGTAAGTATTTATATCAATTAAATATATCGTCGTCTAGTATCCATAACAGATTTGTGTCAAAACTGTCCCATAATATTGATTTATTTATTACTTTTTTCTTTATAACACCTTATTGCTTTGTAATAAGGCGAAAAATTAGCTACCGTAAAAACCCCCAACCATAGTCCAAATCACCTAAATATCGTCCAAATGAACCCGATATCACACGATATTATGACTAGTACCTACAATACAAAATACAGTGCGTAGTGGTTAGTTAAATATAATTAATCACAATTATTTACCAGTGGCGCTAGTCAACACGTTTACAAGCTCTTAATAATCTCTTCACAATTATTATTTCTTAGAATAATAATCCCAAGACGCAGATACACGTGTATTTTATCTTAGCTAAGCCTAAAGTTGGGAATGGCAACGAAGAAATAACAACCTTGACAAAGAATACTTCCCTAAATTAAGTAAGGCAGGAAAAGACAACTCAATAAAGCTTAGTCACCAGTTGGAATACACACATCAGGGATCTTGTCTCGATTTGTCTCTATTGCATCCCAATTAGAAATGGATGAAATTGTTTGAAGTGCCTGTTATATTTTTTGGCTATATGTATAACCTTCCTTAGCACCAGGAAAAAGTTGCAGACTTTTCAGATCCGTCAATTATTTTTTAAAAACATAAACAATTTCCGCAATTAGGTTTTGGGTTTAGGACGGCGAATAAGACACTTTACTCGTACTTGATCCGTCTCTTATTACTAAAAATATCTCTAAAATCCATGGTAAACTGTCACTGGAAATGGTATTAACAGCTGCAGCAGCTATATTTGTCTTTGCCAGAGTCAGATATTTTTTTTTTTAAATATGAGACGGATCAAGGAAAGTGTCTCATTCGCCGTTATTTTTTTTAAATACGAGTATATAATTGACGCAGCTGAAAAGTCTGCAATTATTTTCGGATGCTAAGGAAAGTTATTCCTACCACCAAACAAATAATGAGGCACTTCTAAAATTTTCATCCATTGCCCATTCATGTCAATACGCACTTGTGTTTTAAAACGCAAGGCCACTTCATTCAGCGAGGCGTAATCGGCATGCGGTTTTTTGCCAAACTACGGCACAGCCGAAATGTTGGGTTTTATTTTGCAGTCTATGATTGTATTTACTTACGTGTATTCCACCGTAACGTTTATGATATTACTGAACCGATTTTGATAAATTAAGTGTCTATTCAAAATTGTGCTCGGTGACATAGGTACGTGTTGTATGAAAAAAAAAACACATTTTTTTTAGTTTTATGCTTGTTGTATTTTAACGGGAGCTTACTGATGTCACCCAGTGTCCTAACATGTCGATATGTTTCCAATAAAATAAAAAATAAAAAACATAATAATTTTGTTGGTAAATTTTAGTAACTTGGCAGTTACCTGGTTTCCTACGGGACATGCCTTGCCTAGTGTAGCAACCAGGCAAACCTTTGTGAATGGCACACACCAAATCTTGAAGATTCTGTATGTATAATTTTACTAGAATGTCTTTATGTAAACCTGTCTCAGAATTTGTCAAGATAAATAAATAAATGTTTAATGTTTTTTTTTATATTACACACATTAGTGTAGTAGTATTATACGATTACAGCGCGGAGGATGTGGCGCGGTGCGTTTGCAGTACTGCATGCATACCGTTTCGCTTCCGAGTGTCCAGCGCTAATCAAGGAGCACTCATTTAAATATAGGCCGCGAAGTAAAGAATCTGTATTAGCTTGACTGACAGTTGAAAATGATAGCTCACAGCTTACTGATACCTCACAGACTTCGCACCGCCAGTTGGGCATTTTCAAAAATGAGTGTACATAATTAGCGTATGTATTTAATGAAAATTAACTCAGTGACAGGTTTTGTGACGTCAATTAAGTATTCAGTTTAATGAAATTTTACTTCTTCTTTTAAATTTATAAATTAAAGGTATGTGTACCGGTCACTTTGGCACTCTTTGGGGAGGCCTATTTCCAGCAATGGACGCCTTTCGGCCGATATGATGATGATGATTAACTTAACTTAACTTTTGATCGTCACAAAAATGACACGTGTTATTTCTTTTTAACTACTCACGCTAATCGGTTAAAATGTGGATTGCAAAAAAATTGTACATACTTAATTAAGGGCCTTAATCTAATCTATGCTAATTACCCATATAAAATGTATGGGTAATTGCCGTTACACAATGGAAAAAAGTTAAAGCGTAGATTAGATTAAGGCTCTTAATTATGTATATTTTTTTTGCAATCTTCTCACGTCTTCTCACTGCGCGTGGAAGCGAGAGCGTGAAAGAAATTTAAATCTGATTAGGATCGGAAGCGACAAATAAAAAAATCTAATAGACTTCCACGGATCTGTTCAAGACGGGTTGGCGATTGTTTCGAAAAATTCCACATGTTAAACTTCAATTATTCTGTCAATCTTTATTATTTATACACGTGCCCTTGGGTTTGGGTAGACATGTACAAAACATTGGTATTTTTGTTCGAGACTTTAGTAAACTAGACCAGTATTTTTCAACCAATAAGATAACTTTTTATACATCTGATAATAAATTAAAAAGGATATTATTATTATATAGTGTTATTTATTTATTTATTAACTAGGTACAATGTAAGTTTACAGTTCGCAACTAAAGCACTTACAAGCTAGGATAATTAGATAATAACTAATTAAACACAATGGAATACACATTATACACAAGTCAAAAATTATAAATATAAAATTAAAATACAATAAAAAGAGAAATGTCAGATGACAGTGTCAGTTATACACCGTGGGCGTTAATAACCCGAAAGATTTTAACCACGCATTCCGGAGGTCATTAGGAGTAATAAATGTTATATGAATCCAATCCAAATTCAGCAAAAAAAAAAAAAATCTGTATTTTTTTCGGTTATTATTTAAAATTTGGATAAGTATCGCTTCCTGGATGGAAATCATCCCTTTTAATAAAATGGTTACAATTATTTCTCCAAAAAAGAGTGAATTTAGTGAGTGGTAGCTGTCACTTTGATGTATGTCAATAACGACTCGAAACTTGGCAACATCGGTAGCAACGTCTCCATCAAAAGAGCTTAATGCACTTTACTAATCACAATAAATAGTTTACATGAAAATGATAATATCTTCAAAACTAAGCAGGATTTGACTGGGGTTCAAATAACATTTTTTGCGCCTAATGACCTAAGGAATGCGTGGTTAAAATATTTCGGGTTATTAACGCCCACGGTGTATAACAAATACAGGTTTGAAACAGCCTGAGGAAAATAAATTCCATAGACTATGTCGTTGTGAATATTTCCATTTGGCAATGTTGACGGCATAAGAACATGTGATATTTTCCTGATTTTAATCAACGAACACGGACACGTTCCCGCCAAAAGGCAATGTTTCCAGTAAATTACAAATTTTCAATGTAACGGTACATTTGAGATATTAAAAACGTTGAAAATCGACGATCGATCGTTCAGTTTCTGTTTATAAACTCAACTTGAAATTCATGGAATCATGAATTTACTTACGTGAATTCATGATTCCATGAATTTCAAGTTGAGTTTATGTGAAAATGTCAGCAAAAGAACTCTTTTATCCCCTCTATATTGCATGCCAAACGCATTGGATTCTTATTCAACCCAGAGCGTAATCCATACTCCAGGGTTACTGAAATTGATCAAATATATTTCGAAGAATTTCTCTGGCATTTGAGGTTCAACAAGGGATTTGCGATTGTGAGACTCATATTCGCAATATTAACTTAAAATATCAAAGAAATCCTCTACTTAGTATTCAATTTTAAAAAGTACTTTTACCTTGGTAAATTTACGATTGGGTCCACTTACGGTTTCATTCATTGATTGAGTATCATTATCATCAACATTTAAGCTTGCCTCTTGTCGGTGGAGTTGGTGCCAGTTATCTCGGTCCTCGGCTAATTTCTATAGGGCCCGGTACGACACTTTTACTTTTAGCTTCTGTATAGAAGCTTATTCGACCTCTACACGTATAAAATGGAGTATGATATCGGCAAATGATCGGGTATAAATACTCATAAATATACAGGGTGTGACCTGTAATAGGAGCAAATATATTCAAAAGGACGCTTCTTTAGAACAGTTGCAGTAACCCCTTGTGTCCCATTCATTTAATTTTTTTTTGGATTCGGAGATATTTTCAACCAAAGTTATGACCTCCAAGTAATGTATCTTGGCACCACGACATCATAGCACATCAGTAAATGCGGATTTTGAGGTAACATCATGTAACGAGTAATAATAATATTTTTTGCATTTTTGTTTTCAAAAGATATTTTTATGATTTTAATTTTTTTTTTTTTGTGTCTTTAAAATAAAAAGTTACTTATAGCACTCCAGAAAAGTATAAAAATACAAGTAAACATATTTGGAAATAATTGTTCACAAGCTTAATAATCTACCGTTTAATTTTTTGCTCCTATTACGGGCCATACCCTGTATATATTTTTTTATTAATTGTTTTATTAGAGTCGTGAAAAACATTTGTGAGCGTAATAAAAAAGCACCTACAAGGAGGAGACAGAAATACAAATTCACAAATTGTACAAGGTATAATCACAAGGTGTACTTCGCTTATCAAACCTTATGCTAAAAGATTCCTACCACACCTACCTTTAGGTATTCATTCAAATGCAAAATCATTTGTTAATATAAACTGTCTCAGAATAAAAAAGATCTCATTAATTAATTCGGAACATGTTTAGGCAAGCAAGACTCCGTACCCGTGTCAGTTGGAGGTCCGCAAAAACGCCGATCTAGACAGTTTATTGCGGACAATGGTACGCAGTTTAGCGGGGTTTGGTCGCCAGTTTTGTTTACGTCTACTTGGTTAACTGGCAAGACGTGACCGCTTTGGAGGCTTTGTAAATCAACGGTTCTGTCTGGATCAGGATTGGTCGATACTTAGAAAGAAAATAGAAATAGTTTGGAACATTTTGTAGATACATACGACAAAACTTAAATTATTTGAAAGGAACAGCATCGAGGTATTCACCTTATCATTAAGCTGAGTGGGGACCGTTTCTGATTTTTAGACTACTTCTCGACAGTTTTAAGCAAAATGCTTATTTTCCATGGGTCATTCCTGCACCAAATGTTTATGTTTAGCCCAATGCACAATGGTTGATTGGTAGACAGTGCTTTATGGCATTAAGATTGTCCCCGTAATATCTATATCAGCCGAAAATCGTCCACTGCTGGACACAGGCCTCCCCCAAAGAGTTCCAAAGTTACCGGTCCTGCGCCACCCGCATCCAGCGGACTCCCGCAACCTTTACCAGGTCATCAGTCCACCTTGTGGGAGGCCTACCAACGCCGCGCCTTCCGGTACGTGGTCGCCACTTGAGAACCTTTCCGCCCCAATTTTTTACTATATTGTGCAATCAACACACACAAATGGTCGGCTGAGTGTGTCGTCGATGGTACACTAAGTTTAGTGTTAGTAAATTAAGTAGGTAATTTAGTAAGTAAATAGGTAAACACAACAATGTTTGACTTTTGGAAGGGAGCGGACATTCGCGGACAAACTGTCCTCAGTTTGGCGAAGCAGGAAGGAATGTACTTGCCATTGTTGTTTTTTATTGAGAATAAATAAATAAAAAAATAAAAAATAATGTTGAAATAAATAAATTGGGACTGTCTACGGTTTTATAGACAGATTATAATCTAAAATCACTTCCGTGCCTCGTTTACATAAGAAAGGCTGCAGTACGTGAATACACTAGGAAAATAAAATCTCCAGTACCCAGATATTGCTACAGCTTAATAGTATTCGAGCTTCGTATTTTAAAATTTTGGTAACCGCATATTGTATTGAGTTCTAGATGAAGGCTAAGTCTGTCTAATTCTAAGGAAGTAATAATAATAAATAAAATAAAAATTGTTTATTCAAACCGAGATCCATAATAGTGTTAGTAAAAAAATGAGGCTTAAAAGACTATATTAGTATAACACGATTAAGTTTAGTTTAAATAAAATTTTAACTACATTTTCATTTAGGTACTTTTTTGGTTACCTATGGCCGAAAGGTAGGACCAAGTAGTGAATATTTTATCCCCTACTTGGCCCTACCAATGACCACTTCAACCCAATATTTGGTGAGCGGGCAGTCGAGGCGCTCTGCCAACACCCTCAGCATACTGTTGCTGCTACCGCGCATCCGTTTTAGCAGTGACGCTATTCTTTTCCGCCGAATGGCAAAAAAGTCGTCCTCTTGGGCTTCGGCAAACATGCCTGATGCACTGCAGTGCTTCGGCAGCTTCAACAGCATTATGTAGCAAGCAGCAATAATACCTTTACGGCTTTGTCCGCTGTACAAATGTTTTCTTTTGTATAGTTTTTTGTAGTAAAAAAAAAAACCTTTGTATTTTCCATAAGAAATAAAAGAGTGATACAATAAATGGCTGCGACTCACAATCAGCATATGTTTTACGATATTTTTTGGGAAACCTCTTATTTGAAATAGCATTTTCAGTATTATTAACCCCCAACGGAAAAACGACGTGTGTGTGTGTGTCTGTCTGATGCACCTAAACGAATGGACCGATTTGAATGCGGTTTTTTTATCCGAAAGCTGACGTGATCGAGATGGTTTTTAGCTACGTTTCAACAAAATCGGCTCAGCCATTTTTGAGATATGGAACTTTGAAATGAAAATCTCGGGTGTTTTTCAACTTTTCTAAGATGTAGTTTTATTTATAATCATTCAAGTCGGCGACGATAAAATTTAAAGGTTCACGTTTGAAAGTATTGTTAACACCTCACATAAAATGGGGCGTTGCACAGAAAAAAAATTACGCTTCTATATCTCCATTTTTGTGTGTCTGGCTTGATATGACTGGTTTTGATCAGGATTCTTTAGTATTCACAGATACAATATTAGTCACTCTGCGAGCTGTAGAAGTTTCAAGTCCGTTTATTGTTGAAAAATATCCTAAACCTGAATCGAGGAAAAATGCTATAGGTATAATTATCGAACGTGCACACAAAATGTTACAAGAATCGGTTGTGAAATGCGACCTGTAACACAGAACTGTACAGCAGAACAACGGGACATCTGGACATCCGGACATACGAAATAATTATAGTCCAAGCTGAAACGGAGAGAGAGAGAGGTCGCTTCGCTCGCTCGTTTATCTATACGACCGCGATAGGTTCGAGAGTGGTCTAGCTGACAATTGATATAGGTACCTACACTTGACTTGCATTTAGTGTAGGTAGGTATGGTAAAACTATCAAATCCCTTTCCAAAGTAAAACCAATTGCGGTAGAATATGGCTTTGTGTGATGCTGATCAATAATAAGTTTCAGTAAAAAAAAACACTTTTGGTAGGTACAAGCTATTATTGCCGACTGTACTTTTCTGCTAACCATCATCAACTACTCATTGAGACGATTCTAACGAGCCCAAACTCGATGGGGTTGTGTCGTTTTATTGCAGAGTTCCTATGGCCAACTTCCAGCTCCAGCATCAGATAAGCTCCATGTCATCATAATATTGCATTGTCATGCGATATACATATGCATGCAAAATATCAGCTCAATCGGAAACCGGGAAGTGGGTCAAATTTAACTTGCAAGATTTGATTACAGACAGACAACGGGACAGGTGAAAGTAAAGAAAAGCTTGTAAAATCTAAATGATTCAAAGATTCGAAGATCATGATCTAATATTTATAGGTACAGATCTCCTGATACAGGTATCTCTATAACTATTAGGAGATCTCAACCTTACTCTAAACTGAACCCTATTTGTTAACTGAAATACATAAACATTATTTTCATTAAAAAACAAAAGATCTTAGCAGTACCCTGTAGCGAAGCAGTAAACCACGCGACTTTCATTCTGGAGGTTGTAGGTTCTAATCACCTTACAGGGATTTTTTCAAAAATGTATTTATGTGCAAAAAATATAAATATAATAAGGTCTAGTTTTCCCCCTAGGTTGGAAATTCAGATGGCAGACGTTTTCGTAAAACTAGTTCCTATGCCCAATCTTAGGTGTTAAACCCGACCCCGGGTTCCTTAAGGGCACAACCGGGAATAATGCCAGGAGGAATATAAGAGATCTTAGCAGTAAGTGAGTTTCGTTATTTTATTTTACTTATTACTTCGAATAACCTAAACCCCCTTCCAGGTATAAGTTCACCTTTGTACTTACTTAACCTATTCTGTATTGTGTACCATAAAGCATTTACAAGTACATACATACTAAAACACTAGTGACACAAAACACAAAAAACGTACTGGTTCCATATCCACGACAGAAAAGGCCAAAAGAAACATTTAATTACAGTGACTCACAGTAAATCGCGACTCAAGAGCCCTTAGAACGCGCCCTTAGTTCGCGCTCCTCACTAAGAAACAAAGAGCACGTCCCTTTTGGTTGAGAAGAAAACTTTTATCTCGAACCCTTTAATGTCAAAAGTGAGCCTTTAAAAAGGATAACCGCTCCCATACTTACACGACGGTCCATCGTGAATACGGTTATGGAAGGATGGGTGTGCGTAAGCTTATCTCATAATACTTTATATGTTTGCGAAAATGTAATCTTTCCATCAACTTAAGTCATCCAAAGGGCAATGGAGAGGGCTATGTTGGGAGTTTCTCTGCGTGATCGCATCAGAAATGAGGGTATCCGCAGCAGAACCAAGGTAACCGATATAGCCCTCCGAATCGCTAAACTAAAGTGGCAGTGGGCGGGGCACATTGCATGTAGAACCGAGGGCAGTTGGGACGGAAAGGTTCTTGAGTGGTGACCACGTACCGGAAGGCACGTCGTGGGTAGGCCCACACAAGGTGGACTGATAACCTGGTAAAGGTCGCGGGAGTCCGCTGGATGCGGGTGGCGCAGGACCGGTCACTTTGGCACTCTTTAGGGGAGGCCTTTGTCCAGCAGTGGACGTCTTTCGGCTGATATGATGATGATGATCAACTTAATCGGATTCGGGTTTCTCTCTTAAATCTCGCACAGCCAGACCCATCCATCATAAATTGCAAGTTATATACTATAGTCATGATCCTGCACATCTAAGAAAAAGTCTCGAGAAGTGTGTGAAAGAAAATATTCCATAACACAGGCGCTCATAACGATAGTAATAAGGACATTCATATGCGAAAATAGAAAAGAATCCCCCCTGAGAGTCGAGCAAAATGAAATGCGCACTGCGACTTGTTCATATAATTAAATGTTCCATACATTTAATTATATGAACAAGGTAGGTATATACTCGTAGCTCGGATTGCTACGCAAAATTAGAAAATCCGAAGTGTCATTTGTCCAAAATTATATTTTTTTCGAATTTTATAATTCCGAAAACGTTATTGATTTTTTAGGATATAGTATAATATAATAGTATAGATGAATTATCGAGAACATGGAATTGCATTTGTAGTGGTAGTATGAGAAAATGGAAAATTCAAATATATTCTTACACACATACAATACTACTACATATGCAATTCCATGCTCTCGTTAATTTATCTATAACGTAAACTAACCTATTTAATTTATATGTCCCATTAAATCATCTCCTTCCAAATTTTCGGTAAGCGGAAAATGGCGTTCGGAATTTTTAAAGTCTGGTACAAAATTACTCTTTGGTTTTTTTTTGTGTTCTCGAATCCAGGTATAGCAACAGTCAAGGGACTGGTGATATTTCATCCCATTTACATAATGACGTAGAAAAACGGGCTGGCTTTCTTTCCTAGTGCTTTCTATGAAACCTAACATAAGGTTTTACACAACACAGCAGCACAACACAGGTATGACAAAACACTGGGTAAATATCATCAGATCATCACTGGCCAAATAAAGTGATGATCTTTGCCCAGTGTCGCAAATAAGTATGTAATATTAATTATTTATGTAGCTTTATTATTATTATTATTTCCTAATCATACATTTGTCAATTATTATTCTTAATGTTAAAATATGGGTTTTTACCTGATTTTTTTTTTTTTTTTTTACCAACTTTTTAAAAACTACCTCGTTTTACGTGTTATTGTAATACGTGCCCTCTATAATTTCACTATACCTACAACTTAGACAAGTTGAAAAACCCCCGACATTTTCATTTCAAAGTTCAATATCTCAAAAACGGCTGAACCGATTTTGTTGAAACATAGCTAAGAACCATCTCGATTACGTCAGCTTTCGAATAAAAAAAACCGCATTAGCAGTAGCTACGATGTCACAGACAGACACACAGATTACTAGAGAAATTCTCAGGTCAAGAGTTCCCTAAACCGACGAGCATGTTTGGAAAATGCCATGAAAGCGAATGAAGCAAGAAACGCGAGTGGAAAACCGTGATCGCTGCCTACCCCTCTGGGAAATGGGCGTGATTATATGAATGTATAATTTCACACTTTCAGTGCCAGGAAGCGCTTGCTCTGCTGGTAGGCGCTTTACTCTACAAACGGGTTTTTACTTATTATCGGTTTCGACCGTAGCGCCGCTATGAAATTGTTGGCGCTGAATGATTTAATTTTGGACCCGGACTAAGAAGTTTGAAGTCCATTAAGTTTTTTTGAATATTCTGATTTTGAAATTTAAGAACGACAATGTTAAGAAGTCGATATATGATATGATATAAGTATATCATATTTATATCGACTTTCACATAAATAATATTGAAACTACGACTAAGATTTATGAATCCGGGACACTTCTTCTTATTTCAGCACAGATAAAACCCGCTTTCATTGCCCTTCTGTGTATAATTCAGATGACGATTCATCTTTGCTTAAATTATACATGCGGCCGAACCTTTGGCGCTTTCCCTAACCCCATCCCAACTTTTTCTGAACAACTTAATATTATCATGCCTACCTCGCGCACTGCCGGCTTTCTCTCCGTTTTACACATTCACACACATAACAAACACAGCACTTCACTTCACCACACTGGTGCACTCGGTACACTGATCGGGAGAAACGACACCACGCAACACGTCTGCCTCTCTCGACGCCAGCCGCGGTACTGGCTGGGAGCTCGCAGGCTCGACTTTTTTTTTCATCTTAAAGGCACGGAAACTCGTTAGAGTGCCAAAGTTTTTTTCAATTGTTTTACTCGTTGCTAATGTCAGTTCGCGGAGGAATTAAAGAGGGATAGGTAGTGTCAACTGTGGATGATTAAGCGATATTGACGGAACAAGCAACGAGTCGTGAAGCTTGCGACTGGTGAAGATTAATTAGAGTTGTTATCATGTTTCGCAGTTCTGCTGCTTATTGAATAAAGATTAACTAATGAAGAATGATTATGTGTCAAATTTAGTATCACATGGCGTAAACGGGTTGCGCCGTTTATCGGTGCATAATATTTTGTCACATTCTGAGTTATGTCGTATGTGTGAAGTGACGTATATTTTAATCTATAGCATTGTATAAATAAGCCCTCAAAGATTTTGTTAGGCTGGTTTTGACTGTTTTTGACATTGCTTGTGCATTTTGTTTCACAAGTTACATATTTACAAAACTAAATTGGCAACACTGAGCTATATAACGACTGGCTGTCTCCATCGCCAGACTAACTTTATGATAATAACTTTGCATTGTCATCTGACTTGCCCAATTGTATAAAATTTTAACTCCATTGGACTTTGGGAAGTAGGTGAAGTTTGCCTTGCAAAATTTGACCACAACCGACTAACAAACTAACTTACTTACCTATATACCTTCACAACAAGTTAACTATGTAAATCCTTGTAAAACAGCATCCAACAGCGGGTGCCAGTTTTAGTAAGGCGTAGTTAAGTACCTAATTACCCTGCTGGATTCTTGTTTACATTGTGCCAAAGATCCGAAGACTAAACGAAAATAGGTACCTATATCCATATATAACTATGTTAGGTTAGTACCTTTCATGTCCTGAAAACCAACAACGGAACATGGTTTTAAAAAATAAAATTGTGAAATTCGGAAAAATTTTGCTTCCGGACCAATGGCCCTTCGGCATTCAACACGAAAATATTCGGAAAACATTGCGCTTCAACTTATTAATTTAATATATGCTATTGTAATACTTAAGGGGGCACCTTCTTAACGACCCAGCCGGAATGATGCTTTTATATTATTAAAAAAAAAGATCAAAAAATGGACACTTTATACAAAATCATGAATGAATGAATGAATGTGTTTATTCACGAGAACACAAAACATAAAATACAATTAACATATAGTTCATGCACTTACAGTGAGTGTAGAGATGAGCTTTAGTTTAATTTAATGTTCTGCTTACGGATATAATAGTATGATTAATACTTATGGCAAATACTCATTGACGCTATAAAATCAAAATTTACATAATAATTTATGAAGTTCAGATTTAAATTTAAAGTCGGGTAATGATTTTAAAGTTGCTGGAATCTTATTAATTATTTTAATGCAGATAATGTACGCACTCTTTTTCCTAGTTGTTAGATTGTGCGGTATAAGTGTCATTTGATACCTCCTTAGCATGACATGACTTTGTCGGTTTTGTTACAAACTTCATACTAATGGAGCGTTTACGTTTCATAATGTTGCCGATTTGAGTATCAGTCAGCATCCCTATTATGTATCATAGCTCTTTATATAATACTACAACATTTGTTAAATAGACGCCGTCTGTTTCAAGATATCGAGATATTACTAGACAATATTACAATCTATTATTAACACTTACGTACTTCCTAGGACATCTAGATTCACTTAGTAGCTAAACAAAAGCCAAAATGTTAAACTGACGAGTTCTTAAAGATATTCATAATTGCAAAGACATGAATATTTAATTTCGTTTCAGCTCGAGATCTCGCTAACTAGATACTCTAACGTCTTATTGTTACTTTGAGTTCTATTATTGCTAACTTTTGTACCTTATTCTTGCTTAGTGATATTTGCAGTGTATATTTTGCTAATTTCCCTTTTAGCGCGCCTAAAAATACAATGCGAAGGTAAACATAGAATGGATAAAGGATTTAGTTAAGAAGTTTTATTTTTTATTACGTCTCGGTTAGCAAAGTATAAAATACACGTAGGTTACTTTTAAACTCCTTTGTTAGAAAATAATAACGTTTCAGAAAGTTAATGTGATTCGTCGAAATATCATACAAAAAAAACAATCAATATCATGTGTGTCCATAGGCTACGGTACCAGCTTAACATCAGGCAGGCCGTAAGTTTGTTTGCCACCGTCGTTGTATAAAAAAAACCGCCAAGGAGATAATTCCACAGTTTTACCACTTGCAACGGTTTTAAAATTCTCTCCTATTCAAAATATTCGCAATTAATAGAAAGTTGTTTTTTCACTGTTCAATGCCGTGCATGAGAATATTAAAACAGAAGTTATTACAGTGTGGTGTACTTACCGCTCTTATGGAATAGGGCTCCGTTAGACCTTTTAACAGTATAATATCGATGTATTGCAAGCGCCGAGCGGACGACGTGTCAAAACTTGCCATATTATTATGTGATACCGTGAATTGGGGTTACTTTAATTCCTGGGTTTACATTGATCAAAACTTCTCTTCATGTTTAAACTCTAATTACTTATACGCTTTCTGAACGCATCGTTTGGTTTTTTTTACGAATGGCAGCATTGAACGTCGCTATCAGTGTGTCTTTACCAGTCGTGAGATCGGGCACGCCGATCGATGAAAAAAAAAATTAAATACGTGCGTACTCATTTTACGAACTTTTAATAGCTTGTATAACTTCTAAGGTACAACTTTCAGTAAAGTAAATGCATTATTTTTATGTAATTCACTGAATCAGGCATGTATCTGGCTATAACATCAAATACTGTTGCAAATCACAATCTTGACGGCCATTTGCTTTTTTCGATATTTGTAGCATGGGGTGTCATTGATCACTTCTGAGGGTTTACTTTGATCACTGATAACCTCATCATCATCATCATCATATCAACCGAAAGACGTGCACTGCTGAACAAAGGCCTTCCCCAGAGAGTGCCACAATGAGTGGTCCTGCGCCACCCGCATCCAGCGGACTCCCGAGACCTTTACCAGGTCATCAGTTCACCTTGTGGGGAGGCCTACCCATGCTACGCCTTCCGGTACGTGATCGCCAGTCGAGAACCTTTCCACCCAAACGGCCATCGATTCTACGTGCAATGTTACCCTTTTGTGAATGATAGCCTTATTTAACGGCCTCCGTAGCCCAGCGGGTAGTGACTCTGCCTACGAAGCTGGAGGTCCCGGGTTCGAATCCCGGTCAGGGCATTTATTTGTGTATTTATCACGAATATTTGTTCCTGAGTTATGGATGTTATATATGTATATAAGTATCTATATGTATGTATCTATTATATATATCATCGCCTAGTACCCACAACACAAGCTTTACTGAGCTTACCGTGGGCCTAGGTTGATTTGTGTAAGATTGTCCCGTAATATTTATTTATTTATTTATTATTTATTTAATAAAAATAAATACCCTTTTTTTTTCTTTGTCAAAGTAACCCCAAAGGCACATAAACCTATATAAATCCTAAGCCTGTGGATTTTTTTAAGGCAACAATATTTTCTGTCACTCTAATTATTAGATGTGACACTAATCTGCAATGCCCTAATTATAATCTCTATTTAATTCTATATTAGTCACCAGTTTAATTAAAACTGTCTCTAAATATAAATCACCTGAATATAAGATCTGTCATCAAAATAATAGATCTGTCACCAAAATAATTGATCTGTCTCCTAATAAATGGATCAGTTCCTTAATTTAATTTAAAAAAATGCCTAATAGGGACGGAGTCAACGGAGTCAAATCAGCTTCTTTTTTTTTTTTCGTCAATGCTATAAATTTCAAAAGATATAAGTTGGTTTTACTTTAAATAACTTTAGATATAAATAAATGATTAAAGGTAAAAATAGCTACCAAAACCCGAATCAGCGCACTCCACTGCCACGTGGTCTTGTCTGTCCTACCCCTAGAGTGTATATAAAAGCCCGTGGCGAGCGAAGCGACCCGGCGATCTCCCGAGCGGAGCGTAGGTCGAGTGCGCACGTGAAACGAAGGGCCGAGTAAGCGAGTTTCTGGCGGGAGCCTGGGCATGGGCAGAGGGCGGTAGACTGAGTTCCAGAAACGACAGCGGGGCTCTGACTTAAAAAAAAAATCATTTTTTTTTCCAGCGATTAAAAATTTGTTTTAATACTTAATAATTTTTATATTGTTTGGTGATTCTATTTTAGTGACAATTTAATTTTTTTTAAACCAAATATAATTATTTGGTGATAGATATTATTTCCAAGTAATTCTTTATTGATTTTAGGTAATCCTTTTACTATTATTAGGTGATTCAATTTAGGTGACAGATCTATTATTCTAGAAACTGAAAATGCATTTATTAGGTGACTGATAAAATCATACCCTTTTTTTAATATGTTCTCGAGTTTTTTTTTTCTTATTGGGGCCACTATCATAATCCGTTAAAAATAGGGGGTTATAAAGTAACCCCGATGTCAGTATAAAGTTGATCACCGACTTAATATTTTTTTTCTAAGAGATACATAAAAATATGTTTTGTTGTTAGTGCAATCGATAGAGGACCAAAAACCGATATTTGTATTTTTTCCTTATTTTTTTGGATAAACGTTTAGGGAGATACAGACGTTTTAATTCTGAAATTGATCAAATTAACCCTATTTCACGGTACGTCGAGTTAGATTGACTTCAGAGTATATGATTTGCATGTACATCGAGCAGCTATGACAATTTTAACAGCTTTATACTTGCAGTGTATGTTAGTTTTCCCCTCACTGCCTCGGAAAGCCGTCTTTTATCCTTTAAAAGCATTGAGCAAAAGCTAGTGGGTGGGTGGTAATTTGACCTTGGAGCGTATCTCATGTATCTCATGAACCGTGATAGTTAGACAGTTGAAATTTTCACAGATGATGTATTTCTGTTGCCGCTATAACAACAAATATTAAAAAATATAATAAAATAAATATTTAAGGGGGCTACTATACAAAAAAACTTTTCAGAATTGCTTGTTCCCCTCATCAGGCGCTGGGTCTCAAAATGTATGGGAAAAATAAAATCCGACTCGCACTTGATGTTATTTGTTATAATTTGTGTATACAAGGGTGCTCATTTATTATTTAAATTAAGTAAAGTTGTTTTGAAGGTTGCACTTTCCTCGCTACAGTGAGGTGAAAAGTTTTGTGTTACACACGGGTGCAAAATGTATTTTACTTCTCGTGTGTTGAAACACTCGCTTCGCTCAGGATTCTATTTTAGAATCCTTTCGCGTGCTCGTGTTTCAATTCCACACTCGCGGGTAAAATACAACTTTGCACCCTTGTATAACAAATAACTATTAACTAGGTGTGAATTCTTGCAAGTCTTTGATCCATTTCCTGGAGTTCAATCGCGTTGAAATGGGTGTACTTATCAAACCAACTTAATCATGACCCACCATGGTACCTTGTCACAATTAACTGAGGTATTAACGTCATATGATCGTGCGTATGTTCGTTAACTGTAACAAGGTTCTATGGTGGGTTATGATTCAGTTGGTTCGATAGTACATTAGTATAAGTCTGATATCAATGCAATAAGTACGAGTATTAAATAAATAATAAAAAATAAAAAAATGTTTTATTCTACCATAATTCAGATTTCATCTGCATGCTAAATCATGTTGTGTATAATTGATTCAACCTATTTGACTAGTATCAAACATTATTAAATAATTTAATATAACATTCATTTCATTTCAACATAACAACATAATGAGCATTCCGATAACATTCACGAAAATTAATTAAACTTTAAAAAAAAATAAAAAATAAATATATAATTAATTAAGATATTTCATTATACAACATATTATACTACTCCTGATTAATTATGGCAGTCGCCTCTTTGGCGTAGGCCTCCCCCAGCATTCTCCATGTACGGTCAACCAATTTGATTCCTAGGCCATCATAGAACCTTGCCGTTGTAAATGCTATGTCAATACGGGTTACCAGGATTATTGCGTCGCTATTCAATTCAATTCAATTCAAGACATTTATTTCAACCAACTGGGATCATAGATAAAGTTAGTTACAGTTTCTTAGCCTACAGTTAGTAAGTACTATAACCTAATACATATAAAATAAGGACAATACTTAGTAGGGCTTGACTGTCAGTACGTGGATCATATGGCAGTGATTCACATACTCACAGTCAAACCTCTCCGCAAATGCACTCAGTATACCACTAGAGCTAGCTCGCACCCTTCGCGCCAGGGATGTGCAGCGTTTCCTCATAGTTGTATAGAAACAGTCAACTCTGGCATCCGCGAACATCCCGGACGCACTACAGAAACGGGGCAGCCCCAGTAGCACCCTGAAGGCATTGTTGTACTGTACACGTAGGGCGTTGTACTGTTTTTGCGTATAAGAGACCCACAGACTGCTCATGTAGAGGGTCGTACAGAAGGCTCTGAATAGAGTTACTTTTACCTCAGCAGAACAACGAGCAAATCTGCGGGCCACCATGTTCGCTCTAACAGACAACGCCCTCCGTTCTCGCTCAATGTCTGCATCGTCCCTCAGGTCAGAGGTTACCACATGTCCCAAGTATCTGAAGGTATCCACCCTTTTTAATGGTGTTCGTAGCAGCTCTGCTATGTAGCAGTTAAAATGACAGGGTTCTACGGTGGCCTAGGAATCAAATTGGGTGACTGTACCTCTGTCTCTAGCTAGTCTAACCCATATGGCACCACAACGTTTTCTGAATAGGTATGTCTTCCCATCTTTTCTTAGGTCTGAAAAAAAGGAGGAGGTTCTCAATTCGTCTGTATGTTTTTTTTGTGTGTTTGTTACGCGATAACTCGGTAATTTATGAACCGATTTGAAAATGTACTTCTTTGTTTAAAAGCATATACTTCCAGATTGGTCCCGTTGTCACCAAAATCCAGTTATGATGATGGGATCCTGGAGAAATCGAGGGAACTCTTCAAAATTTATAGGCAAACTTGAAGCAATTTGGCTACTGATTTGAAGTCAGTTAAAACTTTGTTTTCAAAGTAAATTATCTCAGTCCAGTTCGTGGTGTCCACTCTATAACTTTTCTTGTCCATCTATTTTCCTTCAGTCGGGAAGTATGTCCTGCCCATTTACATTTCAGACTTCTTTTTCTCTCTACAATGTCAGTAATTCTC
This sequence comes from Epinotia brunnichana, assembly GCA_963854355.1. Taxonomy (NCBI): domain Eukaryota; kingdom Metazoa; phylum Arthropoda; class Insecta; order Lepidoptera; family Tortricidae; genus Epinotia; species Epinotia brunnichana. The sequence goes on from OY977939.1 coordinate 35,544,655, forward strand.
GTTCTTTTCCTAATATCAGTATTCCTTACTCTGTCCACAATTTTGATTCCTAGCATACTACTCTTCTTCTTTGCCCAGCCCATTTCCCATTGTAGATGGGGTCGGGCCTCCTCGTACGTTGGCGCCAGGATATTCTATCCTGGGTTGTCGATGTAGTCAGGTTAAGTGTCCTCATTTCTTTTTCGACATTGGACCACCACGTTGCAGGTGGTCTTCCTCTTCCTCGGGGGTGATTTGGGGTGCTCAGGGTTTTCCTCACGGAGTAGTTCTCATCTCGTTGCATAATATGTCCGTACCATCTCATCCTGCTTTCTTGGAGTTTTTCCGTGACCGGTGCAACTTTGAACGAGCCGCGGACATATTCGTTTCGGATCTTATCGAGGCGTGTGACACCGCCAGCCCACCTAAGCATTTTCATTTCTGCCACGTGCAGCTTTTGTTTCTTCCTAGCATACTACATACCTACGTTTCATTTTCTTTTGTTGTATAGCTAACCTTGTTTCGTCCTTTTTGCGTAAATACCATGTCTGGTACCCGTAAGTTAAGCACGGGAGAATTGCTACTTCGTATAAGTAGTTTCTTTTTAATGTGCATTGATATGTTTTTATTTTTCATAACTTCACTTAAGCACCAGTACTTTTCCAAGAAAGGCCGATTCTGCGATTTATGTCATTCTCAGTCTGATCTTCGAAAGAGATAAGTTATCCCAAGTACGAGTATTATGATAACATAAAGCTGGTCTACTGATTGAGACAGAACTCATAAAACACAAGATAAACACGTCGTATTCATCATTGGAATCATCTCTATGACTGTGCAGAAATGAAAATTGGTAAAGAAACTAATACAAAATTTTCAATTTGGACAGAAATAGATTAGTAGATGAAGTGTATTGTGGGCGATGGGCTAGCAACCTATCACTGCAACATCACATTTTGTCGATCTTTTATACCCACATTCATGCTAAAAGTGGCACTGGAACACAAGTTTAATGTGCTCTACTTACCCCTTTTAGGGATAAAGGCGTGATTGTATGTAGATTATAACTTCAGTCACCCAACCATAGAGTGTTTAAGAGCAATGAGTGTTTGGCCTAGCCAGCTCTACCAGAGCTCACAATAGGGCAAAATACTTATTGCTAGAGTCACCGTCATCGAGATCTATGAGGATTTTATATACAAACTTCACTGTGCTTTGACCCAATGGCCAGCTAGTTCTATAGGTTAACTACAACGCTCAATTAAATACAATCCCCGTAAACCGTTCGAGCGTCTCTGACAATGGAATCATCGTGCAGCATTAAGCAACAATAATATGTCAGCGTTGCCTTCTCGATAACCGAGGTCCAAGCCTTTGTCCCGAATATTAGAATAGAATTTCTCGAATGCAAATTCTGTCGCTATCACAAAGGGTTGGGTTATCGGGATCCATCAATTAAAACCCTTGAAGAGCCCAGCCTATCTACTGGGGAAATGTATGGATTCTGATCACGTAAAAGCAGTAATTAAATTGTGCGATTAGGTATCGATGTATGGAGGTTTGTTGTTGCAAATCTTGTTTCCTTGATTGCCTAATAGGTTTTATTAAGGGGTAATCAGACATATAGTTTTGATTCCAATGTGATTTCAATGTGTTTCGCGTGCACTGCCACGTGTATGGTCCACATTATTACAAGCTTTATATTAACTTGCACTGTTCGTATGTATGTAAATATGTAAGTATGTAAATAATGTAAAGATGTAAATAACTAGGTATGTAATGTATGTAAGTTGTCCGTCAAAATTTGCAATCCTTTTTTCAGTCACTTCCCGATATCCAATAATATGATGACTTGAAGCTGATCTGGTGCTGGAGCTGGAAGGTGGCCATAGGAACTCCGCAATAAAACGACACAACCCCATCGAGTTTGTGCTCGTTAGAATGGTATCAATGAGTACTTGATGATGGTATGCAGAAAAGTACAATCGGCAGTAAACGCTTGTACCAAAAATTACATTTTTGACAGCAACTTATTTCAACTGATCTCATGGCCATTGCTTGTTGTCGGCGCGTGCCATATTTTGCGAAAAAAGTGGTAATCGCAACTAAGAATGTCCATTGAATAATGAATCTATCGTTCTAGGCAAAGATTCAAAATATACCAACAAATACAAAGGCACGGCAAGACCCATTAAATTTTGTTATTTTTCCGCCGCCGTTCCTCTACCCCACACCCACACGCCACACTCAGCATTTACGAGTACTAGAGCGTTCGCTAGAATGATCGTGAAAATGTTCGTAACGATGTTCGGCTCTTTGCTTGGCTCTGTTCGTTGTTCAGAGGGGTAATCACGTAACGTTTAAAACGCGCGTTAGGACAATTTAACTGATATTTTTCCATATAAAAAGTGACATTTAGACCTACCTGACGCGCGTAGAATGCTATACGTGATCGACCAGCTGTTCGACAAATTTAAAAACGGCAAATGCTTGATGTTCTGTTTTGTTAGGTACCTTTAAAGACATGTAATAAAACGTATATACCTACTTTACTTTATATTCTGCCTGACATATAAAATAATGTGTTTTATCGATAAAACTCTGATTTCTGAAAGTAAAAGCCCAGTTTAAAATTATTTTTAATAACAACTACACGTACATTTTGGTATCACGGCTCTCACGTTTATTTGCTCTTGAGTGAGCCAATTAAGAAAGTAACTCATTGTTTTAGAAAATATTTTATCAGTTCGTAAATAAAAAAAACTAAAATATATTTTTTAACAAATAAGAAACTAATAAGCACAGACTGCTTTTACCGAACGAATTCAATTCATTTCACTTTGTGTTTTTGCAAAGGATTTTGTCTGGGCTTTGAAAAAGTTTTGACATTCACCTTCAAGTTCAAATAAGTTTACAGACAGACGTCTGTGTTAAGTATTTATTTTCAATCTAGAATTTTTGATAATAATACTTACACACAAGATTGAAGCAAAGCTTTCTCTCGCAATATGATAAGGTGTATTTGTAACCCCCTTTGTAATTGAGGGAGGTTATAAGTTTAACATATTATGGTGTATCTTTGTATGACTACCACTTTAGCCTAGTTGGTAATGACTGCCTATGAAGCAAGAGGTCCAGGGTTCGAGTCCCGGTAAGGACATCTATTTGTGTGATGAGCACAAATATTTGTTCCTGAGTCATGAATGTTTTTTTTTATTAGGGTATTTATTTATCTATATAAGTATGTTAAACGTCGTCTAGTACCCATGGTACAAGCTTTGCTTTGTTTGGGACTAGGTTGGTTTGTGTAAGATTGTCTGCAAATATTTATTTATCTATGTGTCTAGTATGGCATCGTAGATCAAAAACGATGAACCGATCTGAGTGTGGTTGCTTTTAATCTGAAGTTTTATTCTTTTTTCCGTACCTCAAAAGGAAAAAACTAAATCCTTATAGGATCACTTTGTTGTCCGTCAGTCCGTCTGTCAGTCTGTCTGTCTCTCTGTCTGTAAATACCCTTTGTATCTTTTTTTATCTTTTCTTTTATGAGTTACCACAATAAGAATATATGTTAATTTAATTTAATTGACATAGTGATGTCATGTAATATTTACAATATTATAAATAAATTACTTATGACTTATCGGGAACGCTTGAAATTAAAACCATATAGGTACTCAAGTTTATAGTCCCTTGAAGCTGTAAAAAAATCAAACTTCTATGTTAAAGGAAATAAAAATAAGGCCGTTTATGCCGCAAAAAACGTATGTTTCGTTCGACACTCTCAAGGGAATCAAAATTTATAGGGTTTTTTTTCGCTGACCTAGAACTATAAAATTTTGCAAGTAATATCGTCTTTTACTACAAGTACTGGGAAAAATCTGAAAACTATACATTTGTAATTTTGTACGGAACCCTCGGTGGGCGAGTCTGACACGAACTTGTCCAGTTTTTAGGGTTCCGAAGCCAAATGGCAAAGAACGGAACCCTTATAGATTCGTCATGTCTGTCTGTCTGTCTGTCTTTCTGTCCGTCCGTATGTCACAGCCACTTTTTTCCGAAACTATAAGAGCTATACTACTGAAACTTCAGTAGTAAGTAGAAAGTAGATGTATGATGTGAACGGCATTAAGATTTTGACACAAAAATCTAAAAAAAACATTAAGTTTTGGGGGTTCTCCATACTCAGAACTGAAATTCAAAAATTTTTTTTCATCAAACCCTTACGTGTGGGTTAGGGGTTATCTATGGATAGGTCTTTAAAAATGATATTGAGGTTTTAATATATTTTTTTTCTAAACTGGATAGTTTGCGCGAGAGACACTTCCAAAGTGGTAAAATGTGTGCCCCCCCCCCCCCCCTGTAATTTCTAAAATAAGAGAATGATAAAACTACAAAAAATATAAGATGTACATTACCATGCAAACTTCCACCGAAAATTGGTTTGAACGAGATCTAGTAAGTAGTTTTTTTTTATACGTCATAAATCGTAAACCGCAATTTGTTTTACGGAACCCTTCATGTGCGAGTCCGACTCGCTTTTTTTAACTTATAGTTCTTAGCTACGTCTGTTGTGTGAATGGGGTTGATAATTTAAATTAACGAAGTTATAGTGACATTTCGGGACATAAAAATATCATATTTCCTCCTCCTCACGTCGTATTCTTCATTGCTGATAGTCGAGTCATTTTTTTTTGTTGCGGATGCAACAATACTTTGATAAGAGTAAGCCACCTCTGTCTGTCCTTTGTATCGTAAAGTGCATCGTAACGTGCATCGTAAAGTTTTGCGTCAGTGACTGTAGGTGCAGGTTGATCACGTAACGCATTGTACGCGCGTCAGGTAGATCTAAATGTCACTTTTTATATGGAAAATTACAGTTAAACAATCCGCGCGTTCGAAACGTTACTTGATCACCCCTCTGGGAACCGATTTTTGACTTTCTAGCGCTCGACTCTTTCACTCGAAAACTGTCAAAATTATGAAATACTATTTTGCAATATTATAGCGATAGAAAATTTAAAACGTCTAATCCCAATAAGGTCTAGTTTTCCCTCTGGGTTGGAAGGTCAGATGGCAGTCGCTTTCGTAAAAACTAGCGCCTATGCCAAATCTTGGGATTAGGTGTCAAAGCGGACCCCGGGCTTCTTTAGGGGCACAACCGGGAATAACGCTAGGAGCATGAAAATTTAAAGCGAGTAATTGACCACTCATATTCAATTCGATTGGTAAGTTTTGCCTCGAATTTTGAGACAATAATCGTATTTATATTTGTTATGTATTTACAATTTATTATATGTAAGTCAACAAGTTACATAATTTACTTTGAAAACAAAGTTTTAACCGACGAAAAATCAATCATCCCCTATTTTCCTACCCTTAGGGTTGGTTTTTTTTTTCCAAATTTATATGGAACCAACTTTGGGGTATACCCTTTCCAATACAAAAAGAACTATCAAAATCGAACTACTCTGTAAAAAGTTATGCGTGGTCATACATAAAAAAAAATATATATACGCGTCGACTTGAGAACCTCCTCCGGTTTTTTCGTCGGTCGAAAATAAACTAGTATAATAAAATACACACGTCAATTAGTCAACCCCGCTCGTTATCGCTTCCGGTGCAAAAGTGCCCATAATGCTTATGGCATTACCCCGCTGGATGGCTATGGACAGTCTCTGCACCAGAAACGATTCGGTCTCTCTCCTTTTGCCTAAGTCGACGGCCTATGTCACGCACAATTTTTTTTTATATTTGTAACATTTTCGAGCACTCGAAAGTTAAAAATCGGTCCCGTGAGTGGACTACGATCTCTATCTCTAGTAACAAAAGCAAAGCGCCCTAAAGACCTACTTGCAAAATAAATATTTCAATTTTGAATTTAGGGTTTGCCGTGAATTTTGCGTCTTTTCGTAGTGCACCGGTTACTGACAGATCAGTACACAAACTCTTTACACAGACATTCAACAATCCTGTACAGACAGCCAAGAAAATAGTCTAACACTTATGAACACATTCACTGCCAAGAATGAAGAAGAAGAAGTGAAGAAAGAAGAAGTGTTAGAAGTGTCTAAATGTATATGTAATTGTGTAATTTTGTATCTGCGAAATAAACTAATTTTCTTTATTTTCTTCTTAAAATCGCTACGCGCTACGATCGTCGCCGATCCCGTGGTTTTTAGGGTTCCGTACCAAAAAAGTAAAAAAGGAGCCCTTATGGTGTGACTCTGTCCTATGTAGTGGTAGATAGATAGATAGATAGATGTTTATTTGTAAAGTCATGTACATGAGATCTTAAGATTATACAGAAAGGCTTCCATGACACCCTGTTAGGGCACACAAATGGTCTTATAAGTAACTTAATTATATATTTCAGGTCATGTTATTTTATGAAAAGTAATGTAAATGTCAAAAATATAAATAGATGTCAAGGTTGAGTCTAAGTTATACAATTTACTCAATTGGTTCAATTACAATTTACTTCCTACTATTTATTACTAAGTAGGTCCAGGTAAGGTAGGCCCCCTGTAGGCGGGTTCCTGGCAGTGAAAGTGTTAATTGAACGGGCGAGCGAAGTGAACGAAGTTCTATGCTTCAGCTTGGGCCAAAATTTGTTCGTATGTCCAGATGTCCCGCTGTCCCGCTGCTCTTCTCTACTACAGGTCGCATTTCCCAAGTGATTCTCGTGAAATTTTGGGAGCAGGTTCAATAATTTTATTGATTGGCCGAATCATCCCATTACATTACATTAATAATACAAAAATTTGAAATCATTAAAATAAAAAATTAAAATGAATTTCCAGTTTTTTTTTTGTGTCGAAGTAGTCACACAGTGGAAATCCACTTTCTGTCCTTGCTGTACCAAGTGTGTCTTAGCCTTTACATTTTTCCATTCATCTCATTGCAGTTCATGTAATCGATGCCATTATTCCGAGCGCGCTACATGGCTTCATGCAGAAGTAAGCCTTTTCAGCGTGTACCCTGCACGGAGACAGGACAAGATTCGACACGTTTTATATCCTCGTGACATATCACATGGCCATAACCATACGGGCAATTTCATGTCTAGGCGATGTCACAAAACTCACATTAGACTTTTTGTTCTTGTCTGTTTTTAACCCCCGACAGAAAAAGAGGGGTTTTATAAGTTTGACGTGTCTGTGTGTCTGTCTTTCTGTGTATGTGTGTGTGTGTGTGTGTGTGTGTGTGTGTGTGTGTGTGTGTGTGTGTGTGTGTGTGTGTGTGTGTGTGTGTGTGTGTGTGTGTCTGTGGCATCGTAGCTCCTAAACGAATGGACCGATTAGAATGCGATTTTTTTTATCTGAGAGCTGACGTGATCGAGGTGGTTCTTAGCTAGGTTTTAACAAAATCAGTTTAGCCGTTTTTGAGGTATTGAACTTTGAAACAAAAATATTGGGAGTTTTTCAACTTTACTTAAGTTTACACTTTTACTTTAACTTAAGTTGTAGTTATCACCATTTATTGATTTATTTCATTTTCTGCTTTATTTTTTTACGACTTTACGCATTTTACGAGACTCGAATGCGAGATTCAATAATTGACACCCCTGGCATGTTATATAGATATCCCGGCGGCTGTTCGCTGTAGCCGGCGAGCGCACGAGGCGCGGTGCGAACGCTCCTACTGCCAGAGCGCGCACAGCTCTAAACCATATAATACAGGAAGCCGACGGTATAGACATATTTGCTGACAGTATTGGTGTGTTCTGTAGAAAAGTATTAACATTCTTATCGCATAACAGAGTTTAGATTTAAACTGGGACATGTTTCTTGTTGAAGTTGTTTATGAGTTTATTTTAGTTTTTGTTTATTGTTTTATATCGTTACCGTATGTTTTAAATTTCGCATAAAGTGTGTATAAATATCTTTAGTTATGTTATGTATTTTGTAGGTACCACATAAGTGATTTGGTGTAATACTGTTAACCTATGTGTGAATTAATAAAAATTCTTATTCTTATGCTTATTATAATCATGTCTCAGTCATTCAACACAAGCAACGTCAGAACCAAAAGCGATGATATGCTACGTACGTACTTCCACATTTGATGGAGTCGGTACGGTATCAGTGAGCTCTCAGTTGTCAGTGTCAAGATATTACAGATTATTTCCAGCGTGCCAACATTTTAATGAGTGCTTCATGATTGCAGAAGATATTCTTAGGCCATCTGGGTGACATCAGTAAGCTAAGATAACTAGAATCGCGGCACAGATCACCGGTAAAATCGTATTTTTTTTATTTAGCATTAATGTAGCGATGGCACTAGCTCTCATTAAATAGTGTCGAATGGCGCCCCAGTTAATTGCCCAGGAGATTCATATTGATACAGTAATATCATTCATTACGTTCAAAGAAGCTTTGAAAAGCTTATGAATTTAAGGCTTTAGAAATGTCGCCGTCGCGCTGAAAGCCTATACTAAAAAGCTTTTTTGCTGAATAGGGACATGTTTTATGGGAAAATAAATATTGATGATGTCTTTTTTATGAAGAGTTTTTTAAACAACGTGATGTGTATCATTTAATGAATATATCTTTATAGAGGTCAGCGAAAGAGAAGTGAAGGATCGTGAATATCGTGATCTTGTTTGGATGTATAAGTCAGAATCAGTTTTAGGCTTGAAAAATGTATTACCTTATTCGATTTTCTTATCTTGTATTTATGCGCCACACGCCAACGTGTTGTTCTTGCGTTCCAAAGAACATTATAAAAAAAAATAACAAAAAAAATATGGTCTATAGAACTCGCGAGCATGTATTATTCAATATTTTTTTTTTAACAAAATGGATAAAAAAGTTAGTTATAGTGACTGAATCTGCTCACAAAATTCAACGAGAATTGGTTGAGAAATGCGACCTGTAGAGGAGAACAGCCGGACATCTGGACATCCAGATACACGAAATAATTTTGGCCCAAACTGAAACAGAGAACTTCGTTAATTTCGCTCGCTTGTTCAAAAGTATGTATTTTATTAATCAGCGTAACAATAGTGTTAAATGTTAGGAAAAAAGTATGTTAATACCTGTGACAGGAATATTCGCAGTATGCGCCATGGCACTGTCCCGAAATGACGTGGCCGATAAGAGTGTTTATCTACACCCATACACCCATATCATAAATCCTCTATAATGTGTTCGGAAATTATACATATATAAAGAGCACCATTATTGCAACGTAACATCAGCGTGTTGTCTGTGCCAGTGTTATTATAATGTATGAAAAATCATAGTAACATCGATATCGACACTCGTGTTTAATGCCCTTATGTACAGTCACATAATAGTTATTTATGATACAAGTGCGGAATTACCTATCCGCACGTGTATCATACAACATTTTACAATGCATCATGCGAGGAAATAAAAAAAAATATGCATAAAAGGTGTAATTTTAATTGTCACGAACTCACGAAATCTCATTCCCGCATAGTGTGCGGGAATATTGTACTGAAATCCATTCCGCACGGGTAGGTACCGCCTGGCGCTGCTCGTGCTGGCATCCACCACTTCCCGTGTTTATGTTCAACCATATAAAGGGGCACATTCAGAGCAAGTGCATTGTAAACTACTATTACATGCGGCGTGAGCATTTTTATACTCACCTGACAACACGCTTCTCGTGTCGCTGCATGCGCGAACTACTTAACTATAAACAAGGTCTATATATTAACCTATTTATTTATTTAATCGTATGGCGTACATTTACATTTAAATTAGGAAACCAGTTTTGCATTAACATACGATAAAAGAGTGGCAAATGGACAGGACATTCATTTAGTCATTATTTAGATGTCAACATTCAGGGTGTGGGAATGCGGTGAAGAGGCCCAAACTATAAAACATATCGTTCAACGTTGCCCCCTGCGTCGTATCCAGGACCAACGGAATACCTGCTGCACCCTACGCAGCTGCAAGGCTATACACCCTGAATGTTGACATATTAATAAATATTATAAGGCATCGGAGTTTTTGTCGCATGGTAAGACTGACAGCAAGCTATGGAGTCGACATTTGCCATAAATGTAAACTCTTATTCATACTCATTATTTTCATTCATCTTAAAATGCCTTAAGAGCGGTCGGTTATCTATCTTAGTCGAATTATATAAAAAAAATATTTTTCTATTAGATTATGAATTCATAACTTCAACTATTTTTATTTACATATTTTTACGTGTTTTTATGTATCTGTTGTTTGTTTATGAATTTTCGTAATTAGATCAGTATAAAAATGGTAATTATTTTTTTATTGTAAAATTTATTTTCCAAAGATAACATTAAATAATCATTTCTTAACTCGTCAACGTTGTTGTCCTTGATTATAGACAAATACTTAACTAATTAAATAAATGAGTATGAATAAGAGTTTACATTTATGGCAAATGTCGACTCCATAGCTTAGTGCGATGCCTTATAATTATAACCTTATACAGTATAGTTACTCTTCGTATCTTTTAAAACCCCGAAAACAAACGAAACTGAAAACCAACTGGCTGTAAGCAAAATAGTGTTTGTCGGAGGCCGGCGTTCAAACAGCCCGAGTCAACACCCCCGCTGCTGCGATAGCCGACAGCGGGGGGTTAAATTGTCTTCTGTCTTATAACTGTTGTTTAAATTAGAAAGGAGTTAGGGTTTCGTGAGAATATTCAAAAGGAGGTTCATTGTGTAATTTTCATAGATGTGTCGCTTAAATTCAAAATCGGATAAATCCATTCGACCCTATCAGCAAATATATACCTTTTCTTTAATAGCAAAATCGCATGATTTGACAGATGGATTTACCCGGGTTTGAAATTAAGCAACTCAGATTCGCTTTGTATATAATATTCATGTAACTAGTTTACAACGTCGATATGTTGAAGACTGAAGCGTAATTATAAGAGTGCAGTGTTTAGAAATTTTGTTACTACGAGTGGGACCCATGATAGCTCAGTTGGCAAGAGCAGCGCACGGAATGCGAAAATCGCGGGTTCAAATAATTTTGTACTAAGCCGTCATATTTTAAATTTATATACAAGTATTACTTTTATTACTGGGAATTGAACCTAGGACCTCACATCCTAGGATAAAGCGGTCGCCTAAATACAGGGTGGGCCAAACATTTTTGCACTTTTGAAACTCTGATGAAAATAAAACCATGAAAGTTACTTTCCTGAGCATTTAATTTGTGTGACAAACATCTATTTATAGAGAGGTAGGACACAGCGGAATGTCATCTCGCTCGTATGTGGAGCAGCCAAACTGGGGAAATACCGCCACCTTACAGAAGACCGCAGCCATAATAGCACCACTGCTTTGTAGTATTGCTATATTATTGCATGCTATGAAGTATGTGGTGTTGTGTTCCTGATGGTGAGTAAGGTCGCCAGAGCTCCCTAGGGTGCGCTGTGTTGGGAGTGAGGTACCTGCATGTCTCTATCTGCCAACACAGCGAATCCTCAAGTGAATTAAGGGTCGGCAACGCGCTTGTGATTCTTCTGGAGTAACAAGTGTCCATAGGCGACGGTACCAGCTTAACATCAGGCAAGCTGTAAGCTTGATTGCCACCGTCGTAGTATAAAAAAAAAAAACATTTTTTTTTTTTTTATTCATCTTTGAGATGACTTCCATCTCGTCGCTGGCACTCCTGCAAACGACTACGTCAATTTTGGAAAACTCACTGACACATCCTGCGAGGGATCTCGGCTATCTCATCGCGTATGTTTTGCTTGAGTTCGGATATTGTCCTCGGTTTTTTTACATAGAACTCGACTTTTTTGATTACTTTGTTTATTTTAATTCATTTTTTATTAAATACAAAATATTATTTACTTTGTTAACTGATGACCTACTTACTATGACTCTTCTTCTTATTACTATTATTTTGACACATCTGATCTTAATATTGTTCTTAATTATTATTTTTAAATGTTTGTTTTCATTATTGTACCTACATATATGTATTACTGCATGGATTGACTCCTTAATGGCAATAAAGAAACTGAATACTTTATAAATAAAATAAAAAATCGGCAGGAGTGAGACCACCAGCCCGGGCTTCCTCCTAAATAAGCGGCCAACTGTTACTTACAAATTGTTTTTTTTTATAAAACTGTTTTATATAAAAAGCTCATTGTTCACCAGTAAAACGCTCCATTGCAAATAAAACTGCATAAAGTAATGTCAAATTTTCCACCACTCAAAACGATTTAATTTATTATTTTTAAGATATTCAGTGTTGCCATTTACAAAAAAATATGGCCCATTATGTATAGTAATATAACAAGGTTTCCGAATAGAGTGGAATTAATTAGTACCTATATTCGGCCACTATATACGTCCCAACCAAACCCCAATAAAATGGTGGATCATTTTGTTCATGGACGAGTTTAAAGCACTTCAAATCATTATATCCTACCCACACAGAGATTAACTAGAGACAGCGTTTGGCAGAATCCCTAAATTTATGTATCGTGAATAATTACTGAAAGTGATCAGCAGCAAAAATGTTGTCGATCACTGACCGGACCTTCTCGATTCATCTAACTTACCTGGTCCATTTTTTTCGTCGCTTCACATCACGTTTATGTTGATACAATCTTTTTCACCTCACTAGCTCGGAAAGCCCATTTTTTTTCTTTAAAAACAGATAGCAAAACTGCATTTTATCCACAAGAGTGCAAAGAATATTTGAAATCCGAACGTGTTATTAGTTACTTTCTTAAACATAATAACATGTAAAGGCCAGTCCAGACAGGACATTTTTCGCCAATCAGATTTATTTTATTTAGGCACCTTTTTTTGAATGGTTTATTCTTTTTTTAAATGTTTTTAATTCTTTTTTTCTTTTTTAAATGTTTTTTTGTTTTATAAATCTTTTTTCTTTTTCTCCTTTTTAAAAATGTTGTTTCTCTTTTTAAATGTTTTGTTTATTTTTGAATGTTTTTCTGTATTTTTTTTCTCTTTTTATTGTTTTTTTGGTCTTTTTATACGTTTTTTTCCTTTTTTTATAATTATTTTCTTCTTTTTTTAATGTTTTTTTGAAATTCTATTTATTTTTTTGATGTTTTCGTCTACATTTTAATGTTTTTTTTTATATTTTATTGATTTAAATGTGTTTATTCAAGGTTTTTTTTATTTTTTCCACTAAAAAAAAAAAAAATTTAACGTTTTTTTCTTTTTGATTTATTTTTGTGGGTTTTCCACTTTTTTCTCTTTTTAAATGTTTTTTTTAAGTTTTTTTTCTTTTTTTATCTTTTTTTTACGTTTTTTCGTTTTTTTTAATGTTTTTTGTAACTTTTTTTCTTTTATTATGTTTTTGTTTCTCTTTTATTGCTTTGTTTTTCTTTTTTCAATGATTTTTGCTTTTTTTTTCCTTTTTATGGATGTTTTGTTTCTTTTTGAATGTTTTTTTTCTTTTTTTATGTTTTTTTGGTCTTTTTTATCTTTTTTATACGTTTTTTCCTTTTTTTTAATGTTTATTTTTTATTATTTCAAGGTTTTTTGAATATTTTTTGTAGTTTTTGCCATATTTTAATGTTTATTTTTATTTTTTATTGATTTATATGTGTTTTTCAAGGTTTTTTTCTTTTTCTATTATTTTAAATTATTTTTCCACTCTTTTTACATGTTTTTTTGTCTTTTTTTGTCTTTTTTTTACGTTTTTTCTCTTAATATAATGTTTTTTGTAACTTTTTTCTTTTGACATGTTTTTTTTTGTTTTTTGTCTTTTTTGTCTTTTTTTACGTTTTTTTCTTAATGTTATGTTTTTTGTAACTTTTTTCTTTTTTATATGTTTTTGTCTCTATTTTATTGCTTCGTTTCTCTTTTATCAGTTTTTTTAATGTTTTTTGAAATTATTTTTGCTTTTTTTAAAAGTTTTTCTTTTTCGGACGACCGCTTTAGCCTAGTTGGTAGTGACCCTGCCTACGAAGCAAGAGGTCCTGGGTTCGAATCCCGGTAAGGGCATTTATTTGTGTGATGAGCACGAATATTTGTTCCTGAGTCATGGATGTTTTCTATGTATTTAAGTATGTATTTCTCTATATAAGTATCTATATCGTCGTCTAGTACCCATAGTACAAGCTTTGCTTAGTTTGGGACTAGGTTGATTTGTGTAAGATTGTCCGCAAATATTTATTATTATTATTTATTTATTATTTATTTTAATGTTATTTTTTTTGTTTCTCAATGTTTTTTTTCTTTTCCTCTTTATTAATTTTTTTTTTTTAATTTTGTAATATTTTGTTTCTTTTTTCATGTTTTTAATATTTTTTTCTCATTTTTAATGTTTTTTTCCCCCTTTTTAATATATTTTTTTAAATTTTTTCGTTACTTTACTTTTTTGTTTTTTTTGGTTTTTTTCCTCGCTTTAGTGAGGTGAAAAGATTTGTGTTACACACGGGTGCAAGTTATTTTGACGTCTCGTGTGTTGCAACACTCGCTACGCTCAGGATTCTGTTTTTGAACCACTCGCTTCGCTCAGGATTCTATTTTTGAACCACTCGCTTCGCTCGTGGTTCAACTATAGAATCCATTCGCTAGCTCGTGGTTCAACCCTAGAATCCATTCGCTAGCTCGTGTTTCAATTCCACACTCGCGGTTAAAATACAACTTTGCACCCTTGTATAACAAATAACTATTCTACGCTCATCATTCTAACGTTCAAAATTCATACTTGTTGTTAATATTCCACAGAGATATTTTGTCCAAAAGAAAGAAAGAAAGATTACTTTATTCACAAACACACAGGACACACATATTTATTAAACAATAAAATAAACAAGAAAAACATATAAAACATGAAACAAGTGTGTCTCTGCGGCAGTGAACCGCAGTTTTTACCGAATTTCATAATTCCAAAAGCCATGCCTTCACTGAAGGAATGTTTGATTGTTCAGCATATTTATGATACAAACCTTACCTATTTAATATTCCAATAAATCATCGGCGCCCAAGTTTTCGTTTAGCGGAAAATGGCGTCAGGAGTTTTTTAATCTATATATATTAATAAAAGAAAGGTGTGTTAGTTCCTTTGCTTATAACTCGAGAACGGCTGGACCGATTTCGATGATGTTTGATTTGTTGGATTTGTCTTCGCCCCGAATAGCAGAATAACTATATAAAAATGGAAAAAGTTCAGTTTTTTTTCTCTCGCATTTTGTACGGCGGAACGAAGTTCGCGGGGTCAGCTAGTTTTGGAATAATGAAAGTGTCGGATATGTGACTCTTTTTTTTTATTCCTTTCCAACGTATCAGAACGAGCGCACAGTACATTGAAATGTGGATGCGCTGCAAAGAGATGAACGAAATAGACCTCTTGTTGGAAAATACCGTAATGGCCGACAAATCACAGATCCTACGCACACAGAACGGCGCCAGCCTCGCCAGGTGGCACGTATATTCTGGCCAATAATGTTTCAGCAAAAAAACCAGACCCAAAAATGGAAGGAGCACATGAAATCTAATTTTCAGAGCCACTTCTAGGAAATGTTCTTAGGTTAAAACTAACGTTAGCCTAGTGCCTGCAATACGGCCACATCTCAAAATTGAAACACATTTGAGATGTTACCGTATTGCTGTGTGCAATTATGGTTATCAGACGTCAGGAAATTTGGGCATTTGTCAGGAATGCGGTCGGAATACGAGAATGTCAAGAGTTTTGAAGGTTTTTTCTTCTAATGTCCCGTTTGTTATTTACTGCGAACCATAAAACAATAGGTACACATTGAAAAAAAATACTATTGAGGCAGCTCATGCACCCGCACATTCCTGAGCGTCAGGAATTTTATTCGCAAATCAGGAATTTAACCAGGTATCTCAAATTTTGTGCCTGACCCTATGTGCAATAGACCCAAATTATGAGAAAAAAAATTTGATGCTCCTAGCCGGATTCAATCTGGTGGCCACAGGCATACGTGGCCTGGCACTACTAACCAATTTAGCTATCGGAAAAATCCCTCTCGGCCACTAAATATTTCAATCAGTCAGTTCTTACAACAAATAATAAAATAAATAAATAAAAATAAAAAAGCCTTTTTATTTCTTGCCAATTCATATAATGTGAACATAACAGTAATTTAACTTTTAGATATTTATATACATGCAATTAGTTATTTAATGTCAAGATAATTATTAATGAATTTTAATTTTATTTATAATATTGAAATTGAAATTTGACGTAATAAGTAATCATAATTATTCAGTTGTTGCAAGAACCCCTCCTGCGAAGGTAAAGGCCTCCTCCAGTGATGACCAGTGCTCCCTATCTTTGGCGTCTTTCCTCCACTCTTTGCCTCCTACTTGGGTGATGTCGTCTGCCCATCTGGTTACAGGTTACAACAAATACCTACAAATAATTTATTCATAATTCATAATTTATTTCCCATATAGGTAGGTATGCTAAGATACACTTATGTCCTTCAACAATATACAATAAGATTCACAATAACATACGCATATTTAATTACATTAAACTTAAAGCGAGTAGCGACATCTACATAGAAGACTCAGGCCTCATAATGGCACCAACGTATTCAATTATATCGAGAAATATACTCCAGGCAAAATACGGTTTTGAAAAACATTAATTTATAATAGCGTTTTTTTTCTTTATATCATTTTAAAACATTATTCTAAGATGCTTTATTCAAGAATCCAACAAACTTTCCATCCGGAAGTATTTAAATAGATTTAAATAAAGCTTGAATTGTTTTTTTTTTATATTCATTTTGAATATTATAGAGCAAATGTAAATGAACCAAAATAAAAATAAAACCATTTATTTATATTTTTCTGACTTTTCAAATGATGTCTGAAACTTTGTTGGATTTTGTCGCTAGGTAATTATTTAATTGATAATATATCCATTACAAAAATAAATCTGCTATTATAAATTATTTCCAAATTTGACATTTTTTCCATACAAGTTGTCAGGTCATTGCCTGGACTAATTAGTCAGTAAGGATGCGTGACGATGCGCCACTCCTTACTAAATTAATTAACGTCTGCTAATGAAGCATTAACGTCTGCTAATGACATTATTGAAATATCGTCAACAGTATAAGTATAAGTATCGTTGTAAGTCGTTACGCGGCTACAGTCTACACCGCTACTTAGCGCAGATAATTGAAAGTCTGGGCTTGCGATAGGATCACATAAAGTTAACGTACTGAATTGAAATCGATTTGTTTCAACTGCTACCACTATAATAATCAAGGTTTTCAACATTGAGCTATTAAATTTGACCTCAGCAGATATTTAACTTAAACTTAAAACAGGAAAACAAATCATGTTATAAACCTAATTAATATACCTTGGGCCCGCTCTTCGCTAGTTAATATAGTAGACATTTAAATACATTAGTACTAAAACAAAATTTGATTGGAAAGGAGTGTATTTTAAGCGCTCTGAGCTAACAAAATACGTCACATAATGTTATACATTATACTATTATTTAAAACACGGTTAGGACGAAAGAGGGTGTACCAAATTGAATCCATGAATGAAATCCTGCTACAACATAAAGTATCATACAAACACGACATTCAGAATTCATTTGCATTCAATTTACCAGTAAATCAGGCCAGGAAAACATGCCTTCCCGGATCCGCAGGTAAACCTTATTTTCCCTAAAACTCACATAAATATTTCCCCTCCGAGATAGTTCTTTCGAAGATAAGTTACTCGTGAACCGAGAAATGTTTTCCCTTTGCTTCCCTTGAAACAAAGGGTTCTAGATCGTACAAAAATGGAGTTCTGTAAAAGTCCGCGTAGAGGTGCTACGGCGTAGCTTCGTAGTCTCGTAGCTCTATATGTCTAAAAAGCTGCTTTGCGTTTTCGAAATGTAAAATAAAACCATTGCCATAGAGTTCCATAAAAGTCCGCGTATACTAGTAGGTGCTCCGTAGACTTTGTGTCTAAAAAGCTGAGGTGCGTTTTTGAAGTGTCAAATAAAACCAAGGTGTTGGAGTTTTTATAAGTCCGCGCAGAGGTGCAATGGCATGGTGTCGTAGCTTCGTAGACTCGTAGCACTTTGTGTCTAAAAAGCTGAGGTGCATTTTTGAAGTGTCAAATAAAACCAAGGTGTTGGAGTTTTTAAAAGTCCGCGTGGAGGTGCAATGTCGTGGTGTCGTAGCTTCGTAGTCTCGAAGCACTGTGTCTTAACACATTCACGGCCACGCTAATCTCGCAGCGCTACGCCGTAGTCCGTAGCAGGTTAAACCTCGTATGTAGAGGAAAGCGCTCGTAGCGCACTGACGCATATGTGTCGTCATGGGCCCTGAATGGGTTAAAAGCTGCTTGGCCGGTTCTCTTTTACTGGAACTTTCCTGAAAGGCCAGACGCCTGATAGCGTTCTGGGTAAGATTTGTTGGTTTTTGTTCGGATTTGGCTTGTACTTACGTCAACTTTACTGTATCGTTGATCTTGCCTTTTCTGTATTTACTTAAGTAGTTACTGTAGCTTTTTGGGGCGGGCCACGAGCTTTGCCACACCGTGTACCGCGATTGATTTTGGTGCCGCCAGTGTTGGAGCACAAGAGGCCCTGTCGTGCGCTTGAATCCAAACAGAAGCGTAACCCCGCTGTTTTGTCTAAGCGCAACGGAGCGGACCTCCGCCAAGAACACCGGACGCCGTGACTCTTTTCCTTTTTTAGGGTTCCGTAGCCAAATGGCAAAAATCGGAACCGTTATAGATTCGTCATGTCCGTCCGTCTGTCTGTCTGTCTGTCCGTCCGTATGTCACAGCCACTTTTTTTCCGAAACTATAAAAGCTATACTGTTGAAACTTGGTAAGTAGATGTATACTGTGAACCGCATTAAGATTTTCACACAAAAATCGAAAAAAAACATTAAGTTTTAGGGGTCCCCATACTCAGAACTGAAACTCAAAAATTTTTTTTTCATCAAATCCATACGTGTGGGGTATCTATGGATAGGTCTTCAAAAATGATATTGAGGTTTTTAACATCATTCTTTTCTAAACTGAATAGTTTGCGCGAGAGACACTTCCAAAGTGGTAAAATGTGTGTCCCCCCCCCTGTAACTTCTAAAATAAGAGAATGATAAAACTTAAAAAAAATATATGATGTACAGTCAAAGAATTTAATTTCCTACCCATTTAGGACTATTTCAAGGTGACACTGTAAATAAAATCATAAGAAATCTCTTACGTTTTGATTGATTACGTCACTTTGACAAAGTCCTAAATGGGTAGGAAATTAAATTCTTTGACTTACCATGTAAACTTCCACTGAAAATTGGTGTGAACGAGATCTAATAAGTAGTTTTTTTTTATTACGTCATAAATCGTAAACCGCAATTTATTTCACGGAACCCTTCATGTGCGAGTCCGACTCGCACTTGGCCGCTTTTTTAAAATCAAGTTAAGTTGATTATCTATGATTGGGAGGCTTAGGATATCACTCTCAAACCTTTTCTTTAGTGTGGGTAACTAGATTTGCTATCGCGCCGTGCGTAAATAGTCTTGTTTCCTAAATTCCAAGAGGCACCTTGCCCGCCACCGTACACCTTTTTTGGTTTATTTTTTTTGAGGTTCATCGGTCAGAATCACCTGTTGCTCCGCAACCACTTTGGAGCCGGGATTCTGAGGCTCTATTTATACGTAGTTTACGTCATAGTGCTGCTGCTGCGGCTTGTTACCCGCTTCCAACGACTATAGGTTCGTGCCGCGGCTTGCACGTGCACGGGATCATTATACGAGATCAGTTTGTCGACACGTGTCACGACTTTGGGCAATGTAACGTGATAAATTTTACCCCTATTTAAACTTGGTGCCTTAAAGGGTTAGGGTCATGCCTTTTGTGGTGGTGTACGTTGATACTTTTTAGGTGTGTTAAGTGTTTTTTTTTGTATTAAACACACGTTGGAACCTTGTTTTTTAATTACAGTGTGTGTACTGCGAAAAGTGTTCGGTAAAATAAATCAAATTACAATCGTGTTCAATTTGTCAGTGTGTTCATTTTATTTATTTTTTACGCTGTAGGAGTTAGATTGAAACCAGGGGTTATCTAATTGAGCTGAATATTTGCAAGCATATGTATATCGCATGACAATGCAATATTATGATGACTTGGAGCTGATCTGATTCTGGAGCTGGGAGGTGGCCATAGGAACTCCGCAATGAAACGACCAACCCCATCGAGTTTGGGCTCGTTAGAATCGTCTCAATGAGTTTTTGATGATGGTATGCAAAAAAGTACAGTCGGCAGTAAAAGCTTGTACCAAAAAGGAAATTTTTGACAGGAACTTATTATTTATAGGTCCGTAACGGGATTTTTATAGAAAATTGTCCTGCAGCCCGCCCGCCGGGGCGCTCTACGCTGCCGTCGCCCCCAGTACACGCGCGGCGGCACTGGAGGGGTAATCACGTAACGTTTTGAACGCGCGTTAGGTAGATCCAACTGTCATTTGTCCATACAAAAATTGACATTTACATCTACCTCACGGACGTACAATGCGTTACGTGATCGACCTGCAAATCACCAGCAGTTTCGCTATAGAAATTAAGTTAAATATCTCCAATTTTAAAAATTTTAAGCATTTTTTTTGAGAAAAGCCTTATACAACCCTCGGCCAGAACTAGGGATTGCCTGCCTCGTATGATGATACGTCTATATCACTTTTGGCAGGCAATCCCTTCCTTCTCGGGCTTAATTAGCAAATGTAGGTAACAATTTAATAATTTAAGTTTGCTATACCCGTCCAGGGTCCATGAGACACATACATATTGTAAGAACTTTTATTTTACCATGGTGCAATAAACGATTATGATTATGATTATGAATTAATATAGGTACCGTTTATTAACACGACTATTCATAAACAATATTTATTTATTTAATAGCCTTAAGTGTCCATGCCATCCAAGTTGCCGAAATGAAGATGTTACGGTATATGTGCGGCGTTACAAGGCTCGATAAAATCCGCAACGAGTACGTACGAGGAAGACTGGGTGTCCGTGACA
This sequence comes from Epinotia brunnichana, assembly GCA_963854355.1. Classification (NCBI taxonomy): domain Eukaryota; kingdom Metazoa; phylum Arthropoda; class Insecta; order Lepidoptera; family Tortricidae; genus Epinotia; species Epinotia brunnichana. The sequence goes on from OY977939.1 coordinate 35,565,614, forward strand.
TCGCCGATAAGATCCAAGAAAGCCGGCTGCGATGGTATGGTCATGTGAAGAGGAGGCCACCAAACTATGTTGGTAACTTGGCACTACAACTTTCCGTCTCTGGTCGAAGATCCAGGGGCAGACCCAGAACAAGATGGAAGGATGTAGTACTTAAAGATATAAGAGAGAGCAAGTTATCCGAAACCGATGTCGAGGATAGAGCGAAGTGGAGAAGTAAGACGAGGAAAGCTGACCCCACCACCATGTGGGATAAATAGCTGGGAAGAGAGTGAGAGAATAGCCTTAAGTGTCCCACTGCTGGGCAAAAGTCTCCCTCTTTTCCTTCATCGTATCCCTATCCTGGGCAGTCTTCCACCAGTCTTGGTCAAAGACTTTAAGCTCATCTCGCCATCTCCGACGAGGTCTACCGCAACGCCATGTTCAGTTGTGTGGGACCCACTTGGGCCCACATAAACAATAATTCTTGTTAAAATAAAATAAACGAAATCCCATGATATATGTTTATGACATCAGACACGATGCACAACGTAGTCGCAGTACAATCTGAGCTGAGTCCAGCCTCCGTTAGGACAATCCTCCTCAATACATCCGACGTAAATGGGGAAGAACTGGTCTGGTCGCTGGTCGACGACGATCTCAGGTGCTGCCCCGTTGGGGTCATTGACGCATGCACGTATATCCACACCAACTACGCTCATTTGGGGAGGGCAACTCTGTAGATCATAGAAGACCGCCGCCGCCGCCGCGCAGACAACAGTGTTTAAGTTCTCTCTCGTGATTATATCCGTAAAAAAATGCTAAATCTACTTGCCCCGTAAAGTGTTATACATTATTTTATAGCTACTAAAGTGACAATTATAATAGTGTCTGTTTCAACAAAAACCGTGCTATGGATAAGAAGATATGATGAAATCAATTTTAAAATTATTAACCAACCGTCGAAGAACTGACCTACGACAACTCGCACAGCGCCCGCAGCGCATGAGTCACGCGGCTCGCAGATAACGTTGTGCTGTTGAACGCCGCCGTTGGACGATTTACATCGCCGCTTTAAGGTACATTGCTGCATTTATTTTCTTCATTATTCAGAGACACCAAAAAGAAACATAAAATGAGTTGCTTGGCATGTAATAAGAAGATCGGAAGAGGTGAACTACTAAATTGCACACGTTGCAAAGGAAGTTATCATTTCCTGTGCCTGCAAATGACGTCAGCTTATTTTAGAGAGCAACAAGCAAATTTAAAAAAAAGATTGGATATGCCCATCATGCGATTCAATTACCCAGCGACGCCGCAACGATGATGATATGCTTGTCGCGTCACCAGCAGGTTTAAATTCAAATAGAAATAGAAATATAATGACACAGGCACTAAACGTCACAAATAAGTCATGCGACGACACGATGGACAATAGTAATATATACAGGGACACGCAATGTTCTCCCAATACTTTAGAGATACCACCATTGGTATCTGCACAAAACCCGGAGTCGCTGAATTATAGTCCTCAACAACAATACCCATCAATTACCATCGAGCAAATCGGATCTTTGCTGGACTCAAAACTGACTAAAAACAATAATACAATAATAAATGACTTAAAACACTTAATAAAATCTGAAATTAATACTGCAGTGGAGAAACTAAAGAACGAATTCCTCCAGAGAAATAATACTATGACATTACAACATCAAGCTTTGACAAAGCAACTTGAAGCGACCAACAACGTTATAAAAGAACTACAGAGGGAAAATGAAACTATTAAAAAGGAATTAAATGACTTGAAGTCTCAGTGCAACAAAATTCAAGGAACAAACACTACACCTTATCAAAAGCAGTTTGTGTTGTACGGCTTAGATGAATACCATGGCGAAACCGAAAGTGATCTTTATCCACGTATTGACAACATGTTCAAGAAATTATTAAATATTAATATTAATGGCTTTATCGAATCTGCAAGAAGAGTGGGAAAAAAGGGCAGCCGTCGACCTATTATTCTGGAACTTATCAGTCAACGTATGAAAAAATATGTTTTACAAAATGCGTACTGTTTCCATAAAACAGGATATGCAGTTTCAGAAGTACTTGACCAATCAGCACTAAGCAATAGGAGACACATCAGAGAATGCTTAATAAATGCGCGTAAACAGGGCAAATATGCAGTTATCCGAAATAACAGGTTGTTCATAAACGGCGAAGAATACATCCCTAACAAGCAACCCGATCAAAAGGATCGACCAGCTAGTGACAACAGCAACAGTATGAGCCTGCAACCGCAACCAGCGACATCCTCAGACAAGACCCTCCAGGACCTGTCTGCAGCAAAATTAGACCCTATATCTATACCCGGCCCGGTATCACCAGCTGAAATTAAAACGTTTTTTCGTGAATAATTCACATCATAACAATAGCTTCAGTAACTCACTTTGTGTCTTTCATCAGAATATAGCATATTATCAAAAAAAGATGAAATAGAAATAGTGCTCGAGGAACTTGAAAGCACAGGTTGCTCTCCAACAGTCTTATGCTTTTCTGAAACATTCCTTTTGTCTGGCAATGAAACAAATCTTTCTATTAACAATTACGAACTTGCGTCATTCTTTTCGCGTAGAAATAAAAGAAGAGGGGGAGTTACCGTACTTGTTAAAAGAAACACTAATTTTAACGAGCTTACGGTATTAAGAAAATTTGCAATTGAGAAAGAATTTGAATGCTGTGGTATAGAAATTGTAAATACCAATGTCATTGTCGTGTGTTTGTATAGAACTCCTGATAGCAATGTAGTAAATTTTCTGAACCATTTTAACAACCTTTTGAGATTCCTACGCTCGAAACGCAACAAAATGGTAGTAATATGTGGTGACTTAAACATAAACATTTTAAACGATAATAAAACTATTAAGGAATATTTAAGCCTAATCGAAAACTATAAAATGTACAGTCATATCAACGTACCGACACGTCGAGACAATTGCATTGATCACATTTTTAGTAGCATTAAGGAAGCAAAAGGCGAGACGCATGCACTTGGTCTGTCTGATCATGACACAGCTCAAACGCTAACCTTCCCATGCAAAGTACAACCATCAAAAACTTACTGGTATACGACAAAAAGGGATTATTGTGATGAAAATGTCGAAAAATTTAAAGATTGTATTCTCAAGCTATCTTTTTCTGAAATATACGAAGATCAATCCGCAGATCAAACATTTCAAATCTTCCACGATCTACTGATGCTTTTTCATAATCTTTGTTTCCCACTTATTAAAGTAAAAGTAACAGCCAAAAATAGGAAAAGTAAATGGTTAACAAAATCCTTGAAAAAATGTTGCATCGTCAAAAGGAAACTATACTATAATTATCACAAAGAAAACCATAAATCAAATAAGACTAAATTTACTACTTACTCGCGCATTTTGAAAAAGTGTATTTCGCACTCACAAAGAATTTGCAATACAACATATATAACATCATCCCAAAATAAATGCCGAGCTGCTTGGACTGTTGTTAAAAAATCTTTCAATCAGCCAACTCTTAGAGAAATTGATAAGATTACAAATAGATTTAATAAGGAACTACATGCACCACAAGACATAGCCGAAGAGTTTAACAACTACTTTATAAGCATAAATAGTAACAAACGAAATGCTAACAAAACTTTAAAAATCTCCAACGGCCCATCACCATTACCAAATACAATATTCTTATCACCGACCTCTCCCGACGAAATTTACAAGACTATACTCTCTCTCAACAATACACAAGCTACGGGTTACGACAATTTACCTACTAAAATATTGAAAACAGTTGCGTTTCCCCTATCGATTCATTTATCGCACCTAATCAATTTCTCGTTCGAAACCGGGACATTTCCTGCTGGACTAAAAAAATCTATTGTCAGGCCAATATTTAAAAAAGGGGCTAAAAATGACCTTAACAACTATAGGCCGATAACACTTATTCCAGTCTTATCAAAAGTATACGAAAAAGCTTTCTACAAAAGATTAAATAGCTTCTTGACCAAGAACAAGGTCCTTAAAGAAGAACAAAATGGATTTAGGAAGAATAAATCTACTGCACAGGCTTGTTTCCACCTAAACAATCAAATCGCAGAATGCATAGACACGGGTACTCCGGTAGGTGTACTATTTCTTGACATGTCAAAAGCATTTGACACAGTATGCCACAAACGCCTTTTAGACAAACTAGACAAGTACGGAATACGTGGACTAGCCTTCTCTTGGATTGAAAGTTACCTAATTAATCGAGAACAAAGCACACAGATAGATAGGATTATCAACGATAGCATTTCTACTTTCAACTCATGCTATAAAGTAAACGAGTACGGTGTACCACAGGGAAGTATCTTGAGACCCCTGTTATTCCTTACTTATATTAATGATTTACCTGACTGTACTAAACATAACTGTATTTTGTTTGCGGATGACACTACTCTGATAATTAAAGGAACAGATATAAATAACTTTGAAGTTGAAATAAACGCTGCTCTAAGAGATGTTATACGCTGGCTTGAATCAAATAATCTCCAAATTAACCTAGGAAAAACAAAATTTATGATATTTAGGTCATATAAGTCTAGGAAGATTCACAATATTACTGTAAACCACGATGGAGATGTAATTGAAGAAGTAAGTAGCACTGTATTTCTTGGTATGACATTGGATACACATTGCAATTGGAAGGAACATGTAGATACAGTCTGTAAAAAAATTAATAAGTTTATTTTTGCATTGTGGCGCCTCAAACAGACGGTATCATTCAAAGCAGCTTTACTGGCTTACCACGGTTATATCATGTCTACTCTGAGATATGGTATAATAATGTGGGGAAACTCTGTCGACGCCCACCGTGCTTTTGTCGCTCAAAAAAAGTGCATCAGAACCCTTTGTGGGGTAAACAAAAGGGAATCTTGCAAGCCTTTATTTATTAAACTTCATTTGTTGACCCTTCCTTGCCTTTACATATACGAAATAGCGGTATTTGTAAAACTCCATACGGAATTGTTCACGTGTATCACTGATAAGGAAACAACTAGGCAACATAGACGAAATAGGTTAGCAATACCAAGTAGCAACAAACTGGTACTCAGAGAGAAAAGTGCTTACAACATGTGTGTTAAAATTTTCAACAAAATACCAGCTGAACTTAAAACATTGCCACATAATGTATTTAAAAGAAAGTTAAGAATAATATTAGTTGACAATTGTTTTTATAGTATAAATGACTTTTTGACATACAAATTCTAAAACTAGACAATAACTATAACTATAAATATGACATAATTACAAAAGCCTGTTTCTAATTTTAATTGTTTATTCTATGTTAATTTTATTAAGTAATAATATCATAATTGTTAATTCTAGCTCTTCTATTTGTATTTTAAATTTTTATGAATGTGACATTGTATGGCATGCTTATTATTATCCTACGACATATTATTACTAATTGTATTTTTAGACATTTTGTTTGCATTTGATAAGCATGAATCAAACGTAATGCTAATTTCACATGCCTGTTTGGGCTAAACATATTAAGGAACCAGAAAATGACTGTAACACCTGTCCTTATATTACCATATGTTTAATGTGAATAAACGACATTTCATTTCATTTCATTTCATTTCATTTCATTTCATTTCATTTCAACATATTATGAACGGAATATGTCAAGAAATTACCTGATGACCTGGTAAAGGTCGCGGGAGTCCGCTGAATGCGGGTGGCGCAGGATCGGTCATTGTGGCACTCTTTGGGGGAGGCCTATGTCCAGCAGTGGACGTCTTTCGGCTGATATGATAATGTGTGTGAAAGCAATGCTTCATACGGATTGTCTGGATAATCACACTGGATGACTGATGGTGGCTGGATTGCTGGCTTGCATTCACTAGACTACAGTTTCCTATCTCATTAGGAACGTAGTTAGTAGACGCAGTACAATCAGTAACCCAGACATAGCTGGTTTCCCGGCACGATTACCCTTTATGAATGGGGAAGCACGACCGGGATTAACTTAGAGGTCAATCTGCCTCGACATTTTGCATATTAAGATTAGATTACAGATAAAACTGAAAAACACCATAATTTTTGGATCTCGGAAACGGAGCAATATCTTTTTTACTTTTTACTCGACTGCCTAAGAAGGAGGGTTGTAGGTACATATTTTTCGAGCGTATGTATGAGGTAAAGAATAATATTTCTATTTCACGGGCTACAGTCGAAACGAATTTATGAATTTTGACAAATGAGGTTGTGCACTGAAATTAGGGGCCCGTCATGGGCCAACCAAATGTGCGATGAAATGCCGACGTAAAGGTTCCGTCCGTTAGCGTCGGCTGCCGCCGCCGGGAGCTCCGCCCTGGAACCACCCGTCGTCAGCCAGTCACCCAGCCAGCATGGATGGATGAGATTATTGGGCAGCCACCTGTCGTCGCCTTGGCCGTCCCGCGCACGCGTCACAGGAATGAAGCTTGATGATTCGTGTTGAATTAAACAATCTGAATTTTAACACTTTTTGTATTGTAGTGCATATTGTTAGGGGAAAATACTTCACTTTCGGATACTGGCGCCATACTTTAGTATGTTGTTAGGCATGCCCACTGGATTCCATAACTGCCAGAAGACAATCTCTAAGGAGTTGAATTTATTTTAAAATTATTGTAGCTTTGTAATTTGTAAAACATCTATTCTATACTTGTCTGTTATTTAATATCGTATGCTTGCTGTTCTACTGGGTCCCGTAACACAGGGAATCCTAGCTCGGGACCCAATGACTTTGTATCCTAGTGTATCATGTTTTTGTCGAATAAATATTTCTATTTCCCTGTAATGACGTCATCAAAAACGCCGTGGCCGCGCTTGGAAAAGTGTAAATTACAACTAATACTAAAATACAACTAAGTACAACTCAACTAAATGAAAGCTGAATAAATTATCAATAGTTCATTACAATGTTATATTTCAAAATATACGCTAGTTTAAGTATTATTAGCAAAAGTATACAAAAATCAAAAAAAAAATTAAGGAGTTAATATTGCTTTGTTATCTGAGTTAGAGAAGTCTATAAGATTGAAACTCAATTTCGAGTAGTTGGTTTGGTAATTTACATTAAACAAACACACACTGCAAGTCAAATTAAAGCTTGTACAAAGCACCAATCCCTCTTAAGTAATATTAAAATAATGATTTGCGCGCGCTCGCTCTCCCGACGAATGCACACAGCACGCTGATATTAATATTGTATGCAATACATTAGATCAGATTGACCTCCTCGATGTCTATTTGATGTTGACGAGTTGATTTGATATTAGTATGACATTTGCTGCGCACTTGTTCTGTAACGTTGGGATCAGCGCGCTTGGAGCGAACCCGACGACAATGTCAAATCAATATCATGTCAGTACGTCTTCAGTCAAACGGTGATGCGATTTACATCCCGACCTACCTTTTTATTATGTGCCATAGGATAAGTAGGGACTTATCCTATGGCACATAATAAATAGGTACCTACAGACGAGAACATATGTGCACAAACAAAGTGATCAAAAATATGTGAACACGACTTTTCTCTTGAACACGACTCTCTTGTGAACATTTTGGAAGATACATCTATACATATAATAAAGCTGAAGAGGGTCGAAAGTCTGTACATGGAAGATATTCGAAAAAATATTAGCTAGGGATACTTAAAATCGATAACAGAACACGTTCCAACAGTTTTTAGATTTTTTGTCTGTTTGTCTGTTTATCTGTTTATCTGTTTTTCTGTTTATCTGTTTGTCTGTTTATGTGACCGCGCATCACGTGAAAACGGCTTCACAGATTTAGATGAAATTTGGTATACAGATAGTTTAAGTGCTGGGGAAGGACATAGGGTAGTTTTTATCCCAGAAATAAACCTCGAAGGGGATGAAATGAGGGGTGGAAGTTTGTATGGAGCTACTTAAACCGCTGCACCGATTTGGGTGAAATTTGGTATATAAATAGGTCGAGTCCCAGGGAAGGTCAAAGGATAGGTTTTATCCCGGAAATCTTCCCCTTAGGGGGTAAAACGTGGGGGTGAAAATTTGGATGGACTCCGTTTAGATCAAATTTGGTATAGAGATAGTTTGAGTCCCGGAAAATGACAACGGATACTTTGAATCCTGAAAATCATCCCCGAAGGGGATGAAATAGGGGTGAAAATGAGGATAAATCCCATTGAGTTAAAATTTGGTAAAGAGATAGAAGGAGTCCCAAGGAAGGACAATGCATAGTTTTTATCCTGAAAAATCATCTCCTTAGGGGGTGAAATGAGGGATGAAAATTTGGATAAAATCCATTTTACTGAAATTTGGTATAGAGATAGTGGGAGTCCCAGGGAAGGACAATTCATAGTTTTTTTCCTGGAAAATCATCTCCTGAGGGGGTGAAATGAGGGGTGAAAATTAGAATAGAACCCATTTAGATGAAATTCGGTATGGAGATAGTTGGAGTTCTGGGAAAGGAAATCGCATAGTTTTTGTAACGAAAATCATCGCCTGAGAGGATGATATGAGGGGTGAAGATTTGGATGGAACTCATTTAGTTGAAATCTGGTTAAGAGATAATTTGAGTCCTGGGAAAGGACATCAGATAGTTTTATTCCGGAGATCATTCCCTAAGGGGGTAAAATGGGGGTGAAAATTTAGTATAACGATAGTTGGGAGTCCTGGGGAAGGACATAGGATAGTTTTATCCCGAAAATCCTCTCCTAAGGGGTGAAAATTTGGATGTGAGTGACCCATTTAGATGAAATTTTGTTAGTTTGAGTTCCGGAAAAGGACATAGGATACTTTTTATCCCGGAAATTATCTCTTAAGGGGGTGAAATGGGGGTTGAATAGTTGTATGAAGCTACTATACAACCTATTTAGATAAAACTTTGTATAGAGTTAGTTAGTAGGCGTGGCGTTGGTAGGCACAAGGTGGACTGATGACCTGGTAAAGGTCGCGTGAGTCCGCTGGATGCGGGTGGAGCAGGATTGGTCACTTTGGAACTCTTTGGGGGAGGACTATGTCCAGCAGTGGACGTCTTTCGGCTGATATGATGATGATGATAAATGATAATAATGATAAAGATAGTTTGAGTCTCGGGTAAGGACTGTAATAGAGTTTAAGCGCACCATAAGCAATGCTAGATAATCAGTGTAAACGCACCATCTGACTTTTATATGTACTCTGTGGGCAACACTGGCCCGGCCTCTTGCAATAACTTACGTCAAGCATACAGATCTCTTTCCTCATAACCCTGTTTATATATTGCATATAATATTTAAGAAAGTATTAATAAAACCTCTGAAGACTTCAATACATTGTTTAATTCCAATAACACTACATGGCGCAGCCGGTGAAGAACCAGTAAGTCGGATGGAAAAAGATTAACACCACGAAGGTACATATGGCCCATGGCAGCCGGCCGGCTTGAAGTACAAATTACGAATATTAAATAATTGAACGAAGATTAAAAACTACGAAGAATATTAATTACGAAGATGCCGCCGAAAGAGAACGAGCACGCAAAAAATGAAAACGGGGAGAAGAACACTTGTGACGTGGACAATATGACATGTGCGGTCGAGTACAAGATGCCGCAGAGCCTAAACCTGGATGACCTAGGTATTTGCTGGCCGCAGTGGCAGCGTTTTAAACAATCATTCCGAATTTTCGTGCTAGCCGCCGGCTTTGAGAAGCTTTCAGAAACAAGAAAAGCGGCCATACTCTTAAACTGTATAGGACAACAGGCACAGGAACTATATTTCAACGTTTTACAGACTGAAGACAAGACTAAATTAGAAGAAATAATAACACTTTTCGACGAACACTTCAAACCCAAGCAGAATGAAGTAATTAATAGTTATACCTTCAACAAGAGAAATCAAGAAGACGGAGAGACCTTCGATGCATTCTACACAGCCATTAGGAAGATAGCAGAGAATTGCAACTACAAAGAAAAAGACAGGATGCTACGAGATCGGATCGTCATAGGGGTCAAGGACCAGCGGACACAGCAGAAACTTCTGGAAATAAAGGAACTTACTTTGGAGAAAGCCGTTGACGTTTGCCGCTCTGCTGAACTATCAAAAGAACACATGAAGGCGCTGAACAGCTCAGAGGTGCATGCAGTACAAGCCAGGACTCCGTCTCACCAGCCAGCGGATATAAAAGCTAAGTTTTCTGATACTAACAATAGATTCTCACATAATAATCATAATGTTGTTCAGTATAACAGGAACTATTATATGTGTAGAAAGTGTAAGACTGAGCATGGCCCAAGAAATTGCCCAGCTTATGGGAAAGTATGTACTAAATGTAAAAGATATAATCATTTCAGTGTAGGGTGCAGCATGCCTCATAGGCAGGTACATGAAGTACAGGAGTTTGAAAGTAATAATAATGTCCATGATTTGTGACTAGTATATTCCATAGATTTATCAAAGAATGAATGGACTGAGAAGTTGAGGGTGGAAAATAAAAGAGTGTCCTTTAAATGTGACACCGGGGCTCAAATTAATGTGCTCTCATTAAGAGATCTCAAACTAATTGTCAATGATGAATACACATTAATGATGTCTGAGACAAGAACACTAATAGAGGTCTTCGGGGGTGGCAAATTAGTGCCAATAGGTAAAATAACATTGAACACATATTCGAAACATGAAGAAACTAAATATGAGACTGAATTTATAATTATCAAGGAAAATGTCCGCCCCATTTTAGGGTTAGGGTCCCTAATAAAATTAGGATTGCTAAAAAATAATAATATTAATACAATAAAAAACACTGATCAAAGTAAAGAGGCTATTGTTAATGCTAATTGTGAATTATTTCAGGGTATTGGGCAGTTCAGAGAGCCGTTGGAGTTGCGCACTCAGCCAGGAGTACAGCCTGTGGTACGTCCCCCGCGACGAGTGCCTCATGCATTGATGGGTCGCCTTGCTGAGAAATTGAGGACTCTGGTAGAGCACGGGATCATAGCCGAGGTCAAACATCCAAGAAGTTTTGTAAGCAATCTTGTTATTATTGAGAAGAAAGATGGTTCTCTTAGAATTTGCCTTGACCCTAAGGATCTAAACAAAGTTTTAATTCGGGAACATTACCTTATCCCAACATTAGATGAAATTGTTCCGAAATTGTGTAATAAAAAGTATTTTTCTGTCTTAGATTTGTCAGATGGATTCTATAATATTAAATTATCCGAAAATTCGAGCGATCTATGCACATTCAACAGCCCATATGGTTGTTATAAATTTCTAAGATGTCCATTCGGAATCTCTGTGGCCCCGGAGGTCTTTCAAAGGTACAGTGAAACTGCCTTTGGTGACATTCCAGGAGTAATTGTGTACTGTGATGATCTATTAATATGTGGCGATACTAAAGAGGAGCATGATGCAATATTAAAAAAAGTTCTCGAACGTGCTAAGGAACATAACGTACGATTTAATAAGAATAAGTTTCAGTACAAATTAAAAGAAGTTAAATATTTTGGACACATTTTTTCTGAAGAAGGCATGAAAATCGACCCGGACAGGGTAAATGCCATAATTAATATGAAAAGCCCCAACAACAAAAAAGAGTTTCAAACATTCCTAGGAATGGTTAATTATTTAAGAAAGTTCATTCCTAACATGTCTGATATTGCATCACCGCTTCAATTATTGTTAAAAAAAGATGTGACCTGGTTATGGACGGACATTCATGAAAATGTATACAATAATATTAAGAAAAAATTAACTGTAGCTCCGACTTTACAAAATTTTAATCCCAAATTACCCGTGGTAATCCAGTGTGATGCGTCTAAAGATGGTTTAGGATGTTGTTTGTTACAAAATGGAATGCCTGTAAGTTATGCATCACGAAGCTTAACATCAGCAGAACAAAACTTCTCACAAATTGAAAAAGAATTACTAAGTGTTTGTTATGCTACGAATAAATTTCATTATTACATTTATGGTCAACAATGCACAGTATTAAATGACCATAAACCATTGGAGTCCTTGCTTAAAAAACATATTCATGAAGTTCCGTCTCCCAGGCTACAAAGAATGAAATTAAGACTCTTGAGATATGACATTGATTATAAATACTTGAAAGGTAAATACATGTATATAGCGGACTTACTCTCACGTGCGTACATTAAATGTAATAGCATGGATGAACCATACATTAACGAAATGATCCACTGCGTAGGAATAGCGAGTCATTTGCAATGTACTCAGGAACAGAAAAAAGAATTAATTAATGCAACATGTGATGACGTGGAATTATCAAAATTAATTGAATATACAAAAAGCGGGTGGCCAGACAAAAAATATGTTCTTGACAGTTTACAATTTTATTATAAATTAAGAAGTGAAATTCATACTGATGAAGGCCTAGTATTTTTAAATCACAGATTAATAATTCCGACGTCATTACGGTTGAAATTTATGAAAATGCTACATGAAGGGCATCTGGGCACAACTAAAATGAAACAAACTGCCAGAAAAATGTACTATTGGCCCAAAATTGATGAACACCTCGATACACATGTGAGACGATGCTATGTCTGCCAAACCTTTCAGAATAATAATATTAAAGAACCTTTGTTGCCGCACGAAGTTCCTAAATTGCCATTCCACAAATTAGCAACTGATATTATGGAATTTAAAGGAAAGAGCTATCTCATAGTATATGATTATTTCTCGAAGTGGTTGGAAATTAAATATTTGCGTAACAAAAGTGCTAAGTCTATAATTGAGGTGCTGACAGACATTTTTTCCATTTTTGGTTTTCCTAAAGAAGTAGTTTCTGATCATGTGCCATTTGATTCCAAAGAATGCCGCAATTTCGCTCATGAAAGTGGATTTGTTTTTAACTATTCAAGCCCCAGGTACCCGCAGTCTAACGGAATGGCCGAAAAAGGGGTACAGATAGCAAAGAAAATTTTACTTAAATGCAATGAAGATAAGACTGATGTTAGAATGGCACTTTTGCAGTACAGGGCGTCACCAGTGTCCGGTACAGAATTTTCACCAAGTCAATTAATAATGAACAGGAATTTAAAAACAAAAGCCATAGTTACAGATGAATATTTAAAACCCAAGCTCAATTCTGATGTGGAACAGCAATTTAGTAGGACTCTACAAAGAAATGTTACATATTATAATAGTACAGCTAGACACAAAAATGCTTTTCATAATGGGCAGCAAGTTTGGTTCAGGAAAGAACCAAACAAAAATGTGTGGCGAGAAGCCAAAATTGTTAATAATAATGGGTTTAGATCCTATAATTTAGTTGATAAGGATAATGTTATGTATACGAGAACCTCTTTCCACATTCGTCCGGCGTAGGGTGGGTGTTCTACCAGAGTCTACGGCAGGCTCAGTGCTCCACTCCCGCGGCTATCTGGGACTTAGAGGGAGAGGGAAATGAATAAAAATGTAAACAGTGTAAAAATAAGTAAACACTAGTTGTAATTTATGTTGTTGTTTGCTTAGCAATATAAGAATAAATGTCTTGGTGCAATTACTTCAGTATGATATAATTTTCGTTTTAAAAGGGGATGATGTAATAGAGTTTAAGCGCACCATAAGCAATGCTAGATAATCAGTGTAAACGCACCATCTGACTTTTATATGTACTCTGTGGGCAACACTGGCCCGGCCTCTTGCAATAACTTACGTCAAGCATACAGATCTCTTTCCTCATAACCCTGTTTATATATTGCATATAATATTTAAGAAAGTATTAATAAAACCTCTGAAGACTTCAATACATTGTTTAATTCCAATAACACTACAAGGACATATGATAGTTTTTATATCGGAAATCTACCCCTAAAAGGGAAATGGAGGGTGAAAGTTTGTATCGAGCTACGATATAAACAAGTTCTACGCGGACGAAGTCGCGGGCAAAAGCTAGTATATTTATAAAATCGATTGTACTTATAGTACAGAAGGTACACTGTCTAATAACACCGACGTTTGTCTGGTTGAAAATTCAAACCATGGCATCTCACTCTACCGAAAAGTATGTGCTCTATCATGTAGTTAGGGCCCTCGCTTTTGCGTGTCATTGTTGCGATAACACGAAATTGTCACGTCAGATGTGGGCGAGAGCCGAGTTTAACCGAACATTTCTGTCAACACAGCGTGTCCTCAAATCAATAAAGCTACGCGCATATATGTAAGGTAAACGTCCGATTGTTCGACGCTGTACAAGTATATGGCATGGGCGCTTTATGTCAAAGTAATAAGATTTTTCTTCATTTGAATTTAAGCCATGTCACTTTAACATAGAGACCATAGAGTGCCCATAGTACAGCGTCGAGTACTCGGACGTTTACCTTATTAGAACATTTTTTTTTGTAATAAATATTAGATATACTAGATTATATACAGATAAACAGACAAAAATTCTAAAAACTGTTGGAACGTGTTCTGTTATCGATTTTAAGCCAATTTTTTCCAATATCTTCCATGTACAGATTTTCGACCCTCTTCAGCTTTATCATACGTATAGATGATAACGCTTGTTAAAATAAAATATACGAAATCCAGTGAAATATATTTATTCAAGCAATAACATGAGTTCAAACATGATGCACAACGTAGTCGCAGTACAATCCGAGCTGAGTCGAGCCTCCTTTAGGACAATCATCAATACATCCGACGTAGATGGGGAAGAACCTGCCTGGTCGCTTGTCGTCGATCTCGGGTGCTGCCCCGTTAGGGTCATTGACGCATGCATGTACATACACACCAACTACGCTCATTTGGGGAGGGCAACTCTGTAGATTATAGATAACATATTATGAACGGAATATGTCACGAAATTACGTGATGAAAATGAAAATGTTTTATTTCATAGATTGCTAGGTTACATTGAAAATAAGGTTGGGTCTTCCTAGTAGGTAAAAAATACCTGTGTCAGGAAGACCCGCTCCTCCATAAAAAAGCAGTTAATGTTAATTTCTTATATGTAGGTAAATATTTATAACATAAAATAAAAATAAAGACGAATTAGGTATCACAGGCATAGTGTCGTGACCCTAAAGTTGAGTGTTAGTGTGTGCGCGTGTGTGTGTGTGTGTGTGTGTGCGCGCGTGTGTGTGCGCGTGTGAGTGTGTGTGTTAGTGTGTGCGTGCGTGTGTGTTAGTGTGTGCGTGCGTGTGTGTTGTTTGATAAAGTAGGTATATATTATATATAACATTTTCCATTTTGTTATGTTTTACTAACTATAGAATTAAATTTAGATTAATACAACATTAAGTAACAGTTCAGTATCTTCATAACTTAGCATCTTTAACCATTCCGTTAGAGACCTCTTACAATTATATTTCTTTTGTTGATAGATATTAATTTTAACATTTATTTTATTATAAAGGTATGCTGCACGTGTCTTATACTGCCTTTTAGCAAACAAAGATCTATATGTTGTAAGTGGGGCAACGGTGTTTTTACGTCTTCTAGTTAGAAGCGTTGGATTAAATTTTAGTGTTTTATGTAACTTTAATGTTGTATGGAGGATATACAGTTTTCGCATTGATAATTGGTCACTAATCTTATACAGTTCATTTGTGGGAAATCTGTATGGCCTCAAGTATATTATAGTGATGACCTGGTAAAGGTCGTGGGAGTCCGCCGGATGCGGGTGGCGCAGGACCGGCCATTGTGGCACTCTTTTGGGGAGGATATGATGATGATGATATCAATAAATTAAAAAGCTCTATCAATATTTTATAAATAGACAGTTTCAAGAAACTATTACCCAACTGTGGGAAAGTCAGTGAAAAAAAACCTTATTATTTTATCGCGTTATACACGGTGTTGCAACACGCTGCTTTTTAAGGTTCCGTACCCAAAGGGTAAAATGGGACCCTATTACATTTTAATTTCATTTTATTTTATTTACCTTTCTTTGACATGTTTGTAACTATTAATTTTGATTAAGGGTATTGTCGTTGATTGAACTTATAGATTTTAACCTAATTGTAGTTTGTGTTTATAGAACAAATATGATAAACGCTAATGAATTTATGGTTCATCTAGAAAGTGTGCTTGCTAAGATCAATGACTTAGACAAAAACTGCATTATTGTCGGTGACATGAATATAGATTATTTAGACGATACGATTATTCAAAAACAATTGATAGATTTGTTGTCCGTGTATAACTTCAGATGTGAAGTAGATTTTCCTACGAGGATAACCAGTCACTCGGCGACATGTCTAGATCACGTTTATACTAATTGCCAAGCCGGTGTGACGCGTGCATCCTCAGTGACCACAAACGTAGGCGACCATCTCGCGGTGCGCTGCGAGGCGGTATTCCCGCGCCGCGCGCCAAACGCGCCGACGCGGCTGGCGCGCGCAAACACTCACGCCAACCGAGCTAGCTTTGTTGACACCATGTGTAGCATCGACTGGGAGGAAATATGGAACCGTCGCGGCCATACGGCAGCCACGATGGCCATGTCCATAGTAACCGTAATTAGTAATAAGTTTGACATTTGTTTTCCTTTAAAATATATAAGTAATCGCAATAATAATTCCTGGCTATCAGATGACATTATGAATTCTAAATTATTAGTATTTGACATGATAAAAATAGGCAATCAATTTCCGAATAATGAACATGTAAAGCGCATAATTGAAATAGCTCATAAAAAATATAGTGAGCTCATCAGAATGAGTAAGTATGACCATTATCAAAATATTATGGAAAATAGTAAAAATGCGAGTAAGTCGATGTGGCAAATCGTAAATAAGGAACGAGGGCAAATGTCTAGCTCATTAGCTGACTTCACAGATATCGTCATCGATAAGGACGGGACGAGGTTCAAATCGACGCACGATGCAGCAAATGCGATGAACCATCGTTTCGCTCGCGCAGCCGCGGCGTGCGGCGCGCCGAATGCCAACTTGGTGCTAGTGCGTGCTGCGCTGAGCGCCGCTCGTGCTCCGGCAGATCGTAGCTTACGCTTCCGTCAATTTTCCGCGAGTGAGGTATATCACATAATTACTAAAATCATCCCACACAAACCATCGAAGGATCTGTACGGCGTCTCGATGGAACTTTTATATCTCGCTGCAGCTCCACTATCACCGGTGCTGGCGGATTTGTACAATCGATGCATCTCTGAAGGAGTATACCCCTCCGCTCTAAAAATTAGTAAGATTTCTCCATTATATAAGGGCAAGGGAAAAAGAGATGACATCGATTGCTACAGACCCGTCTCCATCATACCAGCGGTAGCAAAGGTAATGGAAAATGGATTGAGTACGCGAATAACGGAATTTCTGACGGCAACCGACGCCCTGTCCGCGCGGCAGTATGCTTACCGGGCGGGACGCTCGACGACCGCGATAGCGCGCGAGGTGGTGCGACGGGTGTTGGACGGGCGCGAGCGGGGCCAGCACGTCGCGGTGTTATGCTGCGACCTGTCGAAGGCATTCGATGTCGCCGACCATGACGTGCTTGCTATCAAACTTCGTCACTATGGCATCAACGGTGGAGCGCACGCACTCGTATCGGATATGATGCATGGGAGATCACAGGTAGTCGTGGGCGCCAGAGGAAGTGTGAAGTCAGTTCCAACGTCAACCGCAATGGGCGTGGCACAAGGATCGTCAGTGTCGAATATACTTTTCTCGCTGCTTCTCAACGACCTTCCAGAAGCGACACCGGCGGGAGAGGTGTATATGTACGCTGACGACGTTGCTGCTGTAGTGTGCGAACCTGACATCTACACGCTCGAGCAACGTTTGAATGAAGTCGCAGATCAGGTGTCACAATACTTCCGGAACAATGGCTTGGTACTTAACTTAAAAAAGACCCATTTCATCCACTTCCATCTGGGAGGTAAGGTTCCGAGAAGCCTTGAGATTCTTGTCGATGGCACCAAATTAGAGCAAGTGCAAAATACTACATTTCTGGGATTCGAGCTGGACAGAGGGCTTAAGTGGGAATCGCACATCACTAATCTAAGTAAAAAGCTGGGGAGTGCCTGCTTTGCCCTACGACGCTTGGCGAGGATAATGCCCAGAGATGTAGTACGCTCATGCTATTTCGCCACTGTGCACTCGCTTCTACAATATGGTACAGAGTTGTGGGGCCGCGCCGCCTACTGTGAGCGCGTATTTCGCATGCAAAAGAGAGCCGTACGAGCGATTGCACAGGTAGGCCAAAGAGTCTCTGCAAGACCTTACTTCCAGTCCCTCGGGATACTCACGCTACCTTCCATCGTTATATTTCAGGTGGCTACATACGTGCGGTGTCATTTAGACGAATACTCGATACACGGTCGTAACCTGCGTAACGCTAATAAACTTGTTGGTGTTAAACATAGACTAGCGAAGTCTGGCAAACTAACACATGTCATGGGACCAATGGTGTACAACCAATTACCGGCACATATCACAGATGCACCATCACTGGCCAGCTTCAAATCACGACTCAAATTATGGCTTATCGAGCACACTTTCTATAGATTTAGCGACTTTAGTACGCAATAGGTCGCACTTTATTTGTGTAATGTGTACAATTATGTACATACAATTCGTTGTACCTATGCTTTAATTTTATTTTTTGACTTTTATGATTATTTATTATTTTTACAATTATGATTAAAATTTTGACATGTAATATGAAATATTATGAATAAATATGATTATGATTATGATTATGATTTGAAATTTAAAATCTTAATGATGAAAACTTATTTTGAGTTATATTTAACATTATATTAAGATAATATTTACAAACAATCCGGACCTGGTTCTGAAATAAACGTATTCATTCATCTATTCATTACTAAGTCTCCGCTGTCCGTCCGTCTGTCTGTCTGTCCGTCTGTCACCAGGCCGTATCTCATGAACCGTGATAGTTAGACAGTTCACAGATGATGTATTTCTATTGCCACTTTTAATAACAAATACTAATAATTGACTTTCAAAACAAAGTTTTAACCGACTTCAAATCAGTAGTCAAATAGCTTCAAGTTTGCCTATAAAATTCAAACAAAGAAAGATTTTTTTCAAATCGGTTCATAAACTACGGAGTTATCGCGTAACATACATAAAAAATAACATCCAGACGAATTGAGAACCTCCTCCTTTTTAAAGTCGGTTAATAAAAAACAGAATAAAATATATATTTAAGGGGGCTCCCATTCAACAAACGTGATTTTCGTGCTCGATATTAAATATTAAAGAACTAAAAAGTTAAAAATTAAACAAGACCTCATACAAAAAACTAGTCTAGAATTTAGTAATTCAGATTACTCAAGTACTTGATTACCGAGGAATAAAAATTACAGTAGTGGTTTACAATATCGATTCCAAAGTAATGGATTACAAATGTAATCATAGTACAGTATTTTTGATTACCCAAATAATCGATCACTGAGGAATCACGATTACTGTAATGTAATCGTGTAATTAATTCCAAAAGTAATTGATTACGCCTATCTCTGTACCGTACCGACTCCGCACCGCCAATAGAAGAATACGGAAGCAAACAATTAGGTAAATGTCCCAGCGCTTGATACTGACCTAATACTTGACTCGATCTTAATTGATAACAATATCCAAGAACAATGGGTGTCAACTGTTTGGCATTAAGGTGTCAAACATTGGGACATTCACCTTAATGTAAAAAAAGATATTTCTTACATGGGGGTCATCAACTTCACCAACCGGGGGTTGGAACGGTTTAGTTCCTAAAGGAACGAAATGATCACTTTTGCGACCTGTGAACAAATAAGTTTCCGTCAAAAATGTAATTTTTGATACAAACTTTTATTGCTGACTGTACTTTTCTGTATACCTTCATCAACTATCTACTCATTGAGACGATTATAAGGAGACCATACTCAACGGGGTTACGTCAGTTAATTACTGAATTCTCATGGCCACCTTCTGGCTCCATCATCAGATCAGCTCGATGGTACTACAATATTGAATTGTCATCCAAATTATAGGGGAAATGGTTAAAGCATGAATTAATAATCGAATAATTAATTCGAATCCCGGTAAGGGCATTTATTTGTGTGATGAGCACGAATATTTGTTCCTGAGTCATGGATGTTTTCTATGTATTTAAGTATTTATTTCTCTATATAAGTATCTATATCGTCGTCTAGTACCCATAGTACAAGCTTTGCTTAGTTTGGGACTAGGTTGATTTGTGTAAGATTGTCCGCAAAATATTATATTATATTATAATACTAGAAGTACTTGTGAGATTACTATTTGCCATCAAACTCGAGATAGTTTAGCGAGTAGATATAATATCGAGAGCGGTGCGGTCACATGCGAAAACTGCGTGAAATGTTTTTTTTTTAATGTGCGATTTCTTATTTCCAAGAGCAGTAATCATCATTTATTGGGTTTAACCTCACATCACAGAAAAGAAAAGAAAGTTGACGGATAATAGGTACGAACAGTTGATTAATAACTAATTTTTTTTTTATTTTTTTTTTCTCTTTTGGCTGCGTCACATCTCTTCAGTCTAGTGTGCTTTTGTCCTCCGTCTCCACTCAGTGCCAATGCCAGCTCATTTGTATGGTGTGCGAGTCTTTTCTGGTATCTAAGACTATACTGACTTATTTCCTGCTTCACTGTCCGTGTTTTGAGGTCAAGATACATATACTTATTGCTGATGCAGTGGGGGATGTTGAAGATATTTCTTAGTGTTTTGCTTTGAAAACGTTCTAAGATGTCGATGTTGCTGTTGCATGCGGTGCCCCATAGTTGGATGCCATATGTCCAATTTAACTAAATGATATGATATTTATTTATTTGCTATAAGTAGGTACTTACATTTACCCAGCATTACAAAAAAACCAATACGCAATATGATATGATACAGAACGAATTGGTGAGGTAATCCTTATCTTGACATTGTAGCCGGCATAAGAAAATAAAAATGTATTACATCAGTTTATTTTCGAGTATAACATTCAAAAGGTTTAAATAAATAAGGCGACACAAATAAACTTAAAATGGAAGGCAACTTTAGTAAAAAATCGTCATATTTTTTTTTTTTTACTTATCATATTTAGTGCAAAGTGAGGAAAATATTTTAGGTACTAACCAAAAAATTTGGAGCTGCAGTGACCATGTGCGGTGGCGAGCAGCGCGGCGAGAACGAACAACGAGCAGGCGAGCGGCGACATTTTGCGACGGCGTCGGCGGTTGTGCAGATGCCGTCGTTGTCGGCGCTGTTGTTATATAACAAGGATTGTGCACTAATTGCCAACCATAACCAAATACTTCATCGATAATTTTGTCATACATTGTGAATACTAAGGCGAAACAAATTCGACTACAAAGCGATACGAGCATAACAATCATCATCTCTCACGGGTTCTCTATTGGAAGGCATAAAGTCATTTGTACTATTATTGTTACGCATAATTGCTTTTCGCCGAAATAGTGATGTGCATAATTCTCATTACGCATAATTATATACGCATAACATTAAAAAGCATAAATACTGAAAGCATAATCTTCATGAAGACTAATGTCAAATAGTATAAGCACAAATAGGCATAATAATCGGCTTCCACAAAAATAAAAGTACCACGCAGCTGCTAGGTAAATTCTGTGATGAGATTAATGGGTATTTAAACAAACAAGAGCACATAATAGTAATTTACATAGATTTTAGTAAAGCTTTCGATACCCTAGTGTACAGTACTCTATACAAAAAACTAGAAAAGAACGGAATTCAGGGTCCCCTACTAAAATGGCTTGCTAGCTACCACAGCAACAGATTTACCGCAGTTAAACTAGGGAATTACTTTAGTGACATGACAAAAACATCAAAAGGTACAGCACAGGGATCCATAATTGGTCCGACCGAATATCTTTTGTATGTCAACGATATGTGCAATACAGTTGGAGAAGAATATGTATATCAGTTTGCCGACGACACCTGCATAGTGGTAGCGGATAGGGACATAAAGACTGTCGAACGAAAAATACAGGATATATTCGACACCCTATGTAGATGGTCACATGATGTTGGTCTCATACTAAACGCTGATAAAACTAAAGCTATGCACATACATTCCTCACACAATAAGTCATCTTACATTCCGGTAATTAAAGCACATGCCCACAGTTGCCTCCATTTACCACGCAATAACTGCGACTGCCCTGCTATCGATTTTGTAAAGGAACATATGTACATAGGCTTATTGATTGACTTTAGATTTAACTGGCAACCGCACACTGAATATGTATGCAATAAACTTAGATCATTCCTAGGAAGATTAAATATCCTGAAATATAAGATCCCATACAACACCTTAAGAATGTTATATCTAGCTTTAGCAGATTCGGTTATACGATACGGTCTCAGCAGCTATGGAAGATCGTACAAAACCAATCTAGCCAAAATATTTAATCTACAGAAAAGTATACTAAAAAATATTATACCAAAAAATGTAAAAATAACTTACAGTAATAACTACTCTCACCTTTTCCAATATTGTAAGGTACTTCCCGTGCAAAACATGGTCAAACTTTCCATACTCAAGGAAGAATATAAATACATTACCAACTTGAATTAATACCACCGTTACAATAGGCTAAGGAGTTTATCTAATGCACACAGATTTTTATTACCAGCAATGAAAAACGTTTACGGCATGAGAACCAATCATTACATGCTTCCAAAAATAATAAATAGTCTCCCAAAACACATACAAGATTTATACCTATCCAACCCTATATCAGCTAAAGATGTAAACAAGTATTATATGTCAAGCAACAACTATGATTACGCCTTGTAACCAACCAAGTTATTGTTCATCAGTGATACAGTAAACGGAATGTAAGTACATATATTGATGTAAACTAACATACCTACTTAAATAGTAAATAGATAGACCGTACTATAGCTGTAAATAAGCCACTAATGGCTTTAGCACCTAATTATGAAACTCTGCGATAAGTATGAATTATTTGGAACTTTAAATAAAAAAAAAAAAAAAAAAATCAATTGGCATCATATCAAAATGCATAACAAAACAAAGTTATGTAGGTACAAATGGCTCATATAGTAATAAAGTGATACGTACCCGTTCAAAATCCCTAAAATTTAGATTTTAGCTAATGGTTTTCATAGTAGTAAATTGCCTAATTGTCATTAGTAGTAAGTTTTAATAAAAGGTTTTTCCGCTCTTTTATAAAAAAATAACCTCGAAGACGGAAGCGGGAGCAAGGCTCCCGCTTCCATCTTCTGACCTATCTGCGATCCGAGTCGGTTTTGCCACTAAGCCCCTGTTCCCTCGTGCTTACGCTATTATACACCTCTATCTTGGCATTTATTGATCTCAGAGAAAAGGGAGTCTTCGAGGTTATTTTTTTTTATAAAATAGCGGAAAAACTAATAATATGACAATAACTAAACTGAGTTTAATTCATTTATAAAACTGAAATAATGGATAATGAGATTAATGAGATAATGAGAGATATACCAAATAATTATTAGCCCAAACAATAGTATGCGTAATGTGTATTCGGCCAATACAGATTAGGTCAACTGAAATTATGCTATTAGCGTAGTATGCCAAAAAAGTAGTAGGCCAAAGTATTATTATGCGACAGTATTATTATGCCAATATAAATTATGCCAAATCAATTATGCGAAACTATATTAGTAAAAAAAAAATTATGCCAATGAAGGGGATCCCTCTCTCACGTGGGGCCAAAAGTATTTAATAATCTACCAGTAAATGTAAAATGCGCGGGTAGTAACTCAACTTCTATACATATAATAAAGCTGAAGAGGGTCGAAAGTCTGTACATGGAAGATATTCGAAAAAAAATTGGCTAGGGATACTTAAAATCGATAACAGAACACGTTCCAACAGTTTTTAGAATTTTTGTCTGTTTGTCTGTTTGTCTGTTTATCTGTTTATCTGTTTATCTGTTTGTCTGTTTATCTGTTTGTCTGTTTATGTGACCGCGCATCACGTGAAAACGGCTGAACTGATTTAGATGAAATTTGGTATAAAGATAGTTTGAGTTCTGGGGAAGGACATATGATGGTTTAAAATTCCAGAAATCATCCCCTGATGGGGTGAAATTGGGGGTGAAAATTTAGATGTAACCCATTTAGATGAAATTTGGTAAAGAGATACCCAGGGAAGGACAATGCGTAGTTTTTATCTCGAAAAATCATTCTGAAGTGGTAAATTGAGGGTTAAAGATTTGGATAGAACCCATTTAGATGAAATTTGGTAAAGAGAGAGGTAGAGTTCTAGGAAAGGACATAGAATAATTTTTATTCCGGAACAAATGAAAGGAGGTGAAGGGGTAAGGGGGTGAAATGGTGGATGGAAATTTGGATGGAACCCATTTACGGTATAGCGATAGTTGGAGCCCTGGGGAAGGACATAGGATAGTTTTATCCCGAAAATCATCCCCTAAGGGGATGTTATTGGGAGTGGAAATTTGTTTGTGACCCATTTTCATAAAATTTGGTTGAAAGATAGTTTGAGTCCTGGAAAAGGATATATGATAGATTTAGAGACATATTTAGATAAAATTTGGTATAGAGATAGTTTAAGTCGCGAAGACGGACACCGGATAGGTTTAAACCTAAAAAATAACCCCGTAAGGGGATAAAATAGGGGGAGAATATATCGATATAACCCATTTAGATGAAATTTTGTATAGAGATAGTTAGAGTCCTGGATAAGGACATAAGATCATTTTTATTCCAGAAATCATCCCCTAATGGGGTGAAATTGTGGGTGAAAATTTGGATGTAACCCATTCAGATGAAATTTGGTATAAAGATAGTTTGAGTCCCGGAGAATGACAACAGATAGTTTTTATCCCGAAAATCAGCCTCCAAGGAGTTGAAATGCGTGGTGAAAAATTGGATGGAACCCATTTACGGTATAGTGATAGTTAGAAGTCCTGAGGAAGGACAGCAGCAGGCCTACCAACGCCGCGCCTTCCGCTACGTGGTCGCCACTCGAGAACCTTTCCGCCCCAACGGCCATAAATTTTACGTGCAATGTGCCCCGCCCACTGCCACTTAAGTTTAGCGATTCGGAGGGCTATAGCGGTTACTTTGGTTCTGCTGCGGATAGCCTCATTTCTGATGCGAACACGCAGAGAACCTCCCAACATAGCCCTCTCCATTGGCCCTTTGGGTGACTTTGAGCCTTCTTATGAGGCCCATTGTAAGCGACCACGTTTCAGTGCCATATGTCATCACTGGCAGTGGCAACACACACTGGTCAATGACTCTCGTCTTGAGACACTGCGGAATATTGGACAAAAAGATGTGCCGTAGCTTCCCGAACGCTGTTCAGCCGAGTCGGATTCGACGATTGATCTCTTTCTCGAAGTTGGACCTACCTAACTGGACAGTCTGTCCTAGGTATACATAATCGTCTACAATTTCGAGCGTGAAGTGTCCGATTGTAATGGAAGTTGGTACTACATTGGTGTGAGTAACCATTGACTGAACCAAAAACAGTTCCTGCCTAGATTCGTCCGGACAAGCCAGCATGATTCAATAGTATAACATTATAAGAATGATATAACATGTATCATAAATAAAATGCTATTATACATAGGCTATAGGAATCTAATTGGGTGACCGTACATTGCCCATGTTATTATTCTTGTTCTAGTGTAGGTACAGTCAGCATCAGAAGTAGCTACGCAAAAAGTATTTTTTAAAAGGGAATAAGAACTTTTGACGTCTTCGACTGCGTAGCTACTTTTGATGCTGAATGTATTCCAGACTTCGAACATAACGAAAGAAAAGAAGAGCTGTGCAAATAGATACTTTGGGATTTCTTTTTGATCCCGCATTTGATATTAATGCATAATGGACCGAGCTCTACTCGGGTGAAAACGTACTGTTCCAAACATGAGACCCAGCTAGATAGATTATCCACCGCCTTAAATCCCCTATATTCCAAATTTCATTGAAATCGTTAGAGCCGTTTTTGAGATGGTGCATATATTATATACACAAATATTGCTCCTTTAATAGCATTGGAATATGCTAAAGATTAAACGTTTTGAAGTATAAAACGCATTTGACTATTATTTCACCTGATATATTGTTACTCCAACTGTCCCGAAATTAATTTAAAGAAATTCAAGCTTAACTAATTATAGTAATTATATTAATGCCCATTCCTGCCTGTTGTTTTGATTCTTAAATAATCGTATTGTTTCAGTTAAACATATGATTTGATTATCAGGTTAGTTACATAAGTAATTAATTATCTATAACGAATCGTAAAAACCTGGTAACGGTTTTGTTCAATGTGCTGTGTCGGCCATACCGCCAGAAACAATGGCAATCTTGCCGCCGCTGCCACCATCGTCGCAGACATATATTTAACACCAGCTACTATGTCTTCATCATCATCATATCAGCTGAAAGACGTCCACTGCTGGACATAGGCCTCCCCCGAAGAGTGCGACAATGACCGGTCCTGCGCCACCCACATCCAGCGGACTCCCGCGACCTTTACCAGGTCATCAGTCCACCTTCATCACCCAGGGCCTACCCACGCTGCGGCTTCTGGTACGTGGTACTACGTGTATGTCTTACTGGGCATTAATTTTCAGTGAGGAAACAGTTTTACCAAAATTTCGTACCTACTTAATAAATCTAGCTCCAAATATTTGGTGTTGTATGCTCAGCATGCTTTTAGAAGATACGACTTTTTAACATATTTTGTATCTACAGCAAAATTTGATCTGGTTCGGAAAGACGGGCTTCTTTATGAAATATTAGTAACGAGATATTGTGACTTTGCGACTCAATTAAATTATTTAACAATTGCTAACTATTTACATATACAGGGTGATCAAGCCATGCGTCGGTTAAAATTTAATAAAAACTGCATTAGTTATATTTCTTCCGCGAGGAGTCATCAAAATTTGCGGTAGTCTCATACAAATTCCATCCCCTAGTTTAAGGGGTTGGGGGGTAAATGTTCCGTTTTTTTTTTCATTGTGTATTAATGCTAGCTTACATTGGCCTTTTTTAAGTACATTTATTAAGTTGGATTATTACTGGACTATGCCGGAAGACCAGCGCCGGTTCGTGCTGTGAGTTCGTGTTGCGTTATGCTAAGGCGGGACCATTTCGCGACAAAGACATTTTGATTATCTTTTTATGTATTGTTTTTAGTTTATTACTTTGTGTTTGTCCCGAATACATAATTTCATTTTCATTTAGATTTTGTATAGCCGTACCTAGTCTCTAGTGTCGTATCTCTTAGGGTTATTAACGAGTATAAATATGTGGATCTAGAAGTCCTATTAATCCTGCCTATGTGCTTGAAAACGACACAAAAACAGCGACGCGTTTTGCTACGGCAACATTTATTTATAGCGGTACAAATGTGGTGCAGTCTTACAGAGAGATTTATATTTACAAGTATGATACATCATATGACCAGAAAGTGACACAAACGTTTCACATTCCAAGTTGATAACATTATATTTTATTTTATTTATATTATTTTGAGTGAATACAGCAATAATGGTACCCGAACTCATGCTGATTTATTCATAATATTACATATACCTATAGTGTCAGATTGAAATAATATAACAATCGTGGAACAAGGAGGTAGCCCCCTACCCATTTTGACGGTTAAAATAAGTGTTTGCCTTTCGTTGTGTTACACACTTGATGTGTGTGTGCGGCAGACTTTTATTTCAATACGGAAGTTAAAGGGCGAGCATTCATCATGCGAAGATTTGTTTTCATATATTTGGCACCTGTGTGTGTAGCACTGCACTGCTTCGTACGGATCGTCTGGACAATCACACTGGATGACTGATGGTGGCTGGATGGCTGGCTTGCATTCACTAGACTACAGTTTCCTATCTCATTAGGAACGTATAGTTAGTAGACGCAGTACAATCAGTAACCCAGACAAAGCTGGTTTCCCGGCACGATTACCCTTTATGAATGGGGAAGCACGAGCGGGATTAACTTGGAGGTCAATATTCCTCGACATTTTGCATATCAAGATTAGATTAGAGAGAAAACTGAAAAATATCTTATTTTTCTGGATCTCGGAAACGGAGCAAAATCTTTTTACTTTTAACCCAACTGCCTCAGAAGGAGGGTTATGTATGAGGTAAATAATATTAATTCTATTTCACGGGGTACAGTCGTGTTAATGAAGACAAAAGGTTGTTCCGTGAATCGATATTTATTATATTAAACCATTATAAACACACAATAATATAAATTACTTGACATTGCTATTTTACCGACTGACAGCGACAGTCGAAATTTATCTCATAAAGAAAACTGTTAGCAGCCAATATAAATCTACATTAGGTATACAACCTTAACACGCCTCCTTAGATTTATATGGCGGCAACTTATCTGCAATATTAAATTAACAAAGAAAAACATTTCAAGCATGGCAATATCATATCAAACTATATTCAACATTTCTCTGAATTTGAAAAATTTAATGTTTCCTAACGACTTTGTAAGAATGTCTGCAACATTATCTTCCGAATCTACTTTTACTATATCAATGGTTCCATTCTTAACATTCTCATGGACATAGTGATAATGCACTTCAATGTGCTTCGAATTCTTTGTGAAATTACCATATTTAGCAATAGCTATAGCTCCTGAATTATCTTCATAAATATTAACAGGTTTGTCGAACGCTATAAAAACATCATCAATAATACTACGCAATAAGCTTATTTCAGTTACAGCTTCTGACAACGCAATGTATTCAGCAAAAGTGGAAGATTTCGTTACACTGCATTGTTTCTTTGACTTCCAATACACGGCGTTACCAAATAATCTAATCACAAAACCAGAGGTAGACTTCCGGTCTACAATATCTCCTGCCCAATCGGCATCAACATAACAATCCATAATATTCGCCTTTAAATTCTGATAATATGTTAGCTTAAGGCTTTTTGTCAAATACAAGTATTTTAAAACGCGTAATGCATATTTGTAATGAATCTCATCATAGCAGTTTTGAAATCTGCTCAAGTAGTTGACACAAAAGGCAATGTCTGGCCGAGTACCAGAACTTACGTATAGCAAAGCTCCTATCAAATTTATGTATTTAATATCCTCATTTAATTCGCGTTTCTCAAGTTTGACATTAATCTCCATGGGTGTTTTGTACAGTTTTGAATTCTCAATTTTATATTTTTTGGCTAACGACTCTATGTATTTTTCCTGGCTCAAAGTCAAAATATTTGCTTTTGCATAATCATACTCAACATCAATACCTATATAGTTTTTAACTTTGCCCATGTCCTTCATTTTAAAATAATTGCTCAGTTTACTTTTAATTGTAAGAACTGTTTGTTCATCCTTGCATGCAATCAATAAGTCGTCGACGTATACTAATATATAAATCGTTTGGTTATTATCATTTTTGACATAAAGACAATAGTCATATTTACTTCTCCTAAAGCTAATAGTTGTCACAAAATTGTTAAAACATTCGTACCATGCACGTGGGCTTTCCTTTAAGCCGTATAAAAATTTGTATAGTTTATACACTTTTTCAGTACCATCTTGATAACCAAGTGGCTGTTTAACATACACTTCCGATAACACTTTGCCGTTTAAAAACGCAGTCTCTACATCAATTTGATGTACGTTTAAGTTAAATTGACAACAGTACGATAGAAGTAATTTCAAAGTTTGCATTCTAGCAACAGGTGAATACGTATCATCAACATTGTCGGTTTGTTGGTAACCTCTTACCACTAACCTGGCTTTATAAAGTTCGGTAGATTTCTTCTTGTAAACCCATTTTACATCTAGTACCTTTTTTTCCTGAGGTGCAGTTACCAGTGTCCAAGTATAATTTTTCACCAAGCTGTTCATCTCACGATCCATAGCCTCTTTCCATCGTTCAGCCTCATCACATGTAGTCGCCTCCTGAAAAGTATCTGGAATCATCGCATCACAATAGTTAACAATTATACAGTAGTAGCCAAATTCTTCGTCAAAACGGACTGGTGCTTTAGTTTGTCTCGCTGACTTTCTTTGCTCATTATTAATTTCATCTTCATCTCCTTTATCATTATTATATTCCGGTTGAATCTCGTCTATCGTGTATTCCCATTTTTCTTCATCTTTTTTGTTTTCTACTTCGTTGTCATCAAAACCAATAAGCTTTACATCTTCTTCAATTATGTCAACGTGTCTTACCACGACTACTCTGTTATTAATTAGCACTCTGTATCCAACATCTGTATATCCCATTAAAATTCCCATTTCTGCTTTTTTGTCCCATTTTGATACTCTTCTTTCTTCGGGTATTCTCACATAAACTTTACTGCCATACATTCTCAAATATTTTGCAGTTGGTTTCTCATCAAAGAATATCTCATACGGCGTCTTTTTTTCCGGTGTACTTGTCATAATCCGATTTTTTAAATAAGCTGCTGTCTTAATCGCTTCTGGCCAATATCGCCTATCAATTTTTGCTTCCGCCATAAGACATCGTGCCATATATATTATTGATCTGTTGTATCTTTCTGCTTTACCGTTTAGTTCATGAACGTATGCGGGGCAAGGCTTTATCATTATTCCCTTCTCTCTGGCGAAGTTAAAAATTCTACCGTTTATATACTCTTTTCCATCTTATTTCTTTAATCATTCTTCCTGTCATGTTGTGTACTCCATTTACATATTCTACGAAGCATTCATAAACTTGTTCTTTTGAGTTGATACAATATACTCTCGCTAAATTGCTGTAATCGTCTATAAACGTTAGAAAATATTTTTCTCCTTGATATCCCGTAGTTCTGTGTGGTCCATTTACATCAGTGTGTACGATATCTAATATATCTTTCGCTCTTGTCCTGTTGTTGGTAAATGGCAAGTTGTGCATTTTATTTTCAACGCAGATAGCACATTTGATAAAATCCGTTTCTATTTGCTTTGGCATTCCTTCTAATACTTGATTTTTGCACATCATATCAATACAATTGAAGTTTATATATCCAAAAGTCCGGTGAAGCTTTTCTTTCATCGTCATTTCACTATGTACTGTATTTACGCCTATTTCTTTACAGACAAAACTGGTTATTTTATACAATCTCTCATCCTTCTTTGCAATTGCTATCAATTCTCTATTCATGTTATATATCTTCGTTGTGTGTCCTTTGGAAATTATTGTATGACTGTCAGTAATCTTCGAATAGCTTAATAAGTTAGCTTTCATCTCTTTCACATAAAATACATTGTCTATTATCACTTTATTTCTGTTCGCATAAACAGGAAAGTACGTTATAATACTGCCAACCTTTGTGGCTTTCAATATTCTTCTATCTCCAACCTTTACTTTTATCGGTTCTTTCAATGTCACAAATTTGTCGAAATATTCGTCGGTATTTATAATGTGATCCGTGCATCCGCTGTCTAGAAGCCAAATTATCTGTCCTGACTTTATTGGAACATCTTCCTTAGCCATAGTCGAGTTGTTAACAATCGATGTGTGAAAGCTCTTTTTGTAAAAATCCGTGTTATAATAACTTATTTTGCCTCTATTCTGTCCATAATGGGCTTGTGACCTTAAATTTGTTTACGATGCCATTTGAACCAGTTTTTGTAGATGAACAAATGTTTGTATGGAAGCAACTACATTTAAAGGACATTAATACCCAAAAAATCGAGTTAAAGACAGACCTCGCTGACAGCAGCCGAAACGCTTCATACTGTTTGGCTTTAAAGTATGACGTCACACCGTGCAATTTGTACTAACCGTTGCATGGAAATTGAGGTAATTTGTTGTTTCGGTCGCAAAATACTGCGTTTAGGTCCATAGTTGTCATACAAATTTGTTTCTAAAAAAGCGTAAGGATTCTATTGGTACCTTTAAATTTACTCTTGGACAATAAATAAAAAAAATATTTTTTCTAAACTTTCAAGGTTCATATCTTTTTATGATTTGAATAATATTTTGTAATTTATACTTTATTACAATCATTTGATTGTTTACTATCCATTTAGCAACACGACGTTATCAATTTTAACACCACGCAACAAGCCTATTGTAGTGGCCTCGTCCATGACCACGAGTTCGACCATAATGTCCGCGTCCACGAACACGGTTACCATGCCAGCAATCTCTTTGTATATGTCCGAATTTTCCGCAAGTGAAACATTTAGGTTTATTCTCAGACTCTACCTTAAATGCATTCGATCGGTCAGGAATTTCTTCGTTTACTTTTTGTATATTTTTCATTTTTATTTTGTTTTTAAAATATTCGACGGTTCTTTCTTTTTCCGGTAAAACGTCTATTAAATCGCCTATATGGCTGTAATTTCCCGGCAATGCTTTTAACATATAGTTCAATTTCTCGTTTTCTGATACCATGGCGCCGGCTTTTTTCAAATCGTTGACACATCGTTCAAAATCGTCGAAGAAAATATTAATGTCGGAATATTTCGCAAGCTTTATATTTTCTAAATTGCTTCTGCATACAATTTGCAACGCGGTTGATTGTTTCAAATACATTTCGTCGAATTTTAACATTATTTTATATGCTGACTCTACTTCGCTAATGTATTCCAGCTGTTGGTTCGTGATCGCACTATATATATAGTTTGTAGCCTCAATATCCATGTTTTCCCAATTTGCCGCATCATCTTTATCGCCTTTTAATCGTATCACAACTTCTTTACATTTTTTAAATTGTAAAAATTTCAATATGCGAGTTTTCCAGTTCGCATAATCCGTCCCGTCAAAAATTGGTATTACAATACTATTACTCATTTTAACGACTTACATGTATTTCAATATTTAATTCATGTTTCACGCTCCGCTACCATGTTAATGAAGACGAAAGGTTGTTCCGTGAATCGATATTTATTATATTAAACCATTATAAACACACAATAATATAAATTACTTGACATTGCTATTTTACCGACTGACAGCGACAGTCGAAATTTATCTCATAAAGAAAACTGTTAGCAGCCAATATAAATCTACATTAGGTATACAACCTTAACAAGTCGAAACGAATTTATGAATTTTGACAAATGAGGGTGTGCACTGAAATTAGGGGCAACCAAATGTGCGATGAAATGCCGACGTAAAGGTTCCGTCCGTTACCGTCAGCTGCCGCCGCCGGGAGCTCCGCCCTGGAACCACCCAGCCAGCATGGATGGATGAGATTATTGGGCCACCACCTGTCGTCACCTGGCCGTCCCGCGCACGCGTCACAGGAATGAAGCTTGAGGATTCGTGTTGAATTAAACAATCTGGATTTTAACACTTTTTGTATTGTAGTGCATGTTGTTAGGGGAAAATACTTCACTTTCGGATACCGGTGCCATATTTTAGTATGTTGTTAGGCATGTCCCCTGGATTCCAAAACTGCCGGAAGACAATCTCTAAGGAGTCGAATTCCCCTATAATGACGTCATCAAAAACGCCGCGGCCGCGCTTGGAAAAGTGTAAATTACACCTAAACCATACAACGTACATACTCATGTGGGGTACTTAATGAAAGCTGAATAAATTATCAAAAGTTAGTAATTAGAATATTATATTTCAATATATACGCTAGTTTAAGTACTATTAGCAAACTTTTGCTAATAGTACTTAAACTAGCGTATATATTGATTAATCAAAGAAAAATTTAATGAGTTAATATTGCTTTGTCATCTGAGTTAGAGAAGTCTACAAGATTAAAACTCAATTTCGAGTAGTTGGTTTGGTAATTTACATTAAACAAGCACACACTGCAAGTCCAATTAAAGCTTGTACAAAGCACCAATCCCTCTTAAGTAATATTAAAAAAATAATTTGCGCGCGCTCATTCTCCCGACGAATGCACACAACACGCTGATATTAATATTGTATGCAATACGTTAGATCAGATTAACCTCCTCGATGTCTATTTGATGTTGACGAGTTGATTTGATATTAGTATGACATTTGCTGCGCACTTGTTCTGTAACGTTGGTAGCAGCGCGCTTGGAGCGAACTCGACGACAATGTCAAATCAATATCATGTCAGTACGTCGTTAGTCAAACGGTGATGCGATTTACATCCCAACTCCCTACTTAACCTATGGCACATAATAATTTGATTTGTTTGTTTAAATCGTTCTGCCAAACATTTTACACGGGAAGCCTATGGGTTAGGTATACACGACGAGCGTACGACGCCCTGCGCGTCCTCTACAATAATTCTTTCAGAATGCTGATGGGACTGCCCCGGCGATGCAGCGCGTCAGGTATGTTCGTGAGCGCGCGCGTCGACGGCTTCCACGCTATCATGGGCAAGAAGTACGCGTCGCTGCAGCAGCGACTGAGGGGTAGTCACAACAGCATTCTGAAACTGATTGCAGACAGAATGTGTCAATGTCTCTTCCAAAAACAGTGGGTCGATTGTCTCAGAGGTTGTGTGACATACGACAAGTAGGTAGTTATTTATTTATTTTTATTGTTATTTTATTTTGTCTTGTGTTCTTTTATTTGTTTTAGGTTAGAACTGCTACTTTTGTGATGTTGTCTGTGTCTGTTGTTGTTGTCAATATGGATCACATAGTTATCTGAAATAAATAAATAATAATAATAATAAATAGGTACCTACAGACGAGAACATAATGTGCACAAACAAAGTGATCAAAAATATGTGAACATGATTTTTCTCTTGAACACGACTCTTTTGTGAACATTTTGGAACATACATACAGGGTGTGGCCTGTTATAGGAGCAAATATTGAAAAGGTCGCTTCCTTAGAGCATTTGCAGTAACCTGTGCCACATTAATTTAAAAAAAAATTGATTCGGAGAAATTTTGGTCTAAAGTCATAACCTCCAAGTAATGTATCTTGGCACCACGACATAATAGCACATCAGTCAATGCAGATTTATAGGTAACATCATGTAATGAGTCAGAATAGTTTTTGCATTTTTGTTTTCAAACGATATTTTTGTGATTTTAGTTTTTTTTTCCCTTTTTTTTATTTTTCATAATAAAAAGTTACTGATAGCACTCGTTAAGACGGAAAAATACAAGTAAACTTATTTTAAAGTTTTTTTTTTTTTCAAAAAAAAAAGTTTTTTTTGCGTAAAACCACTTGGAAATAACTTTTCACAAGCTTAGTAATCTAATGTATAATTTTTTGCTCCTATTACAAGCCACACCCGTATATTTATAAAATCGACTGTACTTATAGTACAGAAGGTGCACTGTTTGTATGGTTGAAAATTCAAAGCATGGCATCTCACTCTACCGTAAAGCATTTGCTCTTTCATGTAGTTAGGGCCCTCGCTTTTGCGCGTCATTGTCGTAGCACAATGTTGGCTGCGCGACGTTGAGTGTCACCGTCAGTCGTGATAAAACGAAATTATCACATCATATGTGCGTGAGAGCCGAGTTTAACCGAAGATTTCTGTCAACACAGCGTCTCCTCAAATCAATAAAGCTACGCGCATATATTTAAGGTAAACGTCCGATTGTTCGACGCTGTACAAGTATATGGCATGGGCGCTTTATGTCAAAGCAATTGAAATCCAACTAAGCGGATTTTTCTTCATTTGAATTTAAACCATGTCATTTTGACATAGAGTGCCCATAGCACAGCGTCGAATTCTCCGACGTTTACCTTATTATAACATATATTTTTGTGTAAGTAATAAATATTAGGGGACAATCTCACAAAAATCGAACTAGGCATAGCAAGCTCAATAAGTCATGGGTACTAGACGACGATATTATTATACAGGGTGTATTATTCAAACGGGGTAGTGAGGGAAATCCGTAACTCTAACAGATACGGGACTCTTAGGAGCCACGAGACCGATTTTAGAAAAAAATAAAAATTTCATTCAAAGATTTTCAAAAAAACCTCCTACCTACATGGCGGTGTAGGCCGCTTTTCAAGACATGCGACACTTAATGACATAATCCGCCGGTCTCTTGCCACCATCAATGTGCCTGCTCTTCTTGAGCTGACTGGCATTGTCAGAGATGATGACAAAAGACCAGATGGTGTGTCTCTGGTTGCGTGGAGGTTGGGATAGATGCTTGTGTGGGACGCTACCTGTGTAGACACACGACGCTACCTGTGTTGGTACACTGGCACCGTCCCACCTCCTACAGAGTATAGACTACTTCTAAACCGGGTGCAGGGGTGTAAAAAGGCCGAAAATCTGAAACGTAATAAATATAGGGGCCTTGGCAGAGAGTACAACTTTGTACCCTTTGGCGTCGAAGCCCTCGGCCCTTGGGGTCCCAGTGCGCATACGATATTTGCGTAAATCGCTGGTGACCGAGGAGGTCAACGGCTTTCTTGCGCAACGCATCAGCATTGCAATTCAGCGAGGAAATGCCGCCATCATCGTCGGTACAATGCTTTGAAGGCCCTTTTTAGGGTTCCGTAGCCAAATGGCAAAAAACGGAACCCTTATAGATTCGTCATATTGTCTGTCTGTCTGTCTGTCTGTCTGTCCGTCCGTATGTCACATCCACTTTTTTCCGAAACTATAAGAGCTATACTGTTGAAACTTAGTAAGTAGATGTATTCTGTAAACCGCATTAAGATAGAAAAAAAAAACAATACATTTTTGGGGTTCCCCATACTTAGAACTGAAACTCAAAAAAAAAAGTTTCATCAAACCCATACGTGTGGGGGGGTATCTATGGGTAGGTCTTAAATCTTACAAAAATAGAAAAAAAAAACAATACATTTTTGGGGTTCCCCATACTTAGAACTGAAACTCAAAAAAAAAAGTTTCATCAAACCCATACGTGTGGGGGGGTATCTATGGGTAGGTCTTAAAAAATGACATTGAGGATTCTAACATAGTTTTTTTCTAAACTGAATATTTTGCGCAAGAGACACTTCCAAAGTGGTAAAATGTGTCCCCCCCCCCCCCTGTAACTTCTAAAATAAGAGAATGATAAAACTAAAAAAAATATATGATGTACATTACCATGTAAACTTGGCTGTGCTATGCTATAATTTTATGGGGAAATAGCACAAATGCACATGACTTGTTAATTTTGCAAAAGAAATACATCCGTATACTAATGCATATTAAACAAACAGACAGCTGTAAGCCACATTTTAGAAATCTTGGTATCCTCACCGTACCATGCATATATATTTTTGAAATGTGTAAATTTGTAAAAACATACCCTGACTTTTACCTTAAACTTGGAGATATGCCCCGTCGTTTTGAATCTCGTTTCAAAAGTAATCTGTCTCAAGTAACATCAAAACTAGAAATACACAAAAAAGGTCCCCACCCAATGTCAATAAAAATGTATAATAAGCTACCTAACCACATTAAAAACGAGTCAAATGCGAGTAAGTTTCTCAAAAATTTAAAAGCATTTCTTGCAGAAAAAACATACTACTCAGTGTCTGAATACCTAGATTGCAAAAGTAACATTTAACATTTAATATCCACCCACTGAATAGATTAAACAAACAAAGCGTCGACCTCTCTGCCATTCACATGCCACGTTTGTATATAGTTTAAATTTTAAACTACTTAGTGTATTGCAGTGCCCTTACAGGGTTGTGTTGAGACATACCAATATGTAGCGATAACATCTTTTGTACACACAAGGCAATGATTAAATGAATTATGAATTATGAATTATGAACTTCCACCGAAAATTGGTTTGAACGAGATCTAGAATGTATTTTTTTTTAATACGTCATTAATCGTAAACCGCAATTTATTTAACGGAACCCTTCATGTGCGAGTCCGACTCGCACTTGGCCGCTTTCTTTTTTAGATTTAACTTAGTTTTAATTTAATTTAGTTAATGTTAATTATCACCTCGTATAATACTTTAGATAATAAAAGTTTTTTAACTTTAACAAAATAGTCTAAGTCTTGAAATTAAATGACGAATATACATATATAAAATACATAGAAAACATCAAACACTCAGAAACAAAAATTCATGCTCATCACACAAATATTAGCCCTTACCTAGATTCGAACCCAGGACTTCGTAGAGCTTCAGTAGCTTCGTAGGCACAGCAGCGTCACTACCCATCATCATTTCCTTGCCCTTATCCGATTTACTTGGGGTCGGCGCAGCATGTCTTTTTCTTCCATACTTCTCTGTCAGCCGTCATATCATCATTCACTTCTTTTCTCTTCATATCGTCTCTCACACAGTCCATCCACCAGCGTCACTACCCACTAAGTTAAAACGGTCGTTAACTAGTAGTACTTATAACATACGAACAGTGCAATTCAGAATAATTAACAACTTAGAAAAGTTGAAAAACCCTCGCCATTTTCATTTCAAAGTTCAAGTTTCAAAGTTTAGAATCGGTCCATTCGTTTACGAGCTACGATGCCACAGACACGTCAAACTTATAAGAACCCTCAATTTGCGTCGGGGTTAATAAAAGCTTGTAAAAATAGCCTATACTTGTGCTGCACATTACAAAATAGTTCCAACAGAAACTACTAAATGACTTAACTGGGCAGGAACAGTCCGATAAGGCTCTCTCAGAAGTCAGTTAAACTTCTTTTTGCTAGCTCGTTAACAGAACTTGTATTTTCCAGTTATTTCCAGTTTCTTCCAGTTATTGCAACTGTTCCGGGGCTATTTGTTTTTATAAGTTCCAACCAGTTTGTTATTTCTTGCTAGAGTTGCTAGTGTTCAAACTTGGTCCTAGCTACAATTGAATTCATAATAATAGGGAATTATTTTTAGTTTTGACACGATTTTCAATGGCAAAGTCTCATTTTCAATTTAAAGGTCTTAATACGAATTTGCTAGTTAGATTGTCTGACTTTGTCTCTGTTTTACTTTTGTGGAGTTCGGTTTTAGGGTTCCGTACCTCAAAAGGAAAAAAACGGAACCCTTATAGGATCACTTTATTGTCCGTCTGTCTGACTGTATGTCTGTCTGTCAAGACCCTTTATCTCGGGAACGCGTGGAGCTCTCGAGTTAAAATTAAAACCAGATACTCAGGTCTCATGAGGCTGTGAAAAATTCAAACTTCAAAGTAAACGTAAAAAAAGTGACGTTAACGTTTTTTGCGGCATATATTTCGACACTCTTAAGGGAATATACATTTACAAGGTTCCGTTGACCTCATCATCATCATCATCATATCAGCCGAAAGACGTCCACTGCTGGACATAGGCCTCCCCCAAAGAGTGCCACAATGCCGATGACCTATTAGTGCCTACCCACGCCGCGCCTTCCGGTACGTGGTGCAATTTGCCCTGCCCACTGCCACTTAAGCTTAACGATTCGGAGGGCTATATCGGTTACCTTGGTTCTGCTGCGGATAGCCTCATTTCTGATGCGATCGCACAGAGAAACTCCCAGCATAGCCCTCTCCATTGCCCTTTGGGTGACTTTGAGCCTTCTTATGAGGCCCATAGTAAGGGACCACGTTTCCGTGCCATATGTCATCACTGGCAACACACACTGGTCAAAGACTCTCGTCTTGAGACACTGCGGAATATTGGACGAGATGTGCCGTAGCTTCCCGAATGCTGCCCAGCCGAGTCGGATTCGACGATTGACCTCTTTCTCAAAGTTGGCTACCTAACTGGACAGTCTGTCCTAAGTATATATTCAACTTGATTAGACTATGGGAATTTGATAAACATTATGATTTGAAAATTGTAACCCTAGCTAACAAGGCAAATTAATAAAAATCTTGTAAAAACTGAGCTCATATCTAATGCTAATCCCACAAATCTGCCCGAACACAGCCAAGTAAGTTCCGTAATCTAAGCTCACAATAGACGGTAAACAACTCCAGTGCAGCTGCTTTGCTATTCCCCGTGTTGGTCAGCAAACTTGGGCCGACAACTTCCGTGCTCCTTGCCGTGGAAACTTGGTGATATACTGTTAGAACAGGTAGGTAAAGTTTTGCTAAATATAAACCTACAATATATATAAAACTATAAGTTTGAGGGGATTTGAAGTGCAAAGCTTTTGTGGGATGTTTGTATTTCTGACACGGAATTCTTGGGAAAACTGCGGGGTTCACAGTCAAATGTAGTCTAAGTCATGGACCTATGATTACTCAGGAGAAGCTATGGTTATAATAAGATCAAGACCGAGCGGATCATCATCATCATCATATCAGCCGAAAGTCGTCCACTGCTGGATATAGGCCTCCCCCAAGGAGTACCAAAGTGACCGGTCCTGCTCCACCCGCATCCAGCGGACTCCCGCGACCTTAACCAGGTCATCAGTCCACCTTGGGGCCTACCCACGCTGCGCCTTCCGGTGCGTAATCGCCAGTCGAGAACCTTTGCGCCCCAACGGCTATCAGTTCTACGGTATATAAATCTCAATTAGTGTGACAGAAAGGGAAATATTATCTGTTGTCCTTATTGTAGTTCCGCTATTGAGATAATAAAATTAATACAAATGATAAGTACGAATATGTATGTTTCACCCACCTTCACACACACACACACACACACACGCACACACACACACACACACACATGCACATACACACATGCACACACACACCGGGTCCGGACAGCGGGTCATCCGGTCATGCAAAAGAATGTTGGTCCAAACTGAAACGAAGAAGTTCGTTCGCTGGCTCGTTCAAAAAAAGACCCGCTGGTCAATTGCGTTACGTTTCGTAAAATATTTT
The DNA here is from genome assembly GCA_963854355.1 of Epinotia brunnichana. Classification (NCBI taxonomy): domain Eukaryota; kingdom Metazoa; phylum Arthropoda; class Insecta; order Lepidoptera; family Tortricidae; genus Epinotia; species Epinotia brunnichana. The sequence continues at coordinate 35,606,270 of OY977939.1, forward strand.
TTATAATAAATATGAGACAAATCAAGGAAAGTGTCTCATTCGACGTCCTAAACCCAAAACGTAAGTTAGAAAACTGTTTATATTTTTCAAAAATTATTGACGCAGCTGAAAAGTCTGCAACTTTTTTCTGGTTCTAAGGAAGGTTATTCCTATCACCAAAATATTATCACCCACTTCTAAAATTTTCATCCATTCCCCATTTAATAGGTACATTTACAGATTCGAAAAGAATCCCTTTAAGTGATGTCGGGAAATGACGAATGAAGATGGAGTTCCTTTAAAGAAACCCTTTTACATTCCAAATCAATAACACAATAATGAGAGAAATAAACGAAACGAGTATCACCCTCCTCGACCGACCCACGAAAGCAACTCTCAGGTTTTCCTCAAAATTTAAAATTTCCTGTACCAATTAGGAAAAAATTGGCGAAAGGTATAATTCTCTCAATCGTCGCTCGCCGCCGCCTCTCAATTTCCTTGAGCACCACTGAGATAACATTGATTTGGCTTTCGATAATCATATTGATGAAAAAGGTTAGAGTTAGAATTCTTATTTTTTATAGCTATCTTGGATAATCTAAATTAAATTCGTAATAATTCATTCGTGTTCAAAATAGTCGTGTTAATCTGCAGATAGGATGCGAGTTGAAGGAATCATTCAGCGCACTAATTAGGTTTGTACAGTTGCGGAATTAAAATCATTAGAACTAGTGGCTCTTTGAGTGTGTTTTTGTTTTTAATAATTAATATATTAAATTCATAAAAATAAATACATTAACATATTTCATACAATTGGGAATGGGTGAAAATTTTAGAAATGCCTGATTATTTGTTTTGGTTATAGGAATAACCTTCCTTAGCACTAGAAAAAAATTGCAAACTTTTCAGCTGCGTCAATTAGTTTTGAAAAATATAAACAGTTTCTTCACTTAAATAGGTTTTGGGTTTAGGACGGCGAATAAGACACTTTGCTTGATCCGTCTCATATTACAAAAAATCCGTGGTAAACTGACACTAGCAATGATATTGACAGCTGCAGACATATTTGTCATTTCCAGGGTCAGATATTTAACCTCGACTATACCGACTCTAATAATTTCAGTGGGATAAGTATTCTTAGAAACTTCTCAACGAAAACCTTGGTAAGAAAGGTCCTGTAAACCGGTATTTATTCTGCCAAAAACCGTTTTCGTAAAAGTAGACTATGAGAAAATGGTTAAAGTGTGTTATTGTGGGCGATAACCTTGCAATCTGTCATTGCAATATGAATGAATGAATGATATTTATTCAGGTAACACAACATAAGTAACACAAGACAAAATACATTAACAAATACATCGAAGACGTAGATCGGGATGTAAACCTGAAATGGCCTCCACTCAGCAATGCAGTTGGCACGGCTAGCGTGATCAACGGCGCTGGTTTTCTGTGGAGCCAGCGGGGTGTGCGGGACAGCGTACTGTGCGACTTGTGTCGGATGATACAATAATGTATCATATTTTTACCAACCTTAAATTAATATTTCAACACTTAAAACTTAATGTCTTGTGATCTGCTAACTTTTGGAATACAGACGAAAGTGTAAGACAGAATAATAATAAAAAAACCGGCCAAGTGCGAGTCGGACTCGTGCACGAAGAGTTCCGTACCATTATGTATAAAAATATTTATTTTATTCTGTTTTTAGTATTTGTTGTTATAGCGGCAACAGAAATACATCATCTGTGAAAATTTCAACTAGAACTATCGTGACATACAGCCTGGTAACAGACAGACAGACAGACAGACATACAGACAGACGGACAGCGGAGTCTTAGTAATAGGGTCCCGTTTTACTCTTTCAGTACGGAACCCTAAAAAAGATACATCCTTACAGAAGAACAGGTCCTGCAGACAGGATGTTGGGTGATCCATCATTAACAAGAACAACGCTGATGCGCAAGTTGCGTGACTGGTCGCATTTGCGCCAACTTTGAACGTTTAGCGAAAGACAAGCTTTACTGAATGTTACCTGCGTAAGTATGTGGATTGTATACAGAGTTAAGCAGACAGAGGAACGAAATAGTAACTTAAGGGGTAATTATTTACGTATTTTTCGAATCGTTAAGAAAAATCAACTGTATTTTGCCTATAAAAAAACTACATTTAAATCTACCAAACGTACCTATGCACGACACGTTGCGCCGTTTCTGGGCGGAAACACATTGAAAACGTTCCGCGGATAATTCGTCAAGCAACTCAACTACTTGATTTAAATTCACGAGTCTATAAACATTGTTTCAGTTTTCACAACCAACCAATTACACACACAAAATCATACACAAAGACTTATACACACATCGACTAAAACACTACGCAATACACACCCACTCACTGTCATCGAATCCTACACACACTCAAACGCAAATAATCATACCTACAGAAGTACGCAACAATCACAAGACACACATCATTTCACAAGTTATTCCAGAAGTGATTTTTTTTTTTTTTTTTTATTCTCAAAAAAAACAACAATGGCAAGTACATTCCTTTCTGCTTCGCCAAACTGAGGACAGTTTGTCGGCGAATGTGCGCTCCCTTCCAAAAGTCAAACATTGTTGTGTTTACCTACTTACTAAATTACCTACTTAATTTACTAACACTAAACTAAGTGTACCATCGACGACACACTCAGCCGACCATTTGTGAACCTTATTACAACAGCATAAAGTCCACCAATGGTCCGCCGAGTGCGTCGTCGTTAGTGCGTGTGACCGGTGCAATTACGAAATAATGTTTTGTATATCTACGTTTAAATTAATTTTATCTAAAAGTATTGTTTTCAGCCTTTGTTTAAATAACTGTTTGCTAGTACTTTGTTCCACATCTAACGAAGCCAATCCTGAATAAGTTGTTACCGTTCTTTTTACAGAATCAATATCGGTTAATTAATTTCACCAGCCACCGGGTAATTGGGGATTTGTATTTTAGATTATGAATCGTTACGCAATCGACCTGCAAGATAGTCGTCTCTCTCGTCTTGGGACTCCATCATCATCATCATCATATCAGCCAAAAGAAGTCCACTGCTGGACATAGGCCTCCCCTAAAGAAGCAAGAGGTCCTGGGTTCGAATCCCGGTAAGGGCATTTATTTGTGTGATGAGCACGAATATTTGTTCCTGAGTCATGGATGTTTTCTATGTATTTAAGTATTTATTTCTCTATATAAGTATCTATATCGTCGTCTAGTACCCATAGTACAAGCTTTGCTTAGTTTGGGACTAGGTTGATTTGTGTAAGATTGTCCGCAAATATTTATTTATTATTTATTTATTTATTAAAGAGTGCCAAAATGACCAGTCCTGCGCCACCCGCATCCAGCGGACTCCCGCGACCTTTACCAGATCATCAGTCCAATTTGTGGTGGGCCTACCCACGCCACGCCTACGGATCTACGTGCAATGTGCCCCACTCACTGCCACTTAAGTTTAGCGATTAGGAGGGCTTTATCGGTTACCTTGGTTCTGCTGCGGATAGCCTAATTTCTGATGCGATCACGCAGAGAAACTGCCCCTCACATACATAGCCTTAAACTAACTGCATATACCAATAACATTCTGAAAATGATTGCGGATAAGCCTGACTGTGCCATTATGCTACACTGCGCGGGGCTGCATTCTCCCACTAGTATAATTGAGTGGTAAATATCACTGTAGTTTGTATTTAGTTTAGTTTTATTTATATACGTGTCATATAGATTACACGAATTGAATTGAATTAAACTACATTGCGGGGTTTGATAGATCCAACTCAGTATGAGTACCTTGGTAACCCGCAATGTAATGAAACTTGCATGTGTAAATTGCACTTGATGTTGGTATTCCTCTAGTTAGTCCAATTTCTTTGTCCAAATTCTATATCCAATTTTTGATCAAATTTATTTGACGTAGTAAGTTTTTCAATGCACGTTAGACAAAGATATTGTATAAGTGGAATACCACCTTAAGGTAAAAGTCACAGTGCTCGACACTGCCCTAATAGCATCCTGAATCTTAATTCATATCACTAAACAACAACAACAACAACAAGCAGTGTTTCAATTATTGAATAAAATTATAAGTGTCGAACATTGAGACGTTTACCTGAGTAGACTTATTCTTGTTGCATCGAGGTAAGTTATGCAAATCGTTCACAAAGAAGTAGTAAGGTATCTGTCTATGGTGTGATTGTTTGAAAATTAAACAAAAAATAAGTTCAAATAAAAAACATTTATTATATTTCTTTGACATTAAAAGTTTGACATATTTGTTTCTAAATCCTTGAAATTTACAAAAGCATGAAATAGCAAAACTACAGATAAACATAACAAAGTTGAAACATAAGAGACAAAAACACTGAATACTTATGAATAGTAAAACCAATAATATTGTTTTTACTATACAAAGATTTTTTAATATTTTTTTATCATAGGTATCAATTTAGTTAAGTTTATCTGTAGGTTTTCTATTTCAAGCATTTATCATGTTGCATAATTATGCATATTATGCAACATGATAAATGCTTGAAATATAAAACCTACAGATAAACTTAACTAAATTGATCCCTAAAAGAAAAAACATTTAAAACCTTGGAATAGTAAAAACAATATGCAACATGATAGAGTAATGGCCTCCCCAACATGGAACCCGTACTATCCACAACCTGGCTAAACATATGGCATTGAAATCAAATTTACATTTATTGCGCGCTCTCCTTTTGGCTTACGAGACTTACTACTCGCGGAATCGAGTGCGCGCGATAAATATAACTGTTGAACTGACATACTCTGAAGACTCGTCTACTTAGTTATCAATCAATATCAGGAGATGTTTAAATTAAAGTTATTTTATAAACGAATGTAAAATATGAAATAATAACCTACAAAATGTATAGTATATTGTGTTCTAATTATTTGATAGTACAGTCAGGGGTACATAAATAGGGACATAAATATCTGTACACGCCTTCATGACATTGAGAATAGAGTCCTGTACAGATATTTATGTCCTTATTTATGTAATATTTACTAGGACACAGACAAGGCTCGCTCTAACGCGTCAACTCGGCGCTCGAGAAAATGCGCGTGTAAAACATATTGAAATGCAAATAAGATGTGAAGCAACGAACTACGGTAGATCTCTAAGTTCGTAATGTACCTGTCTGTGTACCTGTCTTTCTGTGTGCATGAATGTCTAGCGGTAGCCATGAGCGATAAAGTTTATCTCCCTAATTTTGCGGCACGGGTAGTCGCGCATGTTGATGTAGTTACACACTGATTGGCTCCCGTCATAAATTCTTTATTGTAATAACGCACACCTGCTTTCTGTACATCAGCCAGCAGCTCGTAAAGGCACGCGCAGTGCCACGGGTTATCGTTGAATGAAAACGTGTCTAGGCCGGGGCTTGCGTGCTTCAGAGTGCTGGCGAAGTCTGGAGGAAGGTGGGTGAACATGTTCCTGTGTAGATACAACTCGACAAGCTTGCCGTTGTTGGAAAACATTTGATCTGGTATATACCTGATCTTGTTATCAAACAAGTATAAAAACTCCAAATTAGTCAATGTGCTAAAAACAGAAGTGTCGATAGACTCTATCTGATTGTGACTCAAATTCAGTTGTTCTAATTTTGAACAAGCTGAAAAGGCGCCGCTGTGAATTGAAGTCAGTTGGTTATTGTTCAGGCTCAACCAGGTCAAGTTGTGGCACGCGTACTCCTCGAAGACGGGCAGCTCGCGCATTTTGTTAAGCGACAGTGACAGGCCTGTTAATGCGGGGAGGCCGCTTAACGACGGTTCTTCGATTGCTGTTAAACTGCAATCATCCATATTTAACGTAGTGGCGGCGCTGTCCACCGGGTACCGACGGACTCTCTCCAGCGCGCCGCGCGCCTTGCACTCCGCCGTGGTGACGTCATCAGCGCGCGCGCCGGCCGCCAGTAGCGCGGCCAGCAGCAGCAGCGCGGACGCCGGCGCTGCAACACGAGCAATGGACCGCTGTTTAATACGTACTTTATGCAATTATTAACACTTCCACTGCCAGGATCCCGCATAGCCGGCGCCTACACCGTAGTCGCTTTCCGCTACATCCTGAATAGGCTACAAGTGTAGCGCGTAGCGATTCTTGGCAGTGAATGTGTTAAATTGGCGAAACTTAAACAGGGAGGAAAAAACGAACGCCATATACAGGGCAAGTACCTTAAATATTAAAAATTGCTATACGCACAGGAGACTTGCAATTTTATTTTAACACATTCACTGCCCAGAATCTCTCCGCGCTACGCTCGGAGCCGATCCCGTGGTTTTCCTGCTAAGTAGCGAATTCCAAGCAGTGAATGTGTTAAACAATAAAAACTCTATTCATGGATTTAGAAATCTCAATTACGACTTTTGCTTCTTTTCTCAGAGTTAAGATGTTTTTGGTTTTTCCTGTTCAAAATCATGAGCACTCTTGATCCCGATAAAGAAAAAAATTGTCCCCAATTTTCCATACCTACATTTCTTAGGATTCTACTATGTGACGGTCCAAACAGAATGTATGAAAAAAAAACGTCACATTGTGGAATAAAAACTCTGATTCTGAACACGAAAAACCAAAAAAATCTTAATTCTGAGAAAAAAATAAATTCGCAAATTTGAGTGAAAACGCCCAAATAGGTTCATTAAAAGAGATTGTATACTAGTATGTACCTACATACTGACTTATCTACACACTGCACTGGTACTTTAATTTTATGCTATTAGTATCTGAATACTTGTTCGACGATTGTATTTTTTTTTGACACAACGAACGAAGATTTTTGTTTTTTTTTATATATTATGTGTATGTAGTGGGCATATGTGGCTGGTCACAATATTTTTCTTGTGGGTGTACCCTCCGCGAAAAGTGTCAAAAAAAATTAATACAAAAATAAAAGTAGTTTGCAATTTGAATTGAGGCAGGTGGTGACAAAAATAAATAACATTATTATTTACTAAATGCAAAAAATTCGTTGGATTCGCGTCGAGTCGGAAACACGGTTTTAACCCCAGACGCAAAAAGAGGGACCAGAAAGTACTAACATATATGGACAAAGAGTATGGTCCAGTCACTTACCGCATATCCTAAATAGTTTACCCAGCGAGGTTATAGATATTTATTATAGAGAATAAACCACAGAACATCAAAATAATGTACCCTGAAGATGATCATGTGTGATATGTAAAATAATAGAAAATAAACAAATAAATATTGTTATGCGAACACTTATAGTACTTATAGATTAAACTTAGAAATTTGATAGATAATCGCTAAGCTTAGCAAATAATCTTAAAAAATTGAGATTGCGCTAAGTAATTAGTAGACATATTTTTTGTAACAATTAAATTACTGAAATAAACAGTTTTAATTTTTTTTTTTAGGGTTGTTATAAGTTTGACTTAACTGTGTGTCAGTGTGTCTGTATGTCTGTCTGTGGCATCGTAGCTCCTAAACAAATAGACCAATTTTAATGCGGTTTTTTTTGTTCGAAAGCTCACATGATCGAAATGGTTTTTAGCTACGTTTTAACAAAATCGGTTAAGCCGTTTTTGAGATATTGAACTTTAAAATTAAAATCTCGGGGGTTTTTAACTATATTAAATTGTTGTTATAAGCGAAACTTTAATTACTCTACGACTTAACAGGGCCTTTTACGACAGTCGGGTTTAAGGGATATCCTACTAATACAAATCTTCAATGAAATACTTTACTAGAGCTACAGCAGCTCGAGTATAAGTTTTATCGCTACATATACGTTTTCGAACGCGTTTGCGTTTAGTTTCAATTTGTATGGCAACGCGTAGTTCCTAATAGATACCACCAGAGGTGCTGTTTGCGTTGCCATACAAATGAAACTAAACGCAAACGCGTTCGAAAACGTATATGTACCGGAAATACTTATACTAGAGCTGCTTTACATTTTGAGTTCAAAATGCTCCGTTAAAAGAGTGAGTGAGTCACAATATTTGGCGCACAGCGACGCTTGAGTTCATGTTCGTCATTAGTACACCCGAGCAAAGCCAAAGCGCACAGCTAGTTATTATTGTTAAAATGACTCACCCGAGATCTTCAATAGATTAGCCATATTATTATCGTTCGTGGAAGAAGGAAGTTTTGGAGCCGCGGGCTGCCGGCGGGTGGGTCCGCGGCGGCTGAGGTCAGCTGTGGCGCGAGTTGTGATGAGCGGAGACGGCGACTCGGCTGCTCGAAATTATAACTACCTACAATTTAGAAAAGTTGATAAACCCACGACATTTTCATTTCAAAGTTCAATATCTCAAAAACGGCAAAACCGATTTTGTTGAAACATAGCTAAGAACCATCTCGATCACGTCAGCTTTCGGATAAAAAAAACCACATTCAAATCGGTTCATTCGTTTAGGAGCTACGATGCCACAGACAGACATACACTACACACACAGACAGACAGACATACACTACACACACAGACAGACAGACATACACTACACACACAGACAGACATACACTACACACACAGACAGACAGCCATACACTACACACACAGACAGACACACACAGACACACAGACACATAGTTGTATCCGACTCTACTTTGTCTCTGAATAAAAAAAACTATGACAGCTGCCAGAAAACAACGCCGCGATGCCGGTCATATTATGCGGCTCCTGAATGCATCGTGGAGGCTTATGATATGATATGTCGATAGATAAAGTAGTGTATGTAACCGTACATAATTAGGCATTAAAACACTCGTGTTTAATGCCCTTCATTATGTACAGTCACATAAACTGCTATTATTGCACCACGACATGATAGAACCTACTAAAAATTTGCTTAGTAAATAATAGTAACTACAGGCGGAATTATCGCTTTAAAGCGATCTCTTCCAGACAATCTAACAAATTTGAGTTAAGTGATTTTAACTTGTTTGTTATTATTTATTTATACTTTATTTTACTGTAACAAGTTAAAATACTCAAGGCTGACTTAACGCCATAAGGAATTCTTTACTAGTCAACCTTTAGCTTGAACATCACAGAGATAACGATAACTGACCAATTAATAGATCGTTTTGTAAATGTACCTATTAGTTACATACATTTAATTTAGAGTCTTTTATTTAGTTTTGGTTACTTTTTGGTTCTATAGAATTACTCGAAATCGTTTTGAACAAATAACAAAAATTAAACTACACGCAATTTGAAAAGAAAAGGAAAGCTGTGTACTGTCGTCACAGGGAATCGAATGAGTCAAAAACAGATAAAAAAACCAGCCAAGTGCGAGTTGGACTCGCGCACGAAGGGTTCCGTACCATTATCTAAAAAAACGGCAAAAAAAATTACGTTTGTTGTATAGGAGCCCCCTTAAAAAAATATTTTATTTTTTAGTATTTGTTGTTATAGCGGCAACAGAAATACATAATCTGTGAAAATTGCAACTCTCTAGCTATCACGGTTCTTTAGATACAGCCTGGTGACAGACAGACGGACGGACGGACGGACAGCGAAGTCTTAGTAATAGGGTCCCGTTTTACTCTTTGAGTACGGAACCTTAAAAAAAAGGAGAACTGTGTACTGTCGTCACAGGGAATCGAATGAGTCAAAAACAGATAAAAAAAGCGGCCAAGTGCGAGTCGGACTCGCACATGAAGGGTTCCGTGAAATAAATTGCGGTTTACGATTTATGACGTATTAAAAAAAAATTACTTATTAGATCTCGTTCAAACTATATTTCGGTGGAAGTTTACATGGTAATGTACATCACTTATTTTTTTTAGTTTTATCATTCTCTTATTTTAGAAGTTACAGGGGGGGGGGGGGGGGGACACACATTTTACCACTTTGGAAGTGTCTCTCGCGCAAACCATTCAGTTTAGAAAAAAATGATGTTAGAAACCTCAATATCATTTTTGAAGACCTATCCATAGATAACCCACACGTATAGGTTTGATGAAAAAATTTTTTTTGAGTTTCAGTTCTGAGTATGGGGACCCCTAAAACTTAATGTTTTTTTTCGATTTTTGTGTGAAAATCTTAATGCGGTTTCAACTGTATAGCTTTTATAGTTTCGGAAAAAAGTGGCTGTGACATACGGACGGACAGACAGACAGACAGACAGACGGACGGACATGACGAATCTATAAGGGTTCCGTTTTTTGCCATTTGGCTACGGAACCCTAAAAAACCGGCCAAGTGCGAGTTGGACTCGCGCACGATGGGTTCCGTACCATTATCTAAAAAAACGGCAAAAAAATCACGTTTGATGTATAGGAGCCCTCTTAAAAAAATATTTTATCTGTTTTAGTATTTGTTGTTATAGCGGCAGCAAATATACATAATCTGTGAAAATTGCAACTCTCTAGATATTTATCACGGTTCTTGAGATACAGCCTGGTGACAGACAGACGGACAGCGAAGTCTTAGTAATAGGGTCCCGTTTTAACAGGGGATCGAATGAGCCAAAAACAGATAAAAAAAGATGGACTAACTTGTTTGTAATGTAGTAGCGGCGCTGGTGTGGACAGCAGACGAGATAATGAGGAACGGCCGGCGCGCGACGCTATTTATATACCGTGACCTTAGTGATAAGTTGATAACATAACATTACCGAAACAATCTTATGTACGTTCATAGTCTTCTCTCTCTCTCACTGAGCATAAGCGTGAGCGAGATGGAAGTGCGTGATCGGAAGCGCAAATATCTTGTTTTTTTAGGAATATTTCAGAAAACGAGGTAAAGTTTTAAGAAATATATAAGTAGGTAAGTAAGAAAATAAAGTTATTGTTCATTACTTTATGACGAAGATTATAAAATTTCAACTTTTCTGACAAAAAATGGAGCAGTAAAATGGTTAAAAGTGAAATAATAGGGTTCACTTTAGATTTTTCTTTTCTCTACTTTCTTTTGTTAAAGTGGATTTCTAAGAAAACTATATTACTTCTCATATCTTGCATATTATGACATATTTATATTTTTCCGACCCGATAATTGTTACGTTATAATGTATAAATTGGTTACTAAACAACTCATTTTCACGAAAATTTCAAAGGTGGAGCCTTAATATGTATGTATTTTTATTAGATTTATTTGTGTTCTTGGTTTGTTCTAGATGTTTTTGTACGCAGTGTATGTTTGTCTATCACGTTCATACCTACCTTACACTCAATTGCTCAAAGGTTAGCTGGAAGTGATCCCTTATAGGGATAAGTTCGCCTTTGTGCCTATGTTAATCCTACATCATGTTTATGACTGTTTTGTGTATAATAAAGTGCTTACATATGTAGATACTTTGTATGTACCTATCTAGCGCGAACCGTCATCGAGACAATTGTTTACTTAAAAGTCGTTCGAGTAGCCTAGCTTATCTCAATATACCAAGTGCTAATTCTATTTCGTACAAAAAATAGCACATTAATCAAGCCAAGGTATTTAATAACGTGTGCGGAAGAGAGTCCTGGGTTCTAATCCCGGTAAGGGCGTTTATTTGTGTGATGAGCACGAATATCTGTTCCTGAGTCATGGAAGTTGTCTATGTATTTAAGTATTTATTTCTCTGTATAAGTATCTATATCGTCGCCTAGTACCCATGGTACAAGCTTTGCTTAGTTTGGGACTAGGTTGATTTGTGTAAGATGGTCCGCAAAGAATTATGATTTTTATTTTATATGTCGAAACTTTAAAGATCCTGTAAAACGTTGTACGATACACGAGCGAATAGGTAATTCGCAACTCGTGTTGATTTAAAATACTCCCTTCGGTCGTGTTTTAATTTATCACCACTCTTTGCGAATTTCCTATTTTTCGCACTTGTATCGTAAATAACTATTACAAACAATCACAGCTACTAAAGAATTACACAAAACTTAAAAAATACAAAGATTTGCACACCTCCGGGCGGCGCCTACAGGCGGCGGTCTTGTCGCTAGAGAGCGATCTCATCTAGACAACCTTAGGGTAGCGGAAATCAAATCTAACCAGTAGGTACGATTCATAATAGGTGATACAGCAATTATTACAACACTGATACGAGTTTAATAATAATATACCTACGTACTGAAATATTATAGATATATCAAAGTATTTATAATAGATAAAATAATTATACTTGTACAAAATCCTCTCTTTTTGTTTTCAAAGTATTCCACAGGAAGAAACCATACATCTGGGCGGAGACCTAAATGGTCATGTCGGCAGCAGCAACACATACGCGGAGAGGTGGCACGGCAACTTTGGTTATGGCACGCGCAATAAAAAAGGGGAGACTATCTTAGACGTAGTATCAGGTCTCGATTTGGCCATCATCAACACTTTCTTTAAGAAACCTGAATCCCATCAGATCACTTACCAAAGTGGGGGTCATACTACCCAAATTGATTTTGTTCTTGCAAGGCGTAAACATCTGAGTAACTACAAAGACTGTAAGGTCATACCGGGAGAGTCACTCACAACCCAGCATAGGTTGCTGGTCGCCGTATACAAACTTCCTAAACCCATTAAAATAAACCGAAACCTAACACCTAAAATTAAATGGAGATCACTGAATGAACCTGCTGGGAAACTGTTCACAGCTGAACTCTCTCAATATCTATGCTCCACGGATACTACTGATATGCCACCTAAGGAAATGTGGGATAACTTCGAAAAAGTTTCTATAAACAAGGCTGAAGAGCACCTAGGCCGAACCAGAAGCAAAAAAGGACCCAACAAAGAAACCCAATGGTGGAGTACAGAAGTTAAGGCAGCAGTAATAGCTAAAAAAGATGCGTTCAAGCTGTGGCAGTCAACCAAAGATGAAGCCGACTTTGAACAGTACAAGAGTGTTAAAAAGCAAGCGAAAAGACAAGTTGCAATTTCAATAGCGGAAACAAACACAGATTTTTATAATAAACTCGAATCAGCCCAGTCAGACGTAGATATACATAGGATAGCAAAGACTCGTAGTAATAATGCAAAGGACATAACGAGCGTAAAGTATATCTATAATAGCAATAACAAATTATTAACTGAAGATGAAAACATTAGATGCAGATGGAAAGAATACTACCAACACCTTCTGAACGTATCCCACCAAAGAAATCTAAACTACTGCAGGCCCGAAGCGGTAAAAGGGCCACTGTTGAGCATAACTCCGGAAGAGATCAAAACAGCAATACACCAAATGAAAAATAACAAATCACCGGGCCCGGATGAGATACCAGCTGAAGTCTGGAAGCGCCTCGGAAACGACGGAGTAGTTTGGCTGTACAGCCTGTTCAATAAGCTACTTCAAGGCTGCCCAATGCTGGACTCATGGAGAAACAGTATATTAATACCTTTCTACAAAGGAAAAGGAGATGTCAGAGACTGCAGCAATTATAGGGCCATCAAGTTAATGTCTCACACTCTTAAAATTTGGGAACGCATTTTAAACAATAGACTTAAGCACTATGTCACGCTTACACCAAATCAATGCGGGTTTGTAGCCGAGAAAAGTTCCTCTGACGCTATTCAGACGGTGCGGATAATGATGGAAAAAGCCAAAATGAACAAGACAAACCTTCATATGGTTTTCATAGACTTGGAGAAGGCTTTCGATCACGTCCCACGTGATCTCATCTGGGAAGCACTCAGAAAGCAATTAGTGCCAGAATCTTACATCAATCTTATGCAAGACATGTATAAAAACATTACTACCCAAGTCTTAAGTCCCGCTGGTAGAGGTGAGAAGTTTGAAATCAGCGTCGGGGTTCATCAAGGTTCTACACTCAGCCCACTACTTTTTAACACTATTATGAATCATTTCACAAAACAATGTCAAAAGTCGCTACCTTGGAACATCCTCTATGCCGATGATATTGTTCTGATCTCGGATAGCCCAGAAGAACTTCAGTGGAACTTAAACTCCTGGATTGAAGCATTGGAAACAAATGGCTTAAAAATAAATAGGCAAAAGACGGAACACATGTCGTGCATTTTCGATGATGTCTCTAAGCAGGAGAGTATAAAAAAATATATAGGAAGTACTGTTATACCTACGGTAACCCAGTTCAAATACCTAGGCTCAATACTCAGGAACGATGGCAAAATTGATAACGACGTTACTCACAGAACAACAACTGGATGGATGAAGTAGCGGCAACTAAAAGGCGTCATGTGTGACAGAAAAATGCCGCTTAAAGTCAAAGGGCACTTATATAAGACTGCCATTAGACCGGCCGTTCTGTATGGGTCAGAGTGTTGGGCGACCAACAAGCAGCAACTAAACAAGCTGCACACCACAGAAATGCGCATGCTACGCTGGTCATCTGGGGTGACGCTACTGGACAAAATTCGAAATGAGTACGTAAGAGGAAGTTTCAAGGTTGCCTCGGTTATTGATAAAGTCAAAGAGAAACGCCTAAGGTGGTATGGCCACATTCAAAGACGTCCAGATGACCACTTGGTGAAGCTTGCCCTCGACTTGCCTACCACGAAACGAAAACGTGGAAGACCACCTACTACCTGGTTGACGACGGTCGAAAAGGACCTAAAAGAGTCTCATTTAAATAAAGACGTAGCACAGGACCGTGCTAGATGGAAATTACGGACAAGGAAGGCCGACCCCAAATAAATGGAACAAGGTCTAGCAGGAAGAAGAAGAAGAAAAATCCTCTCTTTTTGGGTTTCACTAGGTTATTTCGTTTATTTTAATGAACATTGTTTTAATTATTGTCATGTCCATTGTGAACCTATCCAATCCTATCCTATACTATATATATATATATATATATATATATTATATATATTATAAATGAGAAAGTTTGGATGTTTGTATGTCTTGATGTCTGGATGTTTGTTACTTAATCACGCTTGAACGGCTGAACCGATTTGGATCAAGTCGCGGGTGGAAACTAGTTAATAAATAATTATTTGTTGATATTGTTGCGTCTTATACATATTTATATATATATACCTATTGAATAAAATAACGCTGCATTGTGGATCGAAGATGGCCTCTCCATAGAATTAGGGACTTAATTTTCTAAGTGCCTATTTTTTAAATTGAAATCGAGTCTTCTCGTGATAATTAGGTAAAAAAATGAATATGGGTAAATTTGGCTAGAAAACCACAGAGTACTTAATATTTTTTTTACGAAAATTTTGTATGGATCGTATAGGAAAAAACGGAATATAAGGGCAACAATAAGGGCACAATTTCCCGTAATATTCTTCCGCACAATTTAGTACCAATTATTTATGATTTTTCGGGGTACTTAAAATATCCCGGCCAGGTGCACTTTAAAAAAATATATGTAAAACGTTTTATATGGGGAAAACTAAGTTTTTAGTAGTTATTTAAGATTGCAAGACACGTTTAATCATGGAGTAAAATTAAATAATGGCTTTAGATGAGATGCATAATTACAAAAATGAGTTCATGGGAATAATTACATATCTCACTTTTTAGGGTTCCTTACTCAAAGAGTAAAACGGGACTATATTACTAGGACTCCGCTATCCGTCTGTCTGTCTGTATGTCTGTCTGTCCGTCTGTCACCAGGCTGTATCTCAACAACCGTGATAGTTAGACAATTTTTATAGATGATCCATTTCTGTTGCCGCTATAACAACAAATACTAAAAAACAGAATAAATAAATATTTTTTTGTATATATATTTTTTTCTTTTACAATCTTACACAAATCGGCTTAGTCCCAAACTAAGCAAAGCGTGTATTATGGGTACTAGACGACGATACACATACTTATATAGATAAATAAATACTTAAATACATAGAAAAGATCCATGACTCAGGAACAAATATTTGTGCTTATCACACAAATAAATGCCCTTACCAGGATTCGAACCCGGGACCTCCAGCTTCGTAGCCAGGGTCACTACCAACTAGGCTACAGGAGGCTCCCATACAACAAACGTGATTTTTTTGCCGTTTTTATATCTAATGGTACGAAACCCTTCGTGCGCGAGTCCGACTTGCACTAGACCGGTTTTTTTTGGCCCTTTATCTCGAAATGTGCTCATTAGGGAATGAGCACATTTAGTGCTCATTACGTGTATGATTCAAAGTAAAAATTTACTAAATGACTCTTAATTATTCCTAAAAATTAAATATTGTCTTATTAAGAATTTAAGGATGATAACTATCCAGATTTCATTAGTAATGTGCAATTGCTATTTTGAAAATTGTATGAATTCGGCCATTTAGCGAAATATCCTTCCTACACATCCCAATAGATTTCAGAACTACAGTATTTTTGTCATATTTTGAGCTTAGTTGCTTCCACTAGAATAAGACAGATTTAATACCTACATAATAGAAACCTACCTAACGAAAGGTTAATCTTTGTGTTTGTGAGTGTAGAGTAGAAAGTGTTTACGACACGGATAACAGAGATTTATTTTGCGTTGCCTGTGGGAAAAAATATATTTTAACCTGTACGTAGGTACCAACCTACCATAAAAAGTCCAGTAAACAAATAGCCGAGTCACAAAAAAGGGCTCCGTACCATTATCAATAAAAATATTTATTTTATTTTTTTAGTATTTGTTGTTATAGCGGCAACAGAAATACATCATCTGTGAAAATTTCAACTGTAACTATCACGGTATCAGTGAGATACAGCCTGGTGACAGACAGACAGACGGACAGCGGATTCTTAGTAATAGGGTCCCGTTTTACTCTTTGAGTACGGAACCCTAAAAAATAAAATTTAAAAAAATAATACCCGACTCCGGACATGCGATCTGAAAAGTATTAAATAAGAAAACAATTTACTTCTGAAATCAAAACCTGACATTCAACTCTCTCATATTTGGATGAAGCCGTGGTCGCATGCCTTTGGAGCCTGAATATATGTTGATGCATGCGACCACGGCTTCATCCAAATATGAGAGAGTTGAATGTCAGGTTTTGATTTCAGAAGTAAATTGTTTATTAATTTTATTTTATTTTATACTTTTTAGATGTGTTCTGTAGTCAGGTATTATTTGAAATCCTATTTTATTTAAAAAATATTGGTGATATGACTGATATGTGAGGGTAACAATGGGGTAATTTAAATAAATATTAAACTTATAATTGACTATTTATTTCATAATTTTCCTTTTTTTAATCATGTTACAATCTTGATATGTATATATTATAAAACTGTTTACATACAATCTTGATATTTATTTTACAAAATTACTATCAAATGTATAGAGGACAATTAGGTATATCTACTTATCACTGTTCCTTCTGAACCTCGCAGCGCACACAAGAACTCTATCAGCGACATCCATACGAATACATATATGTTCCAGTGTGTAACCGTCATACGATAAATAAATAACCTCGTTCGCTAATTCTCGTCAATGCTTCAGTCACTTACTGCTTTTTGTATTTGTGCAGTTTCTGATTTTGCTATATACTTGGTGAATGACGCCCCGATATTGCAGCGCGTCAGGGATGTTCGCAGAGGCGAGGGTGGACTGTTTCCACACTACTATTCGCAAGCGATGTACATCCCTGGTGCGTAGGTTACGGGCCAGTGCCAACAGCATCCTGAAAATGATCGCTGAACGGATGGACTGTGGGTATCTAAACCACTGCTGTATGATGCACACAAACACACATGTTAACTACGAGGTCGCATAACATTTGACATTTTGTGATTTAAATGAGTAATAAATTATTTAACTTGACATCCTGTACATTTTTAATTTGAATTACTCATATACATATTATTTTAATTGACTGTACTTAGCTACTTACCTTTAATGTAAATTTCATTCTGACCTAAATTGTATTATTATTGCTTTAAATTGACTATGTGTGCTGTTCTATTATTTTTATAGTTACTAATATTAAGCTAAGTATTATTTTATTACTAACAATAATGATCCATGTTGGTCCCTGAATAAATGAATTGATTGATTGATTGATTGATTGATTGATATTACCTCCGCGATGTTCGGTACTGGAATCTCATTTGGCATTAACAGAGTAAGTAGTGCTTATTATTCCGTCATGAATTTCGTTCGAACTGGCTTCATTTACTTGGTTCCCTTCAATAAATGCTGCGCTGTCTTCTTCTGTTAAATGTGACTTCACTATTGTGAGAGAAAATTGAACTCTACTCGACCCCACTGCCAGAACGAAATGTAGGGGTTTTGATAAGGTATGTAGTATTGGAAAAATCTTAACCATTGCACGACCAGCGCTAGGTGCGAGACGGCCTTTTGGACCCCGAGAGTGAGAGTCAAATAAAGTAAAATTTTTGATTTTGTGAAATTACTGCCACGGAAATATCATTGCAAGTAACAATGCGAGATGTGACATCGTGACAGCTCTTCCAGTCCTGCTTTAATACTAGTGTCATAGCCACCAAGTACAGTCGCTGTAGGATTCACTAAGCCTACTGCGGCGTCGCTTCCAATATCCAGTGTATAACTTTTAGATTTTGGTAGCAATGGTAATATAATACAAGGCAACAACTCATCGATAACGAGATGGTCAGGCTGTATATCTAGATTTTCGAGGCAAACCTTATGATATTTGTCACCAAACATCAACACACGGTCAATATCTGAAGGTTTCCAGCCCTGTAGGGGATTTGAGGATGAATGTGCGATTTCGGATGTTGCGTTGGCTGTGCATTGCTTGCCTCTGTTAGTCGAACTGAAAATATCACTGCCTTGATAGAAAGAACCTGTGAGAATGAAGAGAATTGGAGCTGAGTTCGATATTTCATGGTAATGAGTCTCAGTATTTACTTCTTCCTCAGCGATTTCGATAATATTCAAACAAAACGCCTGTCAAACAAAGTGATTTGCAGAATTGCCGATAGATAGCGCTAGTATTATTCTTTCAGGCTAATATAAACTTTAATCGTCTTCCTATCGCTTTTTATACTTAAGTTTAATAATGTTTTAATATAATTTGAACTCGAAATTTTCTCCTCTTTCATCTGATTCCCCACACGCTATGATAGCAAAATATTTTTTTCAAAGTCAGTCACTTATTTGTATGTGACAGCCATCATATTTCTCTTTTTCATACAAAAGGTAGCCTTTGTTACCCGGAGCATAATTTCGAATCGCTTGACACCCCATTTATCAAAATCGGTTCAGTATTTAAAACGCTACAGTGGAACATACAAACATACAAACATAGACTGCTAAAAAAACATATCCTTTCCGTTCGGCTCTGCCGTCGTCGGGCAAAAACACAGAATAAAATAGTTTTTTTATAGATAATGGTACGGAACCCTTCGTGCGCGAGTCCGACTCGCACTTGGCCGGTTTTTATTTATTTTTTCTAACTGTTTATTTTATAAATGTGTTAATTAATGCGTATGTGTAGGGTATATGTGTTTTATGTGTGGCAATAAATCTCTTTACTTTCTTTCTTTCTACGTCGACGTCAAAGAGATACAGTAGGTATACATTTTTCGCCTTATTACAATGGAATAAATAATCGCAAAATAAACAATTACCTTCCATTGAAATATGCACATGTAAACAATCCTACAATCACCCGGGTGTTTATTTACTAACTTCCACAAAAAGGAAGGTACTGTTTATACCCCGTTGCATAATCAACCCAATAACTTACGCAAGGGGAGCGTCAGCAAAACAATTTGCGCCCCATGCCTCGACACGAGGCCAAATAATAATAGCTTTAAATAAAATCTCGCCCCTTCCTTCCTCAATGCTATACTCAAAGCGAACCGATTGCGTCACTAGACCAGTTACTTTGATCCCTGCTTACTTATAAATGTTACCAATATAAATGTCACCTCATGTTGGGATGTGAAAGAAAAGAGAAATGGTGGTGTGAAGGTGGCGCACCGAATAAGGCTTTGCATAACTTTATGATTCTGAATACATTTCAGGTATTCTTGAGACGCCCTTTTTGGTGCTATTTATAAGACAGTTACGCATATAGTTATTTTCAAAACGGGCCAATTTTTAGCTAAGTACACAAACGGATGGAAGAGATACTGGAGCTTGAAAGAGGTTATGAAAGATAACAAACTTCATATAAACACAAAAAGCAAACTATTCAACACCTGCATATTACCTGTTCTCATGTATGGATGCCAATCATGGACTCAGGAAATGACAAACAAACTTGCAATCTGCCAACGTGCAATGGAGAGGAGCATGCTAAATGTCAAGAAATCAGATAAATTGAAATATTGGGTCATCCGGAGTAAAACAAAAACCAAAGATATAACAAAAAAAATTAGAAGACTGAAATGGAGATGGGCAGGACACGTAATAAGAGGTCACGATAAGTGGAGTAAAATAACAACAAGATGGTACCCCAGGGAATGGAAAGAGAAAGAGAGGCCGACCGCAGTAGAGATGGGATGATGACATTCGACAAGTGGCAGGGGTAATGTGGAACAGAGTCGCTCTTGAAAGACATGAATGGAAAAGGTTGGAGGAGGCCTTTGCCGATGGGCAAACAGATCTACAGAAAATAAGCAAGCAGCAAATACTAGAATAGAAGTTTTAAGTTTCAATTTAAATATTGTTATTAGGTTTAAGTGGATCTGAATAAAGGGCTATATAAAAAAACATAATATTGTGTTAACAGTTTAGTTAAAGTGGGTGGGGAAGTTTTATTTTATTTTATTTAAGACTAGTTACTGCCCTCGACTCCGTCCGCGTGGATCGTTTATATCGTAGATCCATTAAAACTTCCACCCCCCATAGGAGATGATTTCCGGGCTAAAACTATCTTATATCCTTCCACGGGACTCAAACTAGCTCTACACCAAATTTCATGTAAATCAGTTGAGCGGTTAAATCGTGAAGAGGTAACAGACAGACAGACAGGCACACTTGAGCATTTTTAATATTAGTATGGATATGGATTAGTATGGAAGTCTGGATTGAATAATAACGGTTACCCGCAAGCAAAGGAATTCAAGGTGCTCCTGGTGAACTGCATCATCCGTTTTGTGGAAATGATGGAGCAAGCCTGGGAGCAGGTATAAAGGAGAGGGCAAATGCACAAAAGATCCCACTGGGTCGAAGTGCATCCGAAAGGGCCCTCACCTATAAGATAAGATAAGATGGATTGAAATAGCTGACGCGCAGCTTCGCCCAAGTATAAAGACACACACACACACACACAGAACCCAGGCGCCCACCGCTAGGCTATGGGCGGTGTTTTAAGTTTAACATGTGTATCTGTGAGCCTGTTGCATTGTAGCTCCCTAACAAATGAATCGAATTAGTTTTGTTATCATATTAAGTAGTAGATCGAAAGAAGCGCCCTTAGTGTAAGATATTGTTTTCGCCAAATCAAAACTTTGTAGACTTGATAAGACAGTCATGTTTTATTAAGACTTCCAAGGTTCTTAAGACGCCTAGTAGTTAAAACCAATTTGAATGTTAATTTATAAATACATACATTTTGTCCTCCTAGAATGGCTCATCAGGACATCATTTTTTTGCGAAAAAAATGCCCTTGAACAAATTAAACTCTGGCTGACTTACACAAATACTCTTTACAATGCACTTGCTCGGAATGTGCCCTTTATATGGTTCAACATAAACACGGAAAGTGCTCGATGCCAGCACGGCGGCTCCGGGCGAACCGCGCCCGTGCAGGAATGGATTTCAGGCCAAAATTCCCGCACACTATGCGGGAATGAGATTTCGTGACAATTAATCTTTCACCTTTTATGCAATTTTTTTTATTTCCTCGCATGATGCATTGTATGATACACGTGCGGATAGGTAATTCCTAACTCGTGTCGATCAAAAACGCTCCCTGACAGTCGTGTTTTTGGTCATCGCCACTCGTTGGGTATTACCTACTTTCCGCACTTGTATCATAAGTAAAAAACTATTATTGCACGAGTGAGAAACCAAAAAATGTCCCAAAATTTCGAGGATTTGTGGCTGCCAAAAGTTGTCCTAAGATATCTCGTGTAACCTTTATTGACATTTGCTCGGTAGTATCGATGTCAACAATATTAAAAAAAAACCGGCCAAGTGCGAGTCGGAATCGCGCACGAAGGGTTCCGTACCATTATCTATAAAAAAACTATTTTATTCTGTGTTTTTAGTATTTGTTGTTATAGCGGCAACAGAAATACATCATCTGTGAAAATTTAGCTGGAACTATCACGGTATCAGTGAGATACAGCCTGGTGACAGACAGACGGACGGACGGACGGACGGACGGAGTCTTAGTAATAGAGTCCCGTTTTACTCTTTGAGTACGGAACCCCGTGCTTTGAACCCCTACGGACTGGCCTAAAAGAAAACACAGAGATACAGGGAGACAGTCAACGTAAAACAACAGGCGTTCTTATCTCTAATGGCCTGGCCAAGTGGCCACATGTCTGCGGTGCGGTGCAAAACCCGCGTTCCTCGGTACCACACACAACGCAAGATTTTCAGTTGCGGCGCCGCGCCGCTGACAACACGGAAGGGAGTAGGCATTCGCACCATTTCCCATCTGTCGAAGTACAAGCCCAAGTGGGCACGCTTCGTACACAAAAATGTATGAACGTGTGCAAGTTTTTTCGGTGTACTGTGTCATTTTTGATGTATTATAGTATCCTCAAACCAAACGGACGACTGAGCCAATACGAGCCAATACGATCCCAGTCGTCTATTTGGTTTGAGGATAGTATAGTGTCATCATTACAGCAAATCCCCGTTGGCCTAAGGCCGTTTTGCTCGAAGCCAGACCCTAAAGAGTGATCTCTGACTCTGACTCTGGCTGACTTATTTGGCGGCAACAATTTAAGGTTATATTAATATTATTGGAAGGCATAAAGTCATTTGTACTATTATTGTTACGCATAATTGCTTTTCGCCGAAATAGTGATGTGCATAATTCTCATTACGCATAATTATATACGCATAACATTAAATAGCATAAATACTGAAAGCATAATCTTAATGAAGACTAATGTCAAATAGCATAAGCACAAATAAGCATAATAATCAATTGGCATCATATCAAAATGCATAACAAAACAAAGTTATGTACAAATGGCTCATATAAGTAGTAATAAAGTGATACGTACCCGTTTAAAAACCCTAAAATTTAGATTTTAGCCAATGGTTTTCATAGTAGTAAATTGCCTAATTGTCATTAGTAGTAAGTTTTAATAAAAGGTTTTTCCGCTCTTTTATAAAAAAAATAACCTCGAAAACGAAAGCGGGGGCAAGGCTCCCGCTTCCGTCTTCTAACCTATCTGCGATCCGAGTCGGTTTTGCCACTAAGCCCCTGTTCCCTTGTGTTTACGCTACGATACACCTCTATCTTGGCATTGATTGCTCTCAGAGAAAAGGGAGTCTTAGAGGTTTTTTTTTTTTTATAAAATAGCGGAAAAACTAATAATATGACAATAACTAAACTGAGTTTAATTCATTTATAAAACTGAAATAATGGATAATGAGATTAATAAGATAATGAGAGATAAACCAAATAATTATTAGCCCAAACAATAGTATGCGTAATGTGTATTCGGCCAATACAGATTAGGTCAACTGAAATTATGCTATTAGCGTAGTATGCCAAAAAAGTAGTAGGCCAAAGTATTATTATGCGACAGTATTATTATGCCAATATAAATTATGCCAAATCAATTATGCGAAACTATATTATTCAAAAAAAAATTATGCCAATGAAGGGGATCCCACAATTTAAACATGTCGATGTTACCGCCATCCACACAGAACCGCGGTGAAACACTAGTATCTCCATAAAACTATCCAAGTGTCCTACACCCATAACCCCGTAAGTCCTGTAACTGATATGGAAATTTTACGAGCGCATTAAACCTTTTTATACGCTTATGTGATGTATTAGAGATCAGATTTATGGGTACCATCAATATACCGGGATGAATGGCCGGCTGAGGTTCGGAGCAAGCGGAAATTGATAAGATCTAGAAGCTTGAAGGAATACGCAACATTATACTAACTATGTTGTTTTTATATGTCAACCATCAGTGACTAGTACTATCTAAATGTCATTATTTTGTATGGGAAAGTTACAGGGAACCGATTTTTGACTTTCGAGCGCTCGAATCTTTCACTCGAAAACTGACGAAAATTACGAAATGCTCTTTTGAAATAGCGATAGAAAATTGAACAGCGAGTGGTATTGACCACTCGTATTCAATTATATCGGTAGAAAGTGAGTGCCTGCAATTTTGACACTAAAATCGTATTTACTTTTATTTAATTTTCGAGCGCTCGAAAGTCAAAAATCGGCCCCCCGTTCTGTTGTCCTAACACTCGTTCCGAAAGTTACGCAGTTACTACTCAGGACCGGTGCAAAGGCAAACCGCGTTTGAACGTTAGACGTAGGTAGCGGTAAATATAACGTGATGTCACTCCGTTCAAGTTTCAAGCGTTCATATAGGTGACTAGCTTTTGCCCGCGACTTCGTCCGCGCGGAACTCGTTTATATCGTAACTTTCTGCCCCCTTTTCACCCTTAGGTGATGAATTTCCAGATAAAAACTATCTTTAGAAAGGACTCTTTGGGAAGGCCCCGAAATTCAAAGTATCTCTATACCAAATTTCATCTCAATCGATTCAGCGGTTTAAGCATGAAAAGGTAACAGACAGACAGAGTTACTTTCGCATTTGTAATATTAGTATGGATTGTATGAAGGAAAGGGTAAATAGATGCATGTAGGCTTTTTTCAGTATTATTTTGCATATTTTCATATCACACGGCCGTAAGGACCTTTTCTACTAAACCGTAGGATTAAATTAACTGACTTGTAATTTAAACATTTTTTTTTTAAATAAAAATAATTTAACAAAATGTTACATCTAATAGTTTTCAAAATAGCCATAATAAAACGTCTTTTTAACCCCGTTTTAGAAAACATCTTCAAAACTAAGGCCGCCATAAGGTACCTTTACCCTTGGAACGTCACATAACATATATTTACTTATGTAATGTTCCTATTCCCCAGGACTCCCAACTACCGCTATACCGTAAATAGGTTCCATCCAAATTTTCACCCCCTATTTCACCTCCTTAGAGGATGATTTTCGGGATAAAAACTATCCGGTGTCATTTTCCAGGACTCAAACTATCTCTATACCGAATTTCATCTAAATGGGCTACATCCAAATTTTCACCCCCATTTCACCCCCTAAAGGGAATATTTTCGGGATGAAACCTATCCTTTAACCTTCTCCGGGACTCAAACTAATCATATACTAAATTTCATCCAAATCGGTGCAGCGGTTTAAGTAGCTCCATACAAATTTCCACCCCCCATTGCATCCCCTTAGGGGTTGATTTCCAGGATAAAAACTACCCTCAGTCCTTCCCTAGGACTCAAACTATCTCTTTACCAAATTTCATCTTAATCGGTGTAGCCGTTTTCACGTGATGCGCGGTCACATAAACAGACAAACAGATAAACAGACAAACAGATAAACAGACAAACAGACAAAAATTCTAAAAACTGTTGGAACGTGTTCTGTTATCGATTCTAAGTATCCCTAGCCATTTTTTTTCGAATATCTTCCATGTACAGACTTTCGACCCTATTCAGCTTTATTATATGTATAGAAGAAGATAGATAGAAGATGGTTTCTGCTTACTGTCAGACGCCGTACGCATTTATATAAGACCGCCTATATCCCCCTGAAGCTTAAAAAAATGACAACGGTGAACAGTGACACCATACCAAAATGCAAAACGTAAGCCTGATCGACCCCCGAACAAATCTCAGAATGCAAAGTCATTACTTGTTCCAACAGTGGTCAACCGCTCCGCGGTGGGCGTGGCCAAACCGAACTGCGCGGAATCCACTCGACGTGCTCGCGTCACACACGCGCTAATTGAAATTCCTCGGAAACAATGTCCGTTAATTATGATTGTTATTAACTTGAACAACTTTGTTGTTTGGAACTTGCGCCAATTATTTGGAATTTTGGATTGGGTAGAATTAGAAAATTGTGTTTGTTATTACGGGTACTTAAATTACTGTCGCCTGGAGATTCCTCGAATTATGCGCTTAACAGTTTTTATCATCATCATCATATCAGCCGAAAGACGTCCGCTGCTGGACATAGGCCTCCCCCAAAGAGTGCCAAAGTGACCGGTGCTGCACCACCCGCATCTAGTGGACTCCCGCAAACTTACAATTTTCAATCAGTCCGAAAATTTTTTAAATTAGCTTTGGCCCACGACTTCATCCGCATGTAACTCTTTTCTGAAGGGCGACTTACCTCTGTCACTTAAACGTAGGCTCATAGACATGTGCATACTTCCAGTTCTCACCTACGGACCTAAGCGCAGAAGTCCTAACTCGGAGTTTGTCAGCGAGCTATGGAGCGCAGCATATTATACGTAAAGCTCATGGATTGCATCTGGAACACCACGCTCCGCTCCAAGACCCAAATAGATGAAGTAGCTCGAAAGGCGGCGGTTAAAGTGGGACTGAGCTGGTCACGTCTACCACATCCCGAATGCGCTGTGGGCCAAAGGGACCACGGAGTGGAAGCCACAAAACTCTAAACGGAGACGCGGTAGACCTCGTCGACGATGGCGGGATAACTTGGAGTCTTTTTTAAAGACTGGCCAGATATTGCTCAAGACCGCACTGAGTGGAAAAAGATGGGGGAGGCCTTTGCTCAGCAGGTGGGACACAACGGGCTCGATATAATATAATAATGTCCTTTCGGGATGTATACTGTCTTAACACCAAACTTCATCTTAATCGATTCAGTGGTTTAAGCGTGAAAATGTTATAAGCAGATTAACAGGATAATCCACGAAAAATCCATGATTATGAAAGATAGAACCCTACCTAAGTAAAAGTTTCTGTCAAAATTTAATACCGACTGTTTTTTTCTGCATACCATCGTCAACTACTCATTGAGACGATTTTAACGAGCTCATACTCGATGGGGTTGTGTCGTTTTATTGCGGAGTTCCTATGGCCACCTTCCAGCTCCAGCATCAGATCAGCTCTATGACATTATAATATTGCATTGTCATGCGATATACATATGCATACAAAATTTCAGCTCAATCGGAAACCGGAAAGTGGGTCAAATTTAACTTGCAAGATTTGATTACAGACAGACAACGGGATAGGTGAAACTAAATAAGTTTCTGGCAAAAAATTTAATTTTTGGTAGGTATAAGCTTTTACTGCCGACTGTACTTTACTGCATACCATCATCAAGTACTCATTGAGACGATTCTAACGAGTCCAAACTCGATGGGGTTGGTCGTTTTATTGCGGAGTTCCTATGGCCACCTTCCAGCTCCAGCATCAGATCAGATCCAAGTCATCATAATATTGCATTATCATGCGATATACATTACATATGCATGCAAAATTTCAGCTCAATCGGAAACCGGAAAATGGGTCAAATTTAACTTGCAAGATTTGATTACAGACAGGCAACGGGACAGGTGAAACTAAATAAAAGCTTGTAAAATAACAGTAATTTTTGTTCCCTCAAACCTTTAAAGCTTTTATTTCTTTCTTCTGCTTCTACGTTATCTTCAAAACATTGCTCGAACTTCAATCTCGACATTATTTTCAACTCGTAATAAAAGTATAGTGAGATAGTGGCGGTACTTGAACTTTCTAAGAATGAAAGTTGGACTCGCTGCGATCTCGGCACCTAATGGGCTATCAAAGTATTCTGTAACGATAAGATGAGAGCAGATTTGTGCTTCAATGGGAATATAGTTTATTAAAGTTAGCTTGCCATGATTGCAGTGACGTGTAAATATTTGTAACATCAACACTACTTAGGGGAAGGTGGCCTAAAGCGGGCACTGGACTTAATATTGCCGTTTAAAATAAGAGTGCGGCCGTTAAACGCGACAGTACTCCCTGCCGCGCGAGCACCTTGCGTCATTCATCCGGCTCACCTGCAAGCACGCCGTTACACGCTCCGTCAAAAATACTTAAACTACTCGGTATAACAATAGACACAGGACTGAATTGGAAAGAACACGTACAAAATACAAAAACAAAAATAGCCAGATTTATCTACGCACTAATTTGGAGTCCGCCTTGTCAGCATATTTCGCTTACATAGACTCAAGTCTCCGATATGGCGTGGTCCTGTGGGGAGCCAGTGCAAATGCCCACAAACTCTTCATAATGCAAAAAAAGTGCATTCGAATTCTAGCGAATGTACGCATTCCTAACAGCTGCCGCCCACACTTCATAGAAAATAAACTCTTGACACTACCCTCAATATTTATACTAGAAGCCGCGATCTTTGTTCGTAAATACCCAGAACTATTTCCAAAAAAACCTGAAACTTTTAAGACTACGAAGCAATACAGAAATAAACTATTATTGCCTAAATGTAACTTAGCTATGTATAAAAAAGGACCGCAGTATAAATGCATACAAATATTTAACAATATTCCGGACGTAATCAAATTGCAACCTAGTGACGAGGTATTTAAGACTCAACTGAAGAAGCTATTAATAGAACATTGTTATTACTCGGTAGACGAATTCCTTGACGATGAAAGTTTAATATTATACAAACCACAATAAAAATTGGATATTTAAGTTAATTTTAGATCTAAGACATACAACAATTGTAACTAACTTAATTTGATGACATTTTATCTACCTAACTTATCTGACATATTACCCTAAATGTAAATAATCAAGTAGGTTAAATTTCGGTTTGTTAATCTACCTTGAATTAATGTTTTAATTTATTGTGTGCCCTTACAGGGTGTCATGAAGTGACTTATAATAAAAATGTAACACCTTATTATGTATGCATGACATAACAATGAATAAATGAATATGAATATGTTTCAGGCTGTTTTTTGAAAAATTATTGAAGGTATATTTAGATTTAGATTTAGATTTATTTATTTCGAGATAAAAATTACAATATAGGTTTGCATACAATGTCAAAATTATAAGAATCCTTATCACGATCGTCAATAATAAGAAATAAAATTTAAAAATATTCAAAATGTAAATACACAAAGTGGAAATCGTAGCTCCAATTACGGATTGTCATTATAAAACTAATAGACACATACTATTAAACAAATAAACAATGTCAATTTATGCATTAGGTACGATTTAAAAGTTGAATATAGAATATAAATGTTACACAAGAAATCATATCAAATTATAGCTGTCAATAAATCAAATAAACTCTTAAAAAACCATGTCCATGAACTCATGAACAGAGTACAGAGGGTTATCCAACAAAAGATTTCTCAGTCTACGCCTAAATGTTTCGTCACAAGGTTCGTTTCTTATATCGGCGGGTAGGTGCTCGAAATAAGTAGGCCCTATAACCCGGGGATTTTTCTCTGAAAGCGCCATGCGACGAGGAACTGTCCTTAGGCGCCCAGTTGAACGAAGCTGTTTGCCTGGTACATTCACACGTTCAAACTGGGAGATGTTTTTTCTTACAAATAAGAGAAGCTCAAACAGATGTTGTGAGTAGTGTGTCATTATGCGTTGCGTTGAGAATAACTTCCGACAGGGGTGCCGATGCTTGACTCCTACAAGTACCCGAACTGCACGTTTTTGCATGACAAGAACTCTTTGCGCATTGGTGGAGTTACCCCAAAGGAGGGTACCGTAGGACATCAGTGAATGAAAATATGCAAAATAAACTTGTTTCAGTGAATCACCTGAGATTAGCGGCTTTAATTTTCTCAACGCAAAGACAGCACTACTCAACCTGTCACACAGACTGTCAACATGGCGCTTCCAATTCAAATTGGAGTCAATTATAAATCCAAGGAACCTGCTTTCCTCACACAATGGCATTGAACAGCTTGCCATTGACAATGGCGTTGGTACTTTACGGCCAGAAAAAAGCATTATATTGGATTTGGCTACATTCAGTAACAGCCCGTTAGCCGCGAACCATGTTTGGAGTTGCGTGCAAGCCGCGTTTATTTTGACGGTTAGTTGTTCATAGCTGTTTGCACCGACCAACACGGTAGTATCATCCGCAAACAGTACTGATAACCCGGCTACGATATTCGACGGCAGGTCATTAACAAATAATAAAAATAGGGTATTTCCTAAAGCTGACCCTTGAGGAATACCTAAATTGATATAACCTGTATCTGATTGCACCAATTTGCCGTTTGCACGTAGTTTTACGACTTGTTTACGCTTTGACAAAAACGAGGTAAACAATTGGTGAGCTTTGTTTCGAATGCCATACGATTTAAGTTTGTTCAGCAGCAGTTCGTGGCTGATAACGTCAAATGCCTCAAATTTCATTTGTTCTCTCATTTTTGATGTTTGCAATGCTATTATCAATGCCTGTTAGTTATTAATTAGTTATTTGGCCGCAATAACGTTGCATTAAACTCTACACGTCTCAATAATTTGAGGTTAGATTTTGCTTGGATATTTTAAGTGTCAAAAAAGGCAAAGCGGGCAGGGTAATGCGGGCACTGCGCTCCAAGGTTCCTCGGTAGGTAAAAAAAAGAAAATAAGTTTATGTTCACTTATGAATGCATCGTAAGGCATTTTCACACCGTCAAAAAAAAAGGTTAGGTTAGGTTAGGATATGCGTAAGGCATTTTCACACCGTCAAAAAATGAGGATAGGTTAGGTTAGAAGTTTATTTTTGTTTTTTTTTTTGTGATTTTCCTTAGTGACTGCTGCTAAAAAATTATAATACAAAATTGAATCAAGATGTTTTGTTTTCTTTAGTTATGGCTATCCCATTACGGTACATTATGTCCGTGCCCGTTTTGCCCCAAGCGAGTGCCCACTTTAGGCCCCCCCCTAGGGCAAAGCGGTCAATCGTAGGGGTTTTGTAAATTGCGTAGAATTATTTTGTTTTTCATTTTTCGATAAATTAAGCCATGATCCATCAAAAAGTGTTAAATTATGGACCTTGTGGCAAACAAATGAATAATATTGCTGGGTTACAACTTCAACTTTCCGTTAAGGTGCCCACTTTGAGCCACCTTCCCCTAATATATATACCTATCCAACCGCCTGTCTATAAATATGTCTGTTACATTTTCACGCTACAGTTGAATTGATTTAGATGAAGCATGGAGATTGTTTGAGACCCTGGAACTACTATGGGATAGTTCATATCCCGGAAATCATCATTTAAGTGGATGAAAATAGAGGTTGGAAGTTTCAGGAGTGCGTTAATTGATGATGCGCCTGCGGGAACTCGATTAACATACTATTTGCTATTCGTTTTTGTACACGCGCAGTATTAATCATCAGCGGATGAATTATAGTTTTCATAGAACTGTCCACAAAATAATTATTTTTTTTATATATTTAAAATGTCAACACTTTAAAAAATCCAACAAAAAGAATTCTCGTCGGTATCTCTTGCAAGGTGATTGCAGAATTCAATGGTTTCCAACGTCGCGGGTTGCCGCGTTTCGATGCCCGGATTTATGGTTTCGCCTTTTTTACCTTATTATCGGTTTCAAACACTCCTATCGGGTTAATTCAACCCAAATTAGAAATATCTTGAAGATTAACTTCAGTTTCTTTAATTATTTATAACTAGCTTTTGCTCACATTCGTCAACGTATACTAGCGTACACACTTTCAGGAAACTGCTGTCTCAATCGGCTGCATCGCGACAATTTTTTTTTCATACATTTTCTTATTTCCGCCCCATTCCAAGTTGGCTCAATTCGGGCTGCAAAGGGCGGTTCTGCAACACTACGGGCGCTCAAATACCGTGAGCCATACGGTTGCCTCTTGGATAACTGCAACTACGCGTCATTGCACTCACTATTACAATACGCACGCAGCATCAACTACTTATAACTTTCCCTTTTACAAATAACCGTGGATTTATATATTTTAAAGTGTTTTGTAACCATAAACTTTTTTTTCGAATATCGTATTTATTCAATTTCTTTTCCAATAATGTACAGTTACCGGCATCATTATATGATGGATCAAAGGCCGCAAACATATCTGACACGCTCTAACGGCTCTAGGTATAGAGTTTTTCATCATATATTGATGCCGGTGACTGTACACCGCCAAATGGCGAATTTAACGGAAATTCCAATAAACCTATGTAAAGGTTTGCTTTCGAATTAATCTCCTACTTTACGACAACATGTAGGTGTTCAATAATAGTTAAGTGAGTGTCGAACAATGTCCCTGAGTCTAATTAAACGCCGTAGATGCACCAAATCGGGCAAGTTGCGAACAAGTTTAGTTGCAAACTCACCAACGGCGGTCTAACCGACGACCCTTCACGAAACCTTTATAATCGTCTCTGACGTCCACCTTTATAACCTGATCCCTAGGTTAACAACAAACATAAACTGTTCAAAAAACTGTAACCGGACTACGGAAAAGTATCTTATTTTTAGAAAAGGTAGCCTATGTAGCCTGGATCAT
Organism: Epinotia brunnichana; assembly: GCA_963854355.1. Classification (NCBI taxonomy): domain Eukaryota; kingdom Metazoa; phylum Arthropoda; class Insecta; order Lepidoptera; family Tortricidae; genus Epinotia; species Epinotia brunnichana. Next base: position 35,638,627 of record OY977939.1, read on the forward strand.
AATTTCGAATAGATTGACACCTCATTTATCAAGTATCAAACGCTACAGACACAAGACAAGTATGGGTAAATAAAAAACATAAACTGCTAAAACATATTATTTTGGGCTCTGCCGTAGTCGGGCAAAAAGGGGGCTTTCTGATTTGGCAGTACGATATAAGTAAGCAGTCAGTCATCCATCAGTACCGATTTTTTTACTGCATGCCATGAAGCTATGATTACTCAGGACAACTATGATAATAATAATACAAAGATAAAAAATGAGACAGTTTATTAGGCAGGCGTCCGATGTTTCACCCAATAGCCCAGCCACTAGTCCATCATTTTCACCCAATAACCCGTTTTCTTTAGATTCCATCAACCAGCGATAGTCCCTATACACCCCAGCGGGTGCTGTCTCTATGTGCGTCCCATGACACGGGCAGGGACAGCATCCGCTCGGTGTACTCCTTGCATTTCATTAAATTGTCAAAAGGGCCTCTACGTGTTGGCTCAGTTGGTACTTTGTAGGTACCTAGCCCCACGCACACCTCCCAAAGGTCCGGGACATCATTGTCCCGTGAGCGGGAAAGACATACAATAAAAGTACCGCATACCGATCCCGCCACGAAGTCAGAAAGTCATCTTGAGTAACCGGCGAATTAACGTGTACCACTGGTCAGCTTACAGTTGATATAGTAGATACACAATCATTTGTGAATACCCGTGTAGATCGGATTATAAATAGTTTGAAACGGACCGTGCTGGTAGTCATAAATCTTTTGGAGGTAGGAAAGATTTTTGTGTCCCTTTCTTAGATGAGGGTTGGTCGGGACTGACCAGCGACAAATTAGTTGCTATTTAATTTATATTTCATTTAAATTCATCTTCATTCAATGAAGATGAATTTAAATGAACTTACATCATGAAGTTCTACTATGCATTGCAATATTTGCAATTATTTTAGTCCCGATTATTTTAGTCTTAAAAACAATTTTACTTTGTGCACTAGAGCATAAAAGTGGTATTTTGTGCGAACTTTGCGAGCATGAGAAGTGAAAAAACTATTTTAGAAATGCTCCTAAGGTAATAGCATCTCCGAGTTGAGATTATTTAATGTGGTTGACTTTTTACAAAACTGTCACTGGAAATGGAATCTTTTACTTTGGTCACTTGATAAATGGACTACTTAAAGCAATTCGGCCAACACGAATAGTCTCAAGTAAGTATACAAATTTCGCCGAATTTTATATAACTGAAGGTACTTGCATCTGAGGTCCATACCTAAACGCAGTTTGTCGCGACCGAAACAGCAATTTACTTGATTTTCCACACAACTTTTAGTACAAATAGTAAAATGTGACGTCACGATTCTATATCAATTAGTATGAAGCGTTTCGCCTGCCGCCAGTGACGTCCGCCTTTGACTACATTTTTTGTGTATTTATGTACTTTAATTGTCTTTGCTCCCATACAAATATTTGTTCCACTCCAAAAACTAGTTCGAATAGCATCGTAAAAAAATTTTAGGTCACAAACCGGCCATTGTGGCACTCTTTGGGGGAGGCCTATGTCCAGCAGTGGATGTCTTTCGGCTGATATGATGATGTTGATGAAACCTATTGTATATATTTTTTTTCTTTTCTTTCTTTCTTGTACTCGCTCACACACAATACTGCTTCATATAAACGTTCCCTGGGGCCTGCAGGTTCCCCCGCCGCAGCACGCTCGCGGGCCCCACGCCGGCCTGTCCTACCCTCAGCTCGGGCGTCGTGTCCGAGTCACACGCGTGGACCACGCTCCCTGCTAGCTCTCTGCCCCATTCCTTGCATTTCTGCAACAAATTCAAACTTATTTATTCTTCAGTTTAGGTATATTTCATGCACTTACGAATGTCGATGAACTAGACTAAGAATCAGGGTAAAAATCTTTTTTTTTGTTATACAACAAACAAGCTTGCGGCCTGCCTGATGTTAAACTGGTACCGTAGCCTATGGACACTTGTGACTACAGAAGAATCACAAGCGCGTTGCCGACCTTTTATTCACTTGAGGATTCGCTGTGTTGGCAGATATAGACATGCAGGTCCCTCACTCCCAACACAACGCACCCTAGGGAGCTCTGGTGACCTTCCTCACCACCAGGAACATAACACCACATGCGTCATAGTATGCAATAATATAGCAACACTACAATAGTAGTTTATGTGACTGTACATAATGAAGGGCATCAAACACGAGTGTGGGTTTATGAAACGAGCCGAAGGCGAGTTTCATAATAACATCACACGAATGTTTTAATGCCTAATTATGTACAGTTACATACACTGCTTTATCTATCCACATATCATAAGCCTCTATGATGCATTCAGGAGCCGCATATTAAGACCGGCATGGCGGCGTTGTTTTCTGGCAGCTGTCATAGTTTTTTTTTAATTCAGAGACAAACTAGAGTTAGCTCTAAATATTATAACGTTTGATATCTTACTTACGTGCGACATTTGTCAAATTTGTATGCAACTTGACAATTAATTTCGAACTAAACGTCATCTCGACTGATATTAGAATAGAGGTCAAATCAAATTTCTTTGTTTTTCAGAGATGTTCGAAATTTAAATGAAATAATATTATCGAAATCGATGTTATTATTTAGCAATAATAACATTTTCACAGATAAGAAATTTGTTCTAACAAAACAGTCTGTTTTTATGGTGGTCATAATGTGCGGTCTTGAACGCATCATGGAGGGTTTATGATATTTGGATAGATAAAGCAGTAGAAACCATCACATCTAGCTTGATATACGAATGTCACTTAAACCTCACAGAGGTGTGCGCAGATAAAAACAAAGTTACTATACAATGGATCAAAGGGCACAGTGGCTCAAGAGGAAACGATGCAGCGGATAAACTGGCCATGAAAGGCTCAGAAACAACGGCATACGGACCGGAGCCAATCTTGCCCCTGCCACAAAGCTACGAGTACATATACAATCAACTGGACCAACACACTAAAGACCTACACCAAAGATACTGGGAGGAGATAGACACATGCAGACAGACCAAAGAGATTCCGTCGAAACGCGACTACAAACTCACAACCAAAAAGAGAGAAAGGAAAAAAAGAAAAGAGGATAAAGAAAGAAAAAAAAAAAAGAAAGAAAAAAAAAAAAAGAAAAAAAAAGAAGAAGAGGAT